>VXBA01003135.1:33728-128690 GCA_013399895.1 Serilophus lunatus
CCCCCCCACTATCAAAACTTGTCATGCAAAACAAATTAATCAGAGAATAAAATTCTCTTCAATATTTCAAAGGTTGGTCATGTCAGGCATACTGCTCATCATCATCATGGTTATTTTGAGACTGCTTTCAGTGTTTAAATTTTACAACAGAACTAAGTACATGAGAAGTATAGTCACAATACTATGTTTAGACTTCTGTTATCTAAGTGACTTTCTAGGCCACAAGAGCATTCATCTGCCACTGAAAAGAACAGTTTTCAAGACTTAATTATTTCCCTCCCCCAAGAAATACTGAGAAACGTAATAACTGGTATGCTTTTGAAACAGACTTCATACATGGCCAGTTCATAAACTCGAGTATTGCTGGAACAAACCAGTATTAGAATGATTGCTAATCACACAGGAATAAAACAGCTGCATGCATACTAATTGCACACAACTACAAGAGAAAGAAAAAAGAATATTGAGGTTCTATATCTTTTCACTTTCCTGTTACTATCATCCTGTGCAAGGATTTTATGACACAGAATCATGGAATCACACAATGGTTTGGATTGGAAGGGACCTTCCAATCCCCTCGCATGGGCAGGGACACTTTCCACCAGCCCAGATTGTTCCAAGCCCCATCCAACCTGGCCTTGAACACTGCCAGGGATGTGTGTAGGTTTCCAGCAAAACAAAACGCTGTGTATGTCATCACTATAGATGATGGTCTGTGTAAGCCCATTTACAGCAAGTCTGACATATCCAAATCTGTCACACTTGTCATATGTGTCCTGGCCACTCAAATCACCACCTCCAACTGTACTCTGGATGGAAACATTGAAATGTCTCCTGTGACTTTGCAATTTGTGGCATCACCTCCTTCTAGGCTGGGGCCACATCCATTTCTGAGGCAGCAGACAGGAGGCACATCATGACAACTCCAGTCTGGAATTTCTTATACTGAGCAAAGTCACACAGTCAACTAAAGTATACAGTCAAGCCATCAATCTGTTCTCAGAAGATCAATACGTAGACCCAAACCTAAAATAAGTTAATGGGAGCTGAAACAAGTCTGGTAATTCACAAGCTCATTCTTGGCAGCATACACAAGTAATTTTACTGAATAAACGTTCTAAAATCCCATGAATTCTAACACTCGATTGAGTAAAAAGGGGGTTAAAAGGAAGTCTTGAACAGCTGAGAACATAATCTTCATATCTCTGTAACACAACTTCTCACCGAGTATGAAAAAGTAACTTTTTTGTGTAGCCAAGCTGTATCCTAATTATCTTATTCAGGGTTTCTTACAGTGCCTTCTAAGTACCTCATTTCAGCCTCATTTGATAAAAGAGTTCCAGTCTGACTCAATGTGGCAATTTTCATTTACCTGTGGTAATTCTGAGGAATTTTGTGAAGGCAGATTTTATTTTATATTGGTTGTGAATTAAACTGTGTACAGGTTTTTAAAAATCTGCTGTTACCCATAACAAAAATGCATACTTTTATTAACATATATAAATTTCTTTCTGTTTATTTCCTCAAATCTAATAAAGTCTTCTAGCTATCAGAGTAATTCAGTTTCAAATCTTCACTTTCCAGCTTGGTTTTCATTATTTCACATGATTCTTTTACCCTTGTTATAGAATCTGGCTATATTCCCAACTCATAAAGTAATCCGAATTCTCCAGAAGACATTTTCCAACATTGATTTTTCTTCGTTCATAATGTTAATGGCATGAATGTTCTTATCTTTACTTTCCGTACTTCCGTAACTTTAATAATTTTCATAATCCCACACTAACACACTATTTTTTTTCCTCACGTTATGTGCACTTCATTTTCCTCTCTCTGCCCCTTAGACATTTAGGAGATATGTCAGTACTGCGTTTGAGGGTTAATCTGTTTTTAAAATAATGTCAAAGAAGAATACCAAATAGCAAAAATTTTACAATAAATCCTTACTTTGTAATCTCTCAGTCCCTTTATGACACCTGTTATTCATTTGACCAAAGATTCCTCTCTGGATATATTCCAAAGACTCTTTATCTGAAACACTTTTCATCTAGAGCACTATTAGCATTGTCTAATCATGGCTTTGGGCACGTCATACCCACTCTCTGGTTAATGACATTTATGAGATTAGTAATATTTTTGAAGCTTGACTTAAGAAATCCAAGTCTTAAAGATTGAAATATTTTCACCCTAGTATATATTTTGCCTCTAATATGATTATCTATACATGAAAAAGGAAATATTGATACTTTTTCTTTATAAAACCTCATACTTCTTTCCTGAAAGCATTACTGTGGGGATTTTTTAATCTACATGTTCTTTTAGTTGTTTACATCTTTTCATGTACTATGTCAGTTTTTGTGAAAGAATCATTAATATAGAAGAACTTATCATCCTGATTTCATTTAGGGATTAAATTTTGCAGTTTAATTCCTAATATGAAGCTTCACATTCCTCTATCAAGTCGCAGTCATTCTGATTTAGATGATTTCTCTGTTCCTTGCCTAGATGAAGTACAGCAATTTCTCTGTTCATGGCCATGCTGTACATTTGCCATCAAGGAATGGTTATCCCAAACAGGTCCCTGACAGAGGAAAGTTGCACTGCACACAGCCTGTTTCAGATCACTAATATCCATAGCTGGTCCTTTGCCATACAGTTCTTTTACTGTCTGCTTTCTCAATGGGACAATAGGTAACCATAAATGAGTCTCTCCAAAATTCAAGGCCTTCATTCTGTTGCCTGAAACAGACAAGATGAGAAATAAAGCAAACGCACAGTCTGCAGAGGTGAAGGAAGAGCACAGCTTTACTGGTGAAGTCAGTGATCCAAAAGAGGAAAATCACAACAACCTCTTCATTTTTATAATCTTTGTAGTGCCCACCCATCACACCACCCAACTAAAGTCCATCTTACTACTATGTCCCCTATGTCCCTTAAGCATCCAACAGAATCATCCCTTGTTACCTATCTTCACCCCAGTCCAGCCTCTAGTAGGCCTGGAAGCTTAACTGTGTTTTGACTTACTACCCCACTTATCTGTACAAAAGGATGCAAATACACTGCAACACAGGCTCTTCTGGCCTTTAATATTCCAAGTTATCCAGCTACCTAGCTAAAGTGAATTCCCAAAAATATTAAGCATATCCCTTAAAGCATCAATTCAGTAAATCAAAACTTCTTGATTCTGAACTTTTAACCCTTCCTCAAAATGGATAGAACATTTTAATTCCTCTAAAGCCTATTTCACCTTTCTTTACCAAAGACTATCTCTTTACTTAAGAAAAAAATGATGACAAAACATCATCTCTGTTAAATTACTTTTTCAATAGTAGATGATTTATAGTTGATTAGGTAATTAAATCAAATACAAGTGGCTGAAAGTAAATCTATTTTTATCATCCCTGTAAATTAAAAGTTCCGCATCATAAAAAATCATGACCATCTTGAAAATGACTAGTCAAGTGCTTTTTATAGGCAAGCAGGATTTATTGTCAATTAACGTATTGAACTGGATAGTCAGCATAACCCTGTGTTCAAGACTTTTTAAATTATTGGCTTCCGCTATCAAGCTGCTCCATATCACAGTAATGAAATGTATCTAGCTATTCACATATTGAACAATTCCTTAGGTTGGGTTTATATCTCACTATAACAACATTTCATTTTATTATTATCTCCGATTCCCTGTAATGAATACAAATACATTCCTTTTTTCCATCATGGGTTTATCAATTTTCATTGATTTGCCTGTAATGAATGCAGACAGGACATGGAGAGAAAAATTTAAAGAGATCATATCCATTAAAATACCTGTAAATTCAGAAGTTTCCTACTTGCAATCTCATCAATTAAAATAAATCATTCAGAACAACAATTAAAAGGAAATATTAGTTTAAGTCTTAACAGTTAAAAATCTGTAAAAACGAATTTGAGGCCCCCCTATCTTTTACAAAATATTTGGTTTTGCAATTTTCTTTCAGTAGACATTAAAGAAGAAAAAAAGATAGGATCAAGTCTCTATAGCTTTGCATTTCACATAGATTAATTTCTCATAATGCACCACATTTTTCTTTTTCAATAAAGATCCATTTGACTAATGAAAATGCAGTTTATGCATAGTGTGTGATTTGCTAGCAACAAAGTATATTTGAAAGTTCCTCATATCAGCATCTTCCTTTCCTATGGGGAAGTCCCCCATCCCCAAGCCAGTCCTCCCCAAGGAAAACACTTCTGGCTCTGGAGTGTTTACCGCAGAGGGGAGATCGCAGCACAATCCACGGAGTTTTGACACTTGAGGTACTGATACTTAAAATTAATTTCATAATTTTGAAACATAAATAAAAACACATTGATTGAACACAAGTATAGACATCTTGAAACTCATATTCCAACTGTGTTACAAACTTTCATATTGAAACACAAACTTTTAAATGAAATTACAAACTGTTCTCAGTTGTGACATTTTATTGCACTATAACATTTGCATCTGCTTGTTTTCTGCAATTATATCATTATGTGACAATGTAATTTGATATGAAATGAAGTTATAGAATAGCATCTTGGCTTTCATTTAGACTTAAAAAAAAATGAATACGTGGAAGAGATAATGTCCAGTCTACTCAGTAAAACTATACCAACAGCAGAATCTGACCTATTGTATTTATATTCTGTGGCAGAATAGGACAAGGTTGGCTTCAAAAAGAAAAATAATGAACTATTAGGCAGAAAATAGCCATTCAACTTTGTACACACGTGCTCATATTTTATTAGGTAGAAGACTTGTTTGAAACAGATGCGCAGATAAGTTTTGGTGGGTTTGTTAAATGAGGAAATGCAGTTTAACTGTTTAGAAGAATCCTATAGATTTTAACCTCAGGAGATCATAACTGAACACTATAATCAGATTTTCAAATGAGCTGTACAGTATGAATAACATAAAAAACACACTTTGAGGAAAAAAAAAAAAATCTGTTGGACATTGAAACAGAAGTCGCTTATTATTCCTTACACTGATATCTTGTCTGAAGAAGCCAGAAGTGTTCTGTATGCTTTGTGATGAACACAACACAACCTTTTTCTTTATGGAGATAATGCATCCTTGGTGTTCTGTAGCCTCATCTGAAACCTCAAATAACTTAGTGTTAGTGGGAGAAGAGTAGAGACAGAGCACTACATCTGGACAAGGAGTACTAAGAAAATATAATCTGTTTCCAGATGACTTTTTTCTGTATCTCACATGTATATCTGTTGTGCAGAACAAAAATATCTTCCACCCTCCACTTCTGTTTATGCACCAAATTCTCTAAAATCAACATGCATCTGGTAGTTTTTCCTTTGATAGCTGCAGCACTTCAAGCACTCAGTCCAAGTGACATAAAGAGCCAAAGCAACCTGATCCCTGACTATGCTGTGGGTCACTTGCTCTAGAAGAAAACATAGAAAATATGCAAGGAAAATAAAATAGGAGCTTAGTGCCCTTCTACCTGTTAGCAGAAGAGGTGCGGAAAACCAGCAGCTGGTACTGTAATAGTAATTTCCAGACTGCGGGTACCCTAGTTCTTCTTCCCTGTTATAAGGAAGTTCAGACACTGATGGAATTATTCCCTCTAGACCCACTGAATCTCTATTTTCCAAGGATATTCTTATACTCATTTCTCTAGATCACCCCACAGAAATGCAATGAGAGCCTGGTATCTAACTGTCCTATGCTGCTTTGAAAATTCCAGCCTACAGCATAACAAGTAGGCTTTGAATAAGTTACTTCAAAGTAAAAATGTCCTTATCTTCTATCATTTTAACAGCATCAGAAGGCTCTCATTGTTACTTGTCAGTAAATAAACTAGATATTTAATTTGCATAGCTTTTTTTTTTTTTTTTTCCCACATGTAATATCAGAAGTCACAAATTTAATACTTTAATAAATCAGCATGGTCTAAAGCTCGATAGCATTATACATGAAGCAAATGCTGCCTGCTGAACTCAGTGGGGCTATTTACAAACTGGAAGAGACTTTCCTTGCCGTCTTAAGTGACAAAAATTTTGCAGAATCAAGGAACCTTAGAAGACAATACCTATTGTAAAACACACAGATGACTAATTACGTTCTTTTTAGAAGTAGTAAATTTTACTTTGATAAAATAAATTGATTGGGAATAGGAGTAGGTAAAATTATTTAAGGCATTAAAGAGACCATAAGCAGCCAAAAAAAAAACAAAAAAAGAGTATTAATTACAAGAGGGCTGTGTTTTAATTTCTTAGGAAACTTTAAAACTCATTATTTTAAAACTAAAACACAGATTCACCACTGAATGAAAACAAAAGTAAAAACAAAAATTGTCATCTCTAGGAAGTCTTTTCTGTCAATGGTAAAGCAATCAGGATCATTTTCTAATGTGTTTTGTCACCTCTCCAAAGAACAGTCAGTGCTTTCTAACAAAGAACACCTCCTTAAACTCCTTTTTAAGCAGACAGTCTTATATTTCTGTGCACCACTGATACATTTATGTTAAATAAAAATAATCCTGTACTATAATATTTGCTTCCAAGTCCAAACTTCTCTAATAACCCCAATGTTTTGGGCTTTTGCTCAGGTATTCTGATGGAAACCCCTCATTCATCTGTCAGAGCCAACCATTTGTGAGAGAGGGATTTGTTACAAAAACTACTCTTCTGAAGCAGAATGTACTTTGTCAGATTTGGAAATATTATTCATCTTCCTCAGAAAATACAAATAAAGCTGAATAATGCAAAATCCAGCCTAAAAGTTTGACCATCAGGCAAATTACAATGTTTAGGGAAAGGTTTCACACTGCTGCAATCAATTGTGTATCCTTTCAGGGTGCCCTAGCCTCACCACAAAATATTTCACATCTCTCCCAGCCTCTACCCATATGATTAGAAAATCTATTAATATCAACAGTATACAATCTCCAGTGGGGATTAAATGCCAAGGAACATGGCAGAAATGAAGCTGGTCAGAGAGATGCAGGGCATTTATGATTTACTGAACTGCCAGATCTGAAGGCTTAAGGCCAGAGGCTTTATGGCTTCGTTAGAATTGTGACTTCCTGTTAACAAAGAAAAGATGCAAAACAAAGGCAAGAGACAAGGGAAGTAACCTGGTTATTTGTGACATAGAGGATCCTTATTCAAACCTAGAGCCTAAGACAAAGAAAGGAGAAAAATAATAGCTTGTGAAATGGATGGATTATAATTCCAGCACACTTTTTTCAACACATATTAAGGGAGCAATAAAATCCCTTTCTCAGCATTTTCCTCTCATATTACTCCCAACTGTTATTTTATTGATTCTCTTCCTCCTCTCACTTTGTTTCTGGACAAGTTGAGGAGGTGAGATCCCTGTTTTCCCAGTTTCTCATTAGGGCCCCAGACAGACAGGGGCTGTGCAGAGCCATCCTGACACAAACCATGCACCGACTGCAGTGGCTTTGTGCAGCACTCTAACAACGTGGATCATTTGTGGGCTTTGCTGCAAAGGTCATCACTCCTATTACACACTCACAAGCCTAAAAGCCCACCGCTGTCTTTGAAATCCTGATGATAACAGTCTCTTCAAGTGTTACAACACTGTTTGAGACAGACAACCAAACAAAAATATGCCAGAAGATGCCTAGACAAGCACATAGATTAAATAAAGCCTGTTGCATGATGGGTCAAGTGGCCTCACCCTGCAGACACAACATCATCTTCCACGCCTAGTGCATCCTCTCCACCTTCAAACACTTTACAAGACACCTCAGTAAAAGAACGTCTTCAATCTCTTCATTTAAAAATCGATAACCTTCAAGCTTCCACAGCTTCCTTTGAGACTAAGGTAAATAAAATTGAGGGTAGGCTGGAGGGATTTGAAAAGCAATGGAGTCAATTGAAACTCAAACAACAAAGAGAGGAATTCTGTAATAAAAATCACAAAGGAGAGAAAACTGTGTTTAAGAATTATGGAGTTTCTGAAAGAAGATTAAAGTATTGGGAAAAATCAACGGCCTTGTCAAAGTATTTAATGTTCCGAGCATCTTCTTTGAAAGATCCAAGATGGCTGGAAATTAATGGGAAGATCCAAAGCAGACAGAATGAAGAAAAACCCATTATCTGGAGTAGCAAAAGTAATGCATCTGCATAAACATTCAAGGCTCAAAGTGCTGCATAGGATGAATATAATAATCACGGAGAGCATGTGACTGAAGGCAGGGTTTGAGGGGTCGCCAAAGAATTAGAATAAAAATCAGCCATCTTACAAACTCCGTAAACCCTTGGCAAAGAGTAAGAAGTAACTTCATTTGAAGAAAGAAGAATTTTTACTAAATGACCCTGCATCAATCATCTGTCCTGCCAGATTGTGGTTACTACTCTTGAGAGACGAAACGTGGCACTGCTGGGAAGAAAAAGCATCACAGTGTTTCAAATAGAACTGAAAAGGAGGCAGAAGTAAGACCTTACATAGATAAACCTATCAAAAAATCTCCAACCTGTTTGTTTCACTCCTTTACCGCAGAAGATAAACATGATTGTTTTGGAAAAATCTACTTGCCCTCTCACCCAGTACGTGGGGCATTGGTGATTTTATTTTGACATGCTACCATAAAGGATTATGTTCAACTAAAATGACACAAAAATTCGATTAGCATAAATCATTATAAGACTAGTGAGTTTATATTGGTAATCTAATCTGCTTCCTAAGCCACGTTTTCAGGGGACTTGTTTTTATATTTCACTTAAGGTAGCATTTGAAGACTGTTGTTTGGACCAAGAACATTTGCTAATACATGTTGCTAATATGGAAGTTAGTACCTCAATATTACTGATAACTATAAATCATTACTTCTACTAAAATAAATAAATAAATATATGACAAATGTACTAACAGTTTGCCCCTTAATAATGAGAAACGGAAAGGAAAATAAAAAGGAGAAAATAAGGAACCTTATAATTCAACTTTCCTATTTCAAGTAGCACCTTAGGACAGCTTCACTTTAACCTATCACCATTGGCTCAGTTAAAGCCTACAGCTTTGGTGCCTTAGACTGAAAATGTCCCTGCATATCTGTGCTAGATATATTTATTTCTGTTGAACTGACATAAACTGGTGTTTAAGACTGACTGTGAAACATATGTTCAGGACAAGGAGGCAGCACTCAAAGATGAGCATTAGTTCACAAGAAATCAGGTAGAGAAATTGATGTGAAATGTAGTAGATTTATCTCAAATAATCCAATCAGGCATTAGGGCTCTGAAGGAACCAAGAGACCTTCTTTTCCTTGAGCAGCTTCACCAGGGCCATCCACCCATAACCACTTCCCAGGGCCCATGCCCCACCCCTGCTGGAGAAATGGTGTAGGGAGGTCAGCAAGAGAAGGAATGACTTGTAAAGTGGGTTCTAAACCAAGTCACTGCACCCTACAGATTTTCTTCATATTCTACCTGAGTAGTATGATTTCTATGGTTGTATTATTTGAATGACTTAAACATAAAAGAGAAACAGATGTACCTGTTTTGAAGCATGGAAATTAAAACAACCAACTTCCATCCTTAATGTGAAGAGTAAAGCATAAAGAGTAGCATCTTCTCCAAGTAAAAATTCAGAGGTATAAACCAAAATTCCCCTGCATTTAAAAAATATTCTTAATTTTTTATTTTTATTTTTTTTTTACATTGAGATTAAAAGTATATTGCTCTACTGATACCCTTAGTCCAAAGCATTGGGGCTAAAGAGGATATCCCCAGGAACAGAATTCAAATATTGTTGAAGCCTAGCACAGGCTCATGTTTTTGAGTTGGCTTGTTTTCTGGTTTTTGACTTATGCATATATGAAGGCTTCTGTGGCTGACTGGTTTGCTTGTGGTTCTTTGTTGCAATGTTTTGTTAACCTTCCTTTATGTATTTTTAATGAATACTACAAATAAGAAATGTGTAAACTCATCCTGAGAAGAGACTATAATGTCTTCCTGTGCTTTTGATTCACTGCCTCATTTGCAAGATTGCTGCTTATTCACAAATTAATTATGCAATGGCATCTTTAGCTAATAAAGTCTAAACAAAAAACATTTAATCCAATTCATAGTTTTCTCTCAATCAAACCAAGTCTGTCAAACATAATTACATTACACATGCAAAGCAGGAATGAGCCAAACATGTGCCACACCTGCTTAGTGCTTCTTCAGGCAGACGATATACAGTAGAAGAACAGTTGGCGGCACAGATGGCACAGCAAAGAAGACTTGTGAAAAATGCAGTTATGGAGTGTGGTTTTGTGCCTTTTGTTGATGGGAAGGGTCAGATAGTGATCTCAGTTTATGTCAAACACACCTTTCTGGTACCTTTAGGCTTGACAACTCTAATTTTGGAGATACAAAACACAGTCATCTTGTGCTTTCCAAATGAAGGGACCTCTGCAGCTCAGACGAGTCATTGCTGGCTTCCAACCACAGCTACGAGCTCTGGGGACACCTGTGTTATCATTCATGATCATGTATTTCAGGGTGAGTCTAAACTCCCTATTCCCCCACCAACACCATTGTGTCTCTATATAATGAAACCCGTTTGGCAATAGTAAGGATAGTGGCTGTGCACATTTCAGGGCATGCAGTTCATAGGCTCAGGAAGGAGCCAGGTGTTTCACTTATGACTACAAAACCGAAAGATAACCCAAACAGTCCTGGGTAGCTTTTCAATTTTGTGGATAGGCTCAATTGAAAAAAACCCAGACATATGATTTAATATTAACATGCATTTATTGTGAATTCTGTTTAAAACTATGTAACTATACTGAGAGGCAGAATTTCTGAAGATTGCTTTAACTAGTCATTTTTGTGATATGTCCTGATACTACTGAAATGGCCTCTACCATGTCATTTACAGAGTTAGCATCTTGCAGGAGGCAAGATACCCAAATCCAGTGAAAGCATCACTCATTGCTTAACAGATCTAACACCTAGCCTTTGTCTTCCTGTACACACAGGAAAGAAATTAAAAAAAAACAAAACTCAAAAGGTTCCTATTCAGGACAACTGATGTCTCTTATCTCCATTACCATTATCTGCTGCTTCTCATTAGTAGAAGCTTGTCCTTTACAAAAGACTTTTTACATCTGTTGTATATGGTCTCATTTTATATTGCACCCATGCTATAAAATCCGGGTATGAAACCATCAGTGTGACCACATGTCCTGTCTTTCCACAGCTTTAAGGAAACATTATTTTTACCACACAGGAGGAAGACTTCACAGATGATGTCTTTGTAAAGGAATTATAAAGATGTGAGAGCAAGTGGGTTTCATAAACTACTAAAATGCTACAAAATTTTTCCCTCATTTCTTTCATTATAGCAATTTATCATAGATGCAACATGGTATAAGGTTTAACATAAACTTACACTAGCTCACAGAAGGACAGTAATCCCTCTTCCATCACACAATGTGCTCCTGCAGTCCTGCATCTCCATAGCCCAGTGGTCTGTCCTGGCTGTGGAGAGCTGGGAGAGAGCATGAGGGAGTTGGAACCTTGAATGTGGCAATTCAGAGAAACAAGAATAGACCAAGGCCCAAGTAAAATTAATTGAGGGCTCTCCATTCAATATACATTCAATATACAACTGGCTGTGCCATACTGGCTGCAAGATTTTAGCAACTGTAACATAATTTAACAGCCAAATTAGTTTATAAAGAGCATTTTCTCATAACAGTATTAAGACTTAGTTTAAAGTTCATTGTTGGCATCCCTGCATCAAAGCAGACTTGGGCTCAAATGCATGCGCAATTATTCTACAGTAGGAAGAGTGGACCTGTCCTGACTGCTGTGTTTCAAGTATGTTATACATGAGAGGAGCTCTTTCTCCACTGAAGTTTTCCTCCTGCTTTCAAAATTGTTTTCCCCTTATGTGACCAAAATGCTAACAATGTATTCACACAGTATTTCCCACTAGAGTAGGTGCACTAAATGGAGACTCTGCAGCATCAAGGACTAGGAAAATAGTATTGAAAACAGGGCATGTTCAAAAAACTTCTGCTGGAGTCATCCCCTAGAATGTTAAATTTTCAAATCTATTAGTGTGCTTCCAAATTCAAAAATATTCTAGTACAGAATATTTTGTCTGCTTTTCTCCAAGGACACTTGACCAGAGGGCTGTTAGCAAGAGCTGGAAAACTGTCAGTGGAACTAAACAGATAGCAGTAAATAAATAAATAAAGCACAAACCGTTTTTCAGGGATTGAGTGCAAAAAATTATTCAGAGGAAAATACACTGGGATTTAACTTAAACAAAGTTTAAAGAAATTCACAAAGTTTAAATTACTGAGTGAACAACAAATGTCCTGGGAGAATCCTTATGACAGCAGAAGTCAGAAATAAATCAGCAGAAAGGAATACGTGTGTTTTTCTGAGAAGAGAAATCTTCACTGCCATCATAAGTATTAAAAATAATAATAAAAAAAAAAATTAACCATACACTCTTATTCAGAGAGCATATCTGTTCCAGATCCTCAGCTCTATTGAAAGACACCAAAATGAACCAGCAAGCAAAGCTATAAAAGGAGAATCCCAAACGAATAAACAAAAAGGCCATCTTCTGTTTCAGAAATCAGCAGTCCCATAACACATTGCTCTATAAATTTCTTCCCCACAGACTGAAAAGAGAATGTTCTTGACTAACAGATCTTTCTTGCTGAAATATCACCTGGGATGTATAGTACTCACTGGCAGGCTTGCACCATCTGCTTACTGAGGCTCTAGTAAAGGAAGCAGCATAAGATTTGCATGTTTGCATAGCAGTGTTTTAAAGGAAATTGTATCTGTTTTTACTTTGTCACACAGGGACATTTATAAAAAGCCCAGGTTTACACCATGTTAGTGTCTCAGCTGTGCACTATTCCAAATTAAGCTTAGTGAACATTTCCCTAAATTGAAGAAATGCTGTTTTTTCTGGTATTTATATTTGTCTGAACTAGATCAGTGAAGTAATGATCAATAAATTTTAACACTCTTCATAGATGTTCGTGGATTCATGGATTATTCTGACAGCTCTTTGAAGGGTGGTCACAAGGCTGCAAACAAGGCATCTCTTTTTTCCCCCGTCCTTTTTCCAAGTACAATAGTCTTGAAGTCTGAGTATTTCTACAGAGTGAAATGGAGCACAGCACAAATAGCACCAAAATAAGACCATTTGGAGCCAGAAGCAGCATGAAAATGTAGCTTTACAGACTTCTTGAGAGAAGAGGATCATCAGCATTGGATGTAATGCTGAAATGCTGAAACATCCATGAGAGTATCTGTGAGTCTTGCTGCAGTGTTAGGAATAACAGCCCTGGGAACACCACGAATAACATTTCCCAGTGCTGCGTTGTGTCAGGCAGGCACAGCGATTCCAGTCAGCTCTGCCCTGTTCTTGACAAGGCAGCAAAAAGTCAGATTTTAAAAAACTAAGCCTCATTCACCATCTCTTCAGCAAGCATTTTTCATATGAATTTAATATGAATCTCATATGCTATTATTACCACCTACATACAGAAGGTAAGATGTGTTGAAGTTTTAGAGTCTGCTCTCATCTTTCTACCTTTGGGTTTTACAGTGGATTTGGGTTTCTCCCCTCTTTCCCCTCTACCCAATCAGGTGTAAGTACCATCAAGTATGAAGTGATGGGACCTTTCATCTCTTCATTTTTTCTTTGAAAATCTAAACTACTGAAGTAATAACCAACTACTAATTCCCCTATACTTAATACCAAAATTTAAATAAAAATTGCTCTAACATACATTGTGAGATGTGCAGTATCCAATTTTCTCATATCTCATCATTATGACAACTGTCAAAACAGTAGGGTTTTGCTTGAAATCTACATCCTGTGTGATTTTGAACTTTCATTAAAAAGTCCTAGTTCTCAGAGAATAAGAAAATAGACATATATGGTTAAAACACTCTAAAATACTTAGCAAACAATATATCTCCTTCTTTATTTTTCCACTAAGATTTGTTATCTCTGTACTTATCTACTTATCTAATAATTTTTTTTGAATGTCTCAAGTTTGCTGTGAAGTTATCCTTTATTGCACAAATGCATGTTGCAAATATTTACGTATGATTTAGTCTAAGTATACAGCTCCAGTGGTGGTGTTTATATGCACAACCATAATCATATGCATAAATATCTGTCAGACAAGCATCAGTTTAATTTCAGAACTGATTTTTAATAATTGATGGTTTTATTTTGGAACAAGATTATTGGAAAATAACTTGTTAAAAATTGCACTATTTTATATCCAGGAAAACATTCCAAATAAGAAAAACAAAATTTAAAAAGCTAGACTGAATCAATAAACTTGCAACAAAATATCCCTATCCCAAACCCTTTGATTCTCTTAATATTTAATGTTATTCTAGCAAAAGGTATTTTTGACAATGTCTCAAGTCAAAATGCAGCCAAAAAACAGCTTCCACAAGAGCAGTACAAGGTAACCTAAACATCCAAGCAAAGAAGGAAATGGAATTATGTCTGACCAATGAAGGATTAACATCACACCCTCTGCTATGAGTTGAGATGTCAGAGTATCCTGCTGTCATTTGTGTCAGTCTTCTTTTACCCTCCCACAGATGAAGCTCTTTCACTCATTAATGAAAAACAGCAAGTTCTCCTGCATTATGCAGCACCTCCTCAACAATGAAAACAAAAACTTGCATGTATCTATGTCCTGCTGATGATCCACTGATGAAAACATTTAATTGTACAACTATGGAATTTCAATAAGTATTGATTTTATTCCTGTCTTGAGGAGAAGACCATGAATCTTGTCAAACCAGCATAAGCAAAGGTTAATGCAGGGTTGTATACTTATCCATTTTTCTCTTTATCAGACTATTTTTTCTTTCACTACCAGAAAAATACCAAATGATGGAAGCATATTCTAAACATTTGTAAATAATGCCTGATTAAAGTCTCTCATTGTTTGTTGTGGAATAAAATTCTCGATACCTATGCCTTGTTCATTGTTAGACTATGAAAATTTTAACTAATACTCACTTACTGAGGTGTCAAGGAAAAAGGGAAAAGGATTTTGTCATTCCTAAACCTATGCAAAATCTTTTGGGGGGCAAGCTCTGTCAGCTGATATTTGTGTGCTACATTCTTAAAGCTCACGGGCAGGCCTGCAAACTTGCTCAACGGCCTTTTATACAAAAGGAATACACTGGCAGCTGAAAAAGATGTTCGTACTCAGGATTAAGGCCAGTATTTATCTTCTTGGCAAAGGTGTCTACATGAAAGACTAGAGTAATGACACCATACTCTACAGACTACTACAAAAACAAGATCAAGAAGAATTGCATAAATACACCTATATAACATCCATCACGTTAATGAGAATGTAGAGACAAATGCAGCTTGCTGCTAAACTTGGCATCTATTGACTATAGAAGAAAGTTAGACACTGTGGAGACAAATACTATCCTAAAGCCATTGGAACTCCATGGATTGGAAACGATTTGACACACAAAAGTTTATCTGTCTAGCCAAGTAGCATCTTTCAGGTCTTGCAGCCCACCAAAGCCAAACCTGAATGCTGTTATCTTCTTAACAATGGTCTTTTCAAATTGGACTCCAATAGACCTGCTTATGAGGCAGAGCTAGAGGGAAGGATGCTACAGCATCAGGAAAACCTCACTTGCCAAAGGTATAGCTGAGCACTTTGAATATCAGAAACTAAGGAAGAAGGTAACAATGGCTGGGATGAATTGGTGGACTCGCAATCTGGAAACAGGGGCATTAGTTTAGCATCAGTTGGACTGGAAGTAAAAGGTCTTTTCTTTTTGACCAATATACCGAGTCATAGGGATATTTGTATAGTGTTTTGCCAGACAGAATGCAAGGCTTTGCAAAGCTAGTAGGGGGAAGTTAGCAAATATTGTGAAATGTAAAAACAAGACAAGATCTAAGCTATTAAAAAAAGTACCCATACTGTTCAGTCATATTGATCTGAATTTTTAAAAGTAGTGTTGCCTTGATTCTATTTTCAAGCTTTTTTTTTTTTTTTTTTTTTTCCACATGGAATTCTGAATTGTTTTTTCAGGGAAGGATAAAAATTACAATTCCCATGGAAGTAAAGTGGAACTGCAGGATTACAGATTATTTTTTTCCTTTATAATTCCAGAGCTCTGTTAAACATTTTTTTCACCATAAACAAGATTTGATGGCTGTATAGTCATGCAATTAGTTATTATTGAACTGTATAGGTAAGAATAAAAATAAAAATAAAACTTTCATGTAACTGAGCTCGGAGCTAATAGTAATCATCCATTTGTTATTCATCTTCTATAGTTCTGAGGCAAAACAGCTCTTTGGCTAAGAACTATGCACAAAAAGAAGTGGCATTTTTTTCCTGCTAAATTTTTAAGACAAAAAAATGCAAAAAGTTTAGCTTGCACATGAAGTCTTAAAGAGGGGGTTGTTAATGATTGCAAGGGTGAGTACAAGGTGAAAAAATGCAATATAAAATGCCTGCATTTTGCTCAGAAAACAAACAAAAGGAAGTTAGGTCCTACAGAGTGTGGATATCATTGTGAACTGCAGACAGCAGATGGTTATGAGCGTGCCTTGAGTCCCACAAAGGCAAGTCAAAGTGACGATTGTACAGCCTGCTTCAAGTCCATACAACAAAAGAGATAAAATATCCACAAAGGATGAGGCTGTTAAACACTCCCTTTCGTAAGGGAACCCATTTAGTGTTTGGCACGGAGCTCTCAGTGCTCTGAGTTTACTGTTTCTGGTGAACGCCAAAGGCCTTCTCCATCTGTGTCATCTCCCTGTGTCAGCAAATGACCAGCAATTTCTTCACTGCCTGACAAACATTTGAAAAGGCACAGTGTGAAAATATGTGCATTTCGAATGTCTCCTCCAAAATTTTATTGCCAGATCTGAAAGCAAAACAGCTCCAATGGCACCAGCTACAGCACAGTAGAGCGAACCAGAGCCAGTGCTCTCCCAGACTGGTGACGGTGGCAGATCCTCTCCCCAGTCACAGCTCTTTGCAGCTGTTTGTTGTCAGAGCACAAAGTACGAGCCTTGGCACTTCTCCTCCCCACTGTACTCTGGATGGCTGCTCAGCACATCGAGGTAATTGACTCATCTTGGCTCAGTCATAACCTCAATCAGCTGGACCATCTCATTTTCCCCACAGCCAAGGAATCCTGCCGTTCTTAATATTAGGGCAGCAGCCAACCTCTTTTCAGAGGGAAGCGTATTACAGAATATCCCTCTGTATCCCTGGGAATTAGCTGAAAGCTTAAATGTTCCTTTAGAAAGAAAACACTTTTTCCAAGAAGGGAAAAAAAAGATGATCCATTTCTACTGTCTTTGTGAAAAAATCTCTGAATAAAAAGCCAAACCTCAAAACAACACTGGGAAAAAGTGGAAAGAAAAAACACGGTTAAACATGAGCCTCATACTTGCTGAATTCACATCAAAATATTTGTTCATTGAATTTGAAATCTGCTGCTGCTTACTCTTATCTGATTGCAGAGTTGCAAACTGGAAATCTCCATTTTAGACAATTGCAGGCCTTGAGGCATAGGGATTCAAAGAACTCATGTCAATAAAAGTGACAATTTGCCTTGCCTCTCTGGAAAAGTAACACTTTCCTTTAACTTCCTTCTCCCAACCCCACAGTTCCCCCACCCAAACTGTGGTTCTGAATGTAGTGAACCTTAATAAAACCTTAATAAATATTGAAGTGAGCAATATTCACTGTCACCTCAGTTATATTTGGGTTTTTTTCTGTGGCTCACTAGACTACTTTATTCTGGATTTTCATTTCACTCCATAAACAGAAGTGAAGCTCAACAAAATCAGACAACCTAATTTTAGGAATTTATATTGATGCCAAATCATAACTTTACCTCAGAACCAGATTATCACAAACTTTATGGACTTTGAGGGGCTAATGCTAACCTGGTCCTTCAGCAAACACAAGTTTCCAAGCAATTCCTGCCCTTTTCTTTGTACTTTTTTTAGTGTGACTCTGACAGCAATAAAGGCAGGAGGAGAAGGAGAAGGGACATGGGGCCACGGTAAATTAGCAGCAATTCTCCAAAGACAGGCAAACAGCAGGGACACCACTGTATGGTTGGACCATCTTGTTTCAACTAATTTCTGCCAAAGGCTGATCTTCCAGGAGGAGCGAAAGCTCTTCCCTCGAAGCAAGGCAGAAGGCTCCACTCTGTGTTTTTCATTTCTCTGTCAGGAACTACCCATGACTTACTCTTTTCCTGAGCAGTCTGGTTATGTTCTTTCCCCTCCTGCAGCTCCTTGGCCAAGCCCCCATTATTCTTAAGCATATCTTATCTTCAACAACCAACCTTTCCTGCTATGCGCAGACTAAATGCTTAGAAGCTGGGCAGCCACATCCAGTATCACACTGCCTGCGTAGGAGAGCCTCCCAGCCCCACATATCTGGCCCTAGTCTGGTATGGAAGGAGCACAGAGCCTGCCAAACTGACATCCTGTCACAGCACTTAGTGCCAAAACATTTCAGTCAAGCTCTGGTATGTGCTGTAACACTGGCATATATAATTACAACTTAGAGAAGAAAAACAGCTTTTCAGCTGGTGCATTACTGAAAGGAAAATAATCTTTTCCTCCATAGCATTGAGCATAGAGATGATTATCTGCCCCCTCTGCCACTGACTCCTATTTTTGGGAAAGAAGAAACAGAAGAAATCCTGCTGGTGGTTTCGTAGTCTGTGGCGCTTCTCATAAGCCATTGCCCACAACACAGAGCTGCTTCCATTGTCCTTCACATAACCACAATGCAATTCCCCATCTCAATTTGCCTCTGGGAATTCAAACTAAATTGATCCCTGAATGAAATTGGTGATGGTGGCACAGTTCCTGCCCCTTTTCATTTTTCCTTTTTGTATTTGTTTTAATCTTGCAAAAATCCCTACTCTTTATGCTCATCCCCCTGCAAAACTATTATTTTCTAATTCAAGTCCACTTGCAGTGGGAGCAAAGAGCTAAATAAATTCAGATTTTTATTCTGTCATTTTCATCATGTCTCTTTCTCTCCACTTTCGCATCTTTGCAATAAATCATTTGCAGCTTTTTCCTCCCAATCTTCCTCACTTATACAATCTTATAAGATGAAGATAACCCCCATAAACATAGAGATCATGCTGGTACAGTTCAGCTTCTGAAAACATTTTGTGGTATCTATCATTTGGGCTGGAAGACCTAATTTCTTATTGCTACACATGGAATTTTCTTAATCACCTCTGCAATGTGAGCTGCACATACAGCTTTATCAGAACAGATTTCTTCAATCGTGGGAGAAAAGTTCTGGAACACAGCATGCAAAGTGGCCACTGAGATACTGAAATCTTGCAAGAGGATTATCAGCAATACTAGGCAGTATCATTGTTCTGCAACACACAGAATTTCCCTCTGAGGCATCTCACACTTTATCACAGAAAATGCTCACTAAATGATGATTACTTTCACTTCAGTTCTACTAGGGAATCTAACTGAGGGAAGAAAAGACTGGAAGCCTTCCAATGGGTTTTCTGATGGAAAAACACTCCACATGTAAAAATCAAAACATTTGGTGGGAATGTGTTGATTTCAATGTATTTTTGATGTGTTTCTCCTGTAAATCTGCCCAGTTCCTATCTGATGTGCTGCCAGCCTGACTGTCTGTTGTGCAATCTCAACAGCTGTCTACCTGGTGGCCTTCCAGAGCCGAGTAGCCAGCATGGTGTGTGTGGGGAGCAAACAATACTGGTACTCCTTACCCACAGGGGAACAAAGGGCCTTGT
Source organism: Serilophus lunatus (assembly GCA_013399895.1). NCBI lineage: Eukaryota > Metazoa > Chordata > Aves > Passeriformes > Eurylaimidae > Serilophus > Serilophus lunatus. The sequence goes on from VXBA01003135.1 coordinate 53,538, forward strand.
TCCACCTTTAACATGTTGGGCACATAAGACATAGACCTGTCTTGCCCTGCTTCAGGCAGCTGCTCTGAACTGTGCTGAGAAGTACACGTGTTGCACAACAAAGTCTGCAGCATAAAGGGATGCTCATGCTTCAAGGTGTGATCAGTAATTGCCATTACCAACAATTAACTAGTTATTGCAGCTTGCATATATGCAAATACTTGCCCAAAAATATATCTCAATATACACACCTTTATCTATGTGAGCATGTAAGTCTAAGGAACATATTTTATGCTCTCTTGCACAACAGAAGGTATTTTTGGTGAAGCCTTCTGAAATCTCAGCAAAGAAGCTACAGACATTGGCATTATTTCCACTTAATCAGTATGAAATCATCATAGCTTTGCTATGAAAATGAAACAACCCTAGTCATATAAGATACATCATGACACAGGAAAATTAGAAAACACTGTGAGCTCTGCACAGCAAGATTTGTAAGCCTGCCAGCAGAATCACAAACTTGCACAGCTCTAATTTGTCTAGGAAAAAGAGGTGTTTAATTGCTGTGCATAATAAACACACAAACGTCGGAGAGCAGCCATGGATAACATGCACGAGTGGATTTCAGCTGCAGTGCTAAAGAAACATAAAAGTGATTTATTTTATATCTTGATCTTAAGTCCAACAAATCACATTAAAATAAAATGGCCAAATTTCCCTAAGTGCTCAGCACTCAGCAGCTCTGGCTGGCCTTGTTACTGAGCTCCTTTGGAAAGGCATTGATTTCATTTAGGTATCTGCAGAGTATAGTGCCACACGGCATTACCTGGGCTACCTTGGACTCCACGAGCAATAGCTTTTTACCATGTTCAATTAGCCCACACAAAGCCAAGAGCTAATGTAGTTCTAATGCCTGAACTAGTTTATTGAGAGATAACTCTGGTCAATCTTATCTCTGTTCCATGTGCAAATCCCCTAAGCATCAGATGATTGCTTTCAAAAACCTGCCCAGTTTATGTGGCCTAATGAGGGCCTCCAGGGGTCAGTCCTTGTATAAATATCCAGTCAGAAGTTCATCTTCGCTCTGCTCCTAACAACAGCCAGTAGAGCACTAGATACCTGATGTGTATATGAATTTCTCTGTTACAAAATTGTGTTTATATCTCAGATATTTTCTTCTCTCCCTGCAGAGACAGAGGAGAAAATGCAAGGGAACTGGTCTATTGGAAAGGAGGGTTTTTTGAGGGGCATGGAGAGGGTAACATCAATCTGCAACTGGCCTAACATCAGTACTCTTCATACCCACTTCTTCTCAAGGTCATTTTTTATTGACAGCTGGAGAGGAGAGGACATGTTAACGCAAATCTCTCTGGTAGGCAAAATCTTTTGCTGGGGAGTGATCCAAATCACAATTTAACCCATTGCAACTCTCCTTCTCAGTGGACATCTCAAAGATACGTTCAGTTGTATGCTGTTTGCATTTAAATTGTTTTTCTGTTTGTAATCATTAAACCTTACTTTACGGATAATGAAGTTGTCTGAGATTTTATTGAATCTTGAATTTAGAACTTACAAGTCTTTCCAAAGTGCTGGTATTTTTTTCCTTTTAAACAACTTTTAATTGAATAATCACTTCCTCATTGCTTTTCTTTTTCTGCCTGACTGGCCTCAAGAAAAAACTATTCCTTTCCATACTGAGATTACAAATCACTATCAATGGCTTGAGCAGCGGATGATAAACCACAATTACAGACTTTCCTTCAAAGTTTTAGGCACCTTGGGATTTATCCCTCTTCACAGATGCCCTGCTTTGTAAATGGCATTCTTACTACCTGCAACTACTCTTCCTATACTACAAAGCATTTCTGACATTATAGTCAACACAAAAATTCCATCTGTAGTTCCCCTGAAAAGTAACGAGGCAATCAATAAAGTTGAATATCTTGTGATTTTTCGTATATACAGTGTAGGATTTATGTGAGAATTAGACTACTGTTTACTTGATTCAGGAGGAAAACTGCAGACTTGCAAAGTCTTCTGAAAAAAAAAATTTGTAAATTAGCCAACCATTATGTGCTTTCAATCAATGGTATCAGAGATCAGAACTTGGCTTCTTTTTTTGGTCAGGTACACAAGGTTCAGCTTCATGCTCAGTGCCATTTGTCTAAATATGAACAACACATTTAAGATCTTTCAACTCCTTCAAGATTTACATCAATCCAATAAAAAAATAACACCATAAAATCATGGTAGTTTAATAGCTTTTTTTCCCTTTAAAGTTGTAGGGTCCACAGTTTGAATAAAAACCATGCACAACACTGAGGCCATTTCTCTCTATGATCAAAGTGATGAAAAAAGCTTTACCTCAACATGAAAAAGATATTGCCATCATAAATACAGATAATAAATAAATTCGTCCTTTGTTCTAGTGGAAGGTGCACAGTTGGAGAAAGGAGAGGCTTGGGACTCAGCATTATTTAGTGCAGGGGACTGCTGAGCCATCTGTCCATGAACAGATAGCATCCTCTCCCATTTGTGCTGGAATAATCTCTGTGCAACATCTTGCTACATCATGGTTGGTAATGAAAAACTGACTGTAAGAACTGAATATAAAAGTCACGTTGAAGAAAGTTATTAAAAGAAAATCTTAATAGGGAAGACAGTCACCAGAGAGATTATGATACTAAGAATATAGAGACAGATACAAATGGTGCCTCCCTAATCTCTTGCGTACTCAGAGAGTAAGAACATATTTATATGAGATAATACAGCTGGGAATGTTTCTTTGACCACAGAAAAAGTATAGTACCCCATATTGTTAGCCAATAGTCAAAATATACAAAAAAAATCCAGAACAACAAAACATTCCAAACTTGAAATGAAAATATATTTTAGAATTTTAAAAATTTATCAAAGCATGAATAATAAAACCTGGTAAGAAAAGCTGAGTAAAGTGTTTGTCTTAATCTCTCATTAAAGAAATTGTCATTAGCTGTTGCCATATCACAAAACAGAATCAGAGAAGGCAGTGGTTATAAACTACTTCTAAGCATATTTTAAAATAAAAATTACAGGAAAAAAAGCATAAAATGTAATTCTATTGCTTAAATAAGAGTTCAGTTGCCACAAGTAATATAAAAATATTAAAAATATTTATTTTTTATGCAACCAGATTTCTTTGAAACTTGGAACTTCCATTTTCTCTGGGAATTGACAAGCAGTTAAAGCATTAGGGTGAGAGGATTCAGACACTTGAAGTGTGAAGTCTGTGTTTAAGCTTATAACCTGTGATTCAGCCTTCTATCTTCCTGGCAGTATTTATATGGCAAATAGATCATTGTTATGGGATTTACATAACTGATCTGTGTATAAGCACCAATTTAAAATAAAATGTTGCACTTCCTTGTCAGAAATGGGAAACCATACACTTCCCTTTGCAAATCAATGAGCAAACAAGAGATTTAAACCCTGCACCTCAGAGCACATATGAATCACAGCAGGTTGTGCGGTCAAACACATAAAGGGCTAGAAGTCTTCTAATGACTTTACAAGTCATCTTAAAGCCATTCAATTTAGATAACCTTTTCAGAATAATGGGTTCTAAAGCTGCAATTCAGCACAAATCTGGCAATTTTACTGTACAGCACATCCACATCTTTGAGAAATGATCAAGGAAAGATTAAACCACTTCACAATAGGATAAACTATTGCTTCATCTCACAGTTTTAAGTGAAGTACTATCAAGATCATCTTGAAGAACCCCACTTTACTATTTAGATTCTCTAGTACCCAGAATGCTTCTTTAGGTTTATCAGATTTACAATAAGAGGGAGAAGGGAGATTTAGTAAGTCAATAGTGCTTGCTAAACTACATTTCTCAGGCTGAGTTACAAGCACATTATGCTTTATAAATTAAACCGGACTGTCAAGATAAATGCATAGGCAATACAGTGCTATTTGTAAGTAAATGCCTCTTTATGTTTAAACAGGTTCTTATAGACCAAGAGGCTGAATCTCTTTTTCCTAACAACATTATAAATCTAAAAGCCAAAGGAATAAAATGAAAAGGAAGTGGGCCCTAGGTCTTTGTGAAGGATTGATGACTCAGGCAGTACTAAGTCTATCCAAAATGATTCTTTTTCTTGCCTTTAGTTGGCTTTTGTCTAATCATCGGAGGGAAGACAGAGAGAAGGGGAATAAAGAAGAAGTAATTTTAGCTTTTTACTCCTTCTTTTACGAAAAATTGCCTTACTTACCTGCATATCATGAGATACAGATAGCACTAAGTCAGCAAATTACTTGTTCTGCTGGATATGCTGTACTTACCATGATTCACCCTGCCACTTACAGTGAAATGACACCCTATTGTAGCAGCAGAATGACTACACTTTAAGGTTGCAAAAACATTCAGCAATTATCACTAGCAAGAAGGGTATATCAGTTGTTAAACTACAAAACACCAGTCTCCCACCGCACTCCCAAAAGCCTGTCATCCATCTCTGCCTTTATCTATCAAGACATTGCAGGGAATAAATCAGGAGCTCATAAGCAACCTGCAGGAACGTGGCAGCAGTGCCAGGACTCCAAACTCTGCAGTCCCTGGTGCTGCTGGACTGTGGCAGGCTGCATTGTCCCTGGATTATGGGAATAAATTTTTTCAATTAATTAATTAATTAGTTAATTTCCACAGTAGTTATTTCTGTCATCCGTCTAAAAATGCTGCAGCAATTAGAACGGGCAAGCAATAGCAAGCATCTTCACAGCAATAGAGCACATAAAAGGCAATAAAGCTGTTCCACGAAAAGAAGAGCCAAACTGATAGGCTTGGTTTCAGGTTCTCTTTACAAAGATGGTGGGTTTTGCTGTTAAGGCTCATGACTCTCCTAGCATTCAAGAACATACCTAAACAGCTTGTTGACAATCTCTGCACAAATCAGACCAGAAGAATATATGTCAGCATTTGTAATGATGCAATTTTACACTTGGCAAATCAGCAAAGGTTTAGTTTGTGGTGTAAAACTCATTAGGTGTAGGCTGGTACAGCCATCCCACATTATGAAGTATTAACAAGCTAAGTCATGGCACCTGTGGAATGAAGGATTACCTGGTGCACAAGTCTGTCTTCCCAGCTCTGGAATAAGACTCTGCCACACAAGAAAAAAACCTGCTTGGCTGCAATCGCTCAAATGGCAGCTCTTCAGAGATCTTGTGGGGTAAGTTAATTAAGGAAGTTAATCAAAGCTGAATGTGGAAGGCCTTGAAGCTGAAAGAAAAGAATTTGCTTAAGACAAATCCCTCTCTCTGTGGAACAGCTGTGCCCTGTGCAAACTGTGAACTCCTAATGCTGCAATGGCCACAGGAAGAGAAGCTTTGTTTGCCTCCTGTGGGGCTGCCGTGGGCAGAGAATGGATTCACAGTGTGACTGTGGTTTAACAACTCTGGTGCCTGCTCCTATCTCTTCTTCAAATGAATGTTTTATCCCAACACGAGTTGAACCGCAGACCCCGAAATTGTGTACGTGGGTCTGACTGTCCAATTTTAATAACAGATGTTTGGGTAAGTGTTGGAACAGAATAGCCATATGCAGTAGCCCTGCAAAACAGCTTATGCCTATGAGAAGACAAAGTTGTCATTTTAAAGGTGTCTTTCTCCATTAATTAAACATTTGATTTTTCTATTAAGAAAGAAAAGACTAATTCTTTAGTGGAACAAGTGCACAGATTACATTGATGGGTTTTGCATGCACTGTACAGACATCCCAAAAGACAAATTTACCATCCAATGCTTGTTAGAACAGCTTTGTTTTAATTTGTCACTTTGGTCAGTTCATCAGGAAATTGAGCTTTTTTCTTACTGTTTGTTTCCCTTTATGCACTTGTTATGTTAACCAATGAATATAAGCCATTTCTGCATATCCCCTATCTAATTTTATTTAGATTTCGGTCTGTTCTAATCAAGGCATTTTCACCCAGTACATGACTCCCTCAATAGCAGTTCTAGTTCAAAAGAGAGATGACAAGTGGTCCCTTCATACAAGGCTACTTTAATAATGATCTGTAAAAGTGTCACTTTTTATCTACTGCCCTTTTATAAGAAAGCCAAGATTTCTCACTCAGCTGATTAAAACTGAGTGACTGCATAAGATTATAATAATCTCATCTATTACTCAAACAAAATGGTTACCTACTGCATCACAGTGGCCAATAAAAAAAAAAGACTCCTTTCTGTGTTGAGAGTTGGTAAATGGTCAGCTTCCCATATTTAGTTCATCACTGAGTTACACAATAAGGTGTCTCTGTCATCATGTTTTTCCACTAGGAACATTTTATGATGTCTGCAGTAGATAGTACCATTTAGTTAATATAAAAGATGAGTTAAGATCACTACATTACTACAATGTAGCAATGGGCAGCTTGTCTTACACTACACTGCTTACAGAAACCAATAAAAAATAAAAAGCACCCACTAGCATTTTCTAAATACACTATATTATCATTCTCTTGTGATCAAATTCTCCCATAAAAGTCATTGGAAAATTGCACAGTGCACACACAATACAAGACAAAACCAACAAATCCAAGTGGATTCACCCACTGTACAGCAGCAAGATCTATTGCTATCAATTTCCTCCATGCCGAGGAGGGTACCTGGGTCTTCTAATAGTATCTGGGCCATGTTGGCCTATTTAGATGGTTCAGTTTTTAAACTAAAGATGCAATTTCTTTTGCTTAGAAACTCTTTTCATTTCCAGACACAGAAAGGTACATTTCCTTTCCTCTTTCATCCAGAATGATGAAATCTACCTTTCAGCTTTCCTGCCCTGTCTCTCATCAGCAGTCCTTCCTGTTTTTATGACATGTTGTACTCTAGGGCAATAGCCCAGAAAGAGCTGCCAGCTTAGAGGAACCAAACTGCCAGGATCACACTCACAGAGACCTGTTCATCTGCAGCCTGTTACAAAGTTCATCCTGGGAGGGAATTCTTTGTCCTCAAATTTAGCTCTACCTCATGGACCTTATCCCATCAAGCTTGAGTTCTGCCCCTAAGTTCTGCAGATAGAGAGAAAGGACTTGATAAAACAAATGTTTCATATACAAATCAAATGTAAGAATTTGACAACTTTCTGTACAGAGCCTGAAATATTTCTATACTGTTCTTAATATATTATTGGAGACAATAACAAAAAGTCTCCCTTTAAAGTCCATGGCCAAAAAGAGATGTTCTTCAAGAGAACATGACTTCACTTGGTCCTGGATATTATGTTGCAACCCAGACATTTAAATTTCTGACTCTTATTGCAGAGTCATCTAATGCTTGTGCTGAAATGGCAGTTTTGCTTTCTGTAGACTACAGCCCATCTCAAAAGAGCAAAAAATTATGTAATTGCTGATTACATTGAAAATGCTAAACTGCTTTTAACTGTCCTGTTAGTTGAAGCTGCAATAGGATCTGTAAAAGACTAGTTGTAAAACTTCAGTGTGCATCTAATAGGAGACTGATTACACATACTCAAGGTCCTTCCTGCAGTGGCTGAAGGCATTTTTCCAAGGGGTAGCAGAATGATTTTCCAAAACAAAATGATGTCTTTTTTTCATTTCCTTGTTAAAGCTAATGCTTATTACCAGGTTTTTGATGCCAGAATGCTCTTTTTTTAGCTGTATTCTTTCTTAAAAATTAAATAATAGGTTGATATTTTGAGGCAATATAAATAAATCTATTTGTTATCTAGTATCAATTTCCAAAACCTCAACTGGTTCACAGCAAGGATCCTGAGATGCACCTGGAAAGGCTTGATGTGTGGCAGATGTGACTGCAAGAACACTGAGATTTCCAGACTGCAGAGGTTCTTTACAATGTGAGGAGCTAAGCATCCTTTAGAGAAACACTTACAAACACAGCCTGAACTGTCCTCAAGACAGATCTGGAAAAACGACAGAAAACCATGAGGTTTTCTTCCAGTCCTATGTCTGATCTTCTTTAGACAAGAAATTGGGACCATTTTCTCTCCACATTTTCTAGACCAGTTTAAAAAATTGAGATTTTTTTTTATTCTTTAAATTTTAAGTGTCAAATTGTAAATAAAAATATTTTTTAGTATCTTGTCTTACAGTCTGAGATTTCTTCTTCTAGTGTAGTACACAATTTTTTTTTTTTCTGGCAGCTATATTGACAATTACACAAATAGTGCCAAAACTTCTCAAGTTTCAAAGTTATGTTTTAGTAATCAGGTGTAAAAGTTGTCTGGAAGTAACACATAAACACTGAAGCTACCAAACAGTTTTTGTTTATTCTACATAGGTTCAAAGAGCACAGTCATCCTTTTACTCAGTAAAGTGCTGAACCACTGTGTTCCAATGGACCTTTGACTGTTTTTGTTTTCCAAAGAGCCATCTGAGTGTAACATCGCTCCATTTCCATGGAAGTGATCCCAAACTTGAAACTATTTTCATGTCATCTGCTTCGTTAAACTGACACTGATAGGAACTGCTTACAGTTTTAAAACATTTCACAAGTAAAAGCCGGTAAACGAACCATCTCTTTGTACTGTGTAAGTGAAAAGATCTCTCTTTAAAAAGAGCAAAGTTCTGAAGAATTAGTTAAATAATTTAACCTCATATAGTTAACTGACATTACTCTTTACTAAAATGAATCATTTAGCCTCAAGCAATGCTGATATTGAGGAAATATTATTAACTAAAGAAAAATTGCACTCAGTATTTGGGCTCCAAGCTCTACTGATAAGAGGAAGAAGAAAACATTCAGATATTGCATTAAGAGGACAGAATGTCTTAAAATCTGATTGATGGTACCCTGCAGGCTGTGCCATGTTCCCTTCTACTGACATTCCCCAGGCAGCAAAAGTAGTAGAGGTCCAAAGCTCAAATGGGCAGTACTGCCACACCTTGGCTTCCACTGCCCCAAAACCCACCCCTGCAGGCATAGAAAAAGAGGTCACCTGAAGTTCCAGGTTTAGAAGTGGGAGGAAATCACATTGCTGTATTTATCTTGCACAATATTTTAACTTGATTTTACTTCATCTGTTTAATCTTCATCTGAATAACAGTTTTAAAACTTAATCACAACCCAGATTAATTTAATTAAAAATGGAAAGTATCACTCTGTGTATCAAAAATACACTGTCACCAAGATACTTATCTTTCAAGCCAACTATGTAGAACAAAGACCACCACCCCGGAAACAAAAATTTTGAAAAAAACCTAAACTTATCCTCACTTGCTCAGATACCACAAGAACAATGACACAACATAATGCTCTTTGTATTATCTCAGTCAAAATACCAAAAGTCTCTTTCAGGCCTGCTTGGTAAAACTATAAGGATATCATTGAAAGAAAAGAAATTCAAAAGAAATCCATTCGACTGATGTCTCAATTTACTTCTGTTTACTTATGCACCTCTTGGCAGAAGGGAATCAGCAAGGAACACACATCACCTTAATTAGGTCTCTTCCTAAATCACAAAAAAGTGACAGGCATGTTTTTCAAAAGCAGCAGCTTTAAATACATAAAGGTAGTGTACAGCTAAAAAAAATGAAAAGGAAAAAAAAGACTCAGGAATTTTGACAGATGTGTGTATCTCAAATAATTATGGAGACTTTAAATTATATTTGAACTAGCCTTCACTCAAAGTATTACCTAGCCTACTGCAAAGATATGTTCGACCATATAACTCATCAGAGAATTGGTTCTGCAAACAAAATGCAAAAGGATGTCATGGTATTTATTCTGATTGTTGCATTTCCATGATGATTTTATGACTTCATTGACAGATCTGTAATTACCTTCCAAAAGATGTCATGAAAGTAATGAATCAAAGGGAACAGATGTCATTGAAAACATCTTAGAAAACACATCTAAGACTTGGGTAACTAGGTCAGGAAAGTTATATGGGTTGTGTTCTCCACAGTCTTAAACACTAAAGGACTAATACCACCAAACTTTAGGTGAGGAATGTTTTACCCTAAGCTGATGAAGGATCAGACTTCTTTACTACATTACTACTTCATTACTCTTTTTAAGGCTATGGACAAATACATCTACACAAATCAGTAGCAGCAATTAGAAATCATTCCTTTGTGAAGTGTCAGTTAACCTTCTCTTATATAAATAATATCTCTCTACATCAGAAAATAAAAGCAGGTATACCCTTTCACCTCACTATCAACTTCTTTCTTCCTAAAGGGAGCCATGATGTCCACTTAGCTCAAGAAAAATCTTCTGACTTAGAATATAATTGCTGCAACATTCTGTCCTATTTCCTTTTTTCTTTGCCCACAAATTCTGGTAGAACAATTAAAATTAAAATCTTCCAGTCTTCTGTAAAACACTTTGCCCACAGGTCTAACATTGGGAAACAAACACGACTGCACTTAGCTGAAATTAAAATGCTTTGTTTGCTGCATTACCAGACAATCATTACATGAAAAGCATTATATTTGTAGGCTTTGTGTTCACAAAAACAAAAAAAAAAAAAAGGGGGGGGGGGGAAGCAACAGTGCTGTACTTTGACACAGAACAAACAAAAATGGCTTTCTATGTGAACTGCTGAAAGTTCTCTAGTTTTTCAACAGCTAGTTTTGCTGAAAATTTCAATATTCCTCTCAAATTATGTTTCTCTGTAAGAGGTCCATTGTCACTCACTCTGTATGAAACTGTAAATGCATTACTAATTGAGACAAACTTTCAAGTGATGGATTACAAATTAATTTGCACTTTTCTATGATAATTTAATATTAATTAAATGCATCATATTAATTAACTGAAAATTAAATTAGCTCTTAGAAGGGAAAGTTAAAATTAATTACTTTGTGGCGTGTTTCATAAAATACAACAAGGAACTCTGGACTGAACTTTACCATATCATATCACATTGTACTGTTAGTAAAGATGAATAAAAATCTGGTAAGAAGTGGAAGTTTTTAATCATAGAAGACATGATAAAGTTCACATGGCAGTAAGAGTTAGAGCTGATTTCATGGTTGACACAAGCATGGTTATTTGTTCATTGAAATACCAGCAAGAAAGTTGGTCGGTTTTGATAAAGGATCAGGGATATTAAATGCAGAACCTCACTGCATTCTTACAGGAGATTTCACCTACGAAGTCTAGTTGTTTACTGCTTGTTAGTGCAAAAACCAGAAAACTCCTCAAGTATTTGCATTCCCAAAAAACTAAGAAATATCCATCATGGTTATTTCTGTGAAAGTAAAGTAAAGATGAAGAAAAGAACTCAGGAAGAGAAGAGAAAACAAAACAATATCTGATATGAAGCATAAGAGTATAATATTAAGATAATAGAATCAGAAATAAGTGGTACTAAGTATTTTAAAGGCTACTCAAACCAACAGGAACTGGAGACTGCTATTCCCAGGCAGCACTGCATATTCCCAACAATTTTTGTGACCCAGTACTGGTTAGGGAGTTGACTGACAGCCACCATAACAGACACCCTGCAATCTCAGTGTTCATTGTTCAGCACTCATTAACTTCAGTCATTGATATCTCTTGTCTAATGTTGGTTTCACTACACTTTCAATAATAATGAATAAATAATTGTTCTCCCCATCCAAATGCCAGAATGCAATAACCTCATTTCAAACGTGATTTTTTTGATTCAGACTTTCAGAATTCTTGTTCCCCAAAATTTTTAGATGTCTCATAGGTTTGAATGTCAAATTTCAAGTTTTACATTGGAGTTAATATCATGATATTCTCAGTGGGTATCTTTAAATTACTTTCAAACTCCAGAAACAAATTCATAGATCCACTTCTGCCTCTACTGTAAAGTGTGTCAGGAGCAATTGTGAAGTGAATGGAACTGCAGTGGTGAACTTCCAAGGGAAATCAGGGGAGGATGGCAGAGAGGACATTTGACTGACTTCGCCTTCAGAACAAACAACACCAACCAGATTGAATCAAGAGCATTTCCCAATGCAATGCAATATTCATCGTAAGGTTGAAGACATAAACATTGTGAGCAATAGTCGGTGTACTTACATGGTTTCATTTATTGGCTGATCTTTAAATTACTTGAGTTCCACAGGTTGCTAAAAAAACAAAATGCAATGACTCCTACAGAATTGAAGAGAGCACTTTTAAAGCATCCAACTGATTTCAAGAAGAGCTGGAATACATTAGGACTTGCCAAAAATCACAATAAATTGTGTAATGGAAGAGGACAGAGCACAGGACCCATCTAGAATTTGACACACTTTTCATCTACACCTCACCACAATGGTGATGAACCAACAGCATCACCTTCAAGTCTTGATAGCTGTTACTAAGTTAATTAATTAAACGTTAAATCATGGGTTCTCTTTGGCTAATGGCACAGAAAGCTTGCTGACCCTCTGGCCTAGTGCACTGAGGGGCCAGGTATGAATGCAAGAATTATTCACACCCTGTGATCTGAGCAAGAAAAGGCAAAGCAGGACTCAGCTCCCTGTCACAGCTCAGACCCCTGCCTGCTTCTGCTGGCTACATGGACAGTATTTTTAAATGTAGATTAGTTATATTACAATTTCTAGTCCTCTTCTAGCAAATGCATATGCATTTGCCCTATGTGACCAGAGGAAGATGAGACTATCCTATTGCAAACTAATCTGGTGCTGCATGCACACTTCTGCAGAGGAAAATAAATCACTGAAGTGTGACTTCTGCGTAATAAAAATGTGTTGTTCCCCTTAAAGAACAGAAGTACAAACATTTCACATCCTGGGTGATGGAATGATACCCTTGAAAAAGAAAACTGCTGCAGAGGGTATCCACCAGAACTAAGTATACTGAATGTTAAGTGCCATTCCATCTAAATACAGGTGAAAGAAAAGTTGTTTGGCAGCAAAAACTTCATTTTAAAGAGGAAAACAAGATATTCACCACAATTTTTAAAAATATATTTTCCCACTTTATATGACAAAGGATTTTTCAGAAGCTCAGACACGAGTTTCTCTGATATATCTCCTGTCCATCACAGATACCTTTTCTATTTTTTCTGTGTAAAACTGATTACAGATGATGGACCTCTGACATCTATATAACTCTTATATGGAAAACAGGCAACCTCTCATACATGCATTGCAAATGTTGCTATTACAATTCCTTCCACATTGATACAGGCATGGATACATGTGAAGTTAACAATAAAAAAAATATAATCCTTATGAGTACAGTGAGCAGTGCCGACAAATCCCATGTTGCTCCAAGAATACCAAGAGTCTTCAAATCAATATTCATAAAAATGCCTCCTTATCCTCTTTAAAACACACCTTTAAATAATCCAGACACAAAGCCTGCAAATAAATTCAATCTATTACCAATCAGACAAATGGAAAACTTGAATTACTTTGTTCTTCATCTTCCCACCCATCTACTTGATTCCAGGAGCTTTTTGTATCTTACAGAGCCCTAACCTATTTCTACTGAGTTTTCATCGAAACTGAAGATAACTTTTTGGGGCTGACTCCTTGGTTAAACTGATGAAATGAAAAGCGCAATTAGAAGTCAATCAGGTCTGGAAAAAATGTATGATGATCAGAGGATTAAAAAACTAAACTATGTCAGTTTATCCCAAAGATGGCTAACAGCTGAGGTGATCACCACTGTGGAAGATATTTATATTAGCAGTTCTCAGTCTGGCTCAGAGGGGTAACATTTTCTTATTTTCTGAATCCTGAAAGGTATGTGTCTCTTAAAATACATTCATTGGCTAAAAGGCTCGAGTGCTTAAAATCAACTGTAAATCTAGAACGGAGCAACTCTGAAATTGTCAGCTTGAGGTCAAAGCAGTTTGATTAAGGAATGCAATTATTATTTCCTCTTATCCTGCAAACAACAGAATTTACCGAAACACTTTGTCATCAACACATGCACTACAAACAATAGGAAATGAATCTATCTATCCATCACTGATCAACAGATGTAGGGGAGATATATTTTGTCTTGCTCATAATTACAGTGCTCAGAACATCCTTCCCATTCGCCCATGCCATTATTCCGTTTGCTTCACTGAATCCTGTGCTTTGCTTGGAAATTAAATCAGGTCTTGGATTTGAAACCAGGACAATATTGAATCTCAAATCTATCAAAAAGTGCTGTCTCCTTAACTGAGCAAAAATTTCCATTTTCCCCTCAAACTATTAATATTAAGATACAATCACAAGAAAGAAAAAAAAAGCTGAGTTGAGCTTTAGAATATATCTCTTCGCTGAATAAGTGACAAAAAGTTAAAAGCAGTAATTTAGGAAACTTAAATGTGACAGTGTGTGATAGATGTGAGTTGGCAAGGCAAGAAAATGAGAAACATTAAAATCATATATTAGAATAGATCAAGCTCTACATACCAGTTTATGTCAGCAAATTTCTTTTGATATGTCAAGTCCCTATAGGGCTAGGATTCAAGTATACTTTGAAGATATATTTTAAAAGGAATATGTTTATGTTTGGAAACTTATTAAGGTCATGTGAGTATGGAAACCAAAGAAAAATAAAATTGAACACAATATTGTTAAGTTCACTGCAAGGTTTCTAACTGTGCAGCATTTCTAATGTTTTTCATGTTCTTCAGAACACTGCAGATTATTTTACTGATATACTCTTCTGCTTTCCCAGGTAGCAGGCATAATGATGTAAAAGGCCGTGTGGGATTTTATCCCCAGCCATTGCCTATCAAAAATTATACCAAGTCAGTGAATTGCAGCTTGGTCAAAGGACATCAAGCAAATTGAATTCAGGCGTGCACCATCTCCCACAGGATGCTGTCAAAGGCTTTGTCACTACCAGCAGGGGAACAAAAGCCATGTTCTAGTCAACGCTGAGCCAGATATTTGCAGGCAAGCTGAATCCTTCTCCCTAGCTAGAATCCATAATATCGCTGAACAGAAGGTCACTCAGTTATAAATAAATAGATTTGTACATTGAATCTTTGCCACCTCACCATTTTAAATACCACAGTGTGGACTAGCAATTAGATGTAATAGCAATGATTCTGCATCTGAGATGCTCCTATTATAATCAGAACAAGGACTGTTTGCATATTCGTACAGCAACATCACTATGGGNGCAGAAAAAATGAAAGGAGTGATGTCACATGAGCAGAAAGTTGGTAGTCCCAAGTCTGAAAAAGAAAAGAAAGATAAAGTGCTGGCAGTCATGCCCAGCCCAATTTCTCTACCAACGCCAGAGCAGAGATATAATCCTAGTGTTCCAGCCAAAAAAGGGATTCCTCTAACAGGAGGGAGAGCCTCCAGAAGCTGAGTCTGCTTTGTAAAAATACTGTTTACACCACCATAGGTGTTGTCATTGCTATTGGAAAGTGCATCCAAGATGTGTGATAAGATGCAGACAAACAGGGAAACAAAATATGGTGAGGTGAGATGATCATTCCACTAATACAGCACAGGAGGCTGGCAGCTGGATCCAGAGGACTAGTGAGCTGCTTTTGTTTTGGATCATTCTTGAGGGTACTTGGCATCCCAGGAAACAGTAAAACACTGGGCAAAATCATCCAGCCCTAGTGCAGTGCCTGTCAGATCCAAGGGGAGCAGGTGCTCCCAAATGGAACCACACAGTGGCACCAGCAGTATTTTTACACAACTGTTCAGTCTTTTGCATCTTTTAGCTGTGGAACAAAATCAGGTATGATTACATGTTTGCATTCACAAAAAGATTATTGGATTCCCTCTCTTTTCCTTTAAATGAACAGCTCAATTCCCCTGTTTGCACTCTGCATCCTGGTGGATAAATAAACCTCCTGTTGGTACAGAAGCAGGTTTGTAGTTTACATGTACATGCAGAAAAATCAGTGATCGTATGGAATGGCTTTCTTTCTCCTAACTATGAATGGATCTGTATAAAACCTTTTGAAAAACTGATGTTTGGTAGCAATATAAAATGGCACAAATGCTTAAATGATTCTAAATCAAAGGTGAGCCAAAGGTAAATAGCATCTAGAACGACAGGGTGGACCATATACTCCCTCAGCAGCCACCCAGACCCATCTGCATCTCCAAAACCATCAACACAAGTGCCTGTGGACTCTGCCAGGAAGCCAGATGCCATTTTCTGGAAAACTGTGTTCTATAGCTTGGCATCTGGTAATTGTGATGTCCAGCCAGTAACTGTGAGGGGAGGAAAATATATTTTCTTCAGTAAACATTACTTCAGTGAACAACAAGCAACTGATCACTCTCATTTAAAAATGTCACTTTAAAGAAAGAAACATAAAAATGCATGAGAAAAGAAGTAAAAACAAACACGAAGTAACCCACAGAGCCTTTATTAACCCATAAACATTCACACACAAAAAGAAATATTTCCCTGCACTAAGAATATAATAAACTCAAGCTTTCATTTATGAGCTCTCATAAATGATACATTTTTAGGAAGGTTTTACTCAAGCAGCTGTAGAATTTGTTCAGATCTTTATTTTCATCCAAATAGTCTATTGGCAATAGGAGGGAAGGTTACGAGACAGTTCTGCTTACCACTTTCATGGACCATCACCTTCTCCTGCCAACCCCTCCCCAGCTTTGATCTAAAAATGTTGCAATCAGCAGACCACTAGGAAACCTTCCAAACTCCACAGTTGGATAACAACCAATCCTCTCTCATCTGCTGCACATTGAAATCTCACATAATGCAGGAGACCAGGATTTTTCTGTGGTGTGGCTGGAAATCAGACAATTCTATGCAAAATGCAAGAGGGGAGTTTCTCTTCTGTAAGAGTTTCACTGACTGAAAAACTAGTCTATTTCCAATTCTGAAAGCAAACCTCTAGTTACTTTACTGGAAATGAAGTGTCCCTCAATGTATTCTACCACTACAGCTCACAACAAGGCTTCCTCCATCACAGATAAATGATAAAAATCAGGTGATCATACAGTTTTTCTAACAATGCCATCAAGAGTGAACATCAGTTTTTCTAATAGTAACTTTCAACTGCAAACATAATACTCAAACTTAGATTAAAAAAATGAGCCTGGCTACACTCTCTCTGAGAATACTCTCCCTGCAAGCAGTAAAAACCTTGAACAACTAACAGGTATATCCTCATGTTTAATCAACAATATTTATCTGAATTTTAAGACGTAACCGGTGCGTATCGGTCTCAGGTCCCCTTCATTTAATAAATCATCCACATAGAAGAGGAATTTAGGGCCAAGCCTCTCCCCATCTGGGAGGAAGGACGCTGGATTCTACTCCAGCTCCTAAGTCCTGACAAGCAAATGGCTGCACTTCTCTCGCCTCACATGACTTCTCAATATCAGAATGCAAATCATCTTCCTTTATCAACTCTCCTTTCATACATGACATTTTAAATCTATGTTCAAAGCCTTTAGAAAAAGTCTTGTTGATCTCTTCAGGCTTTGTCAAGCAGGGACATTTCAAATGATAAATATTTCTGTCTAAAATCTTTTAAATAAAAGCAAAGATCAGTAAGACTAGCCCTTCATAAATTTATTAGAGTAGACTATGAGCCATGTTCTTTTTAATTTGAAAAAATGTGTTCAAATTCTTTTCTGATCTTTCTGTATTTTCTGCATAGTTTGCTACATTTACATTCAGAAAGAAATCTGTTCATCACCATCATAAAATATAAAAGACTTAGGGATATCCTCTAAACTGGGATTGTAGTTCATGTCATTTCTTATATAGCCAGAACCAAACTGCACCCTGTGAAACTGTTAAAATTATTAAAACTTATCAAAACTTATCAGACTGCAAAACAAGTGTATTTCTATACATAGAGTTTCACAACATGTTCAGAAACAACATCTAGCATCACAGCAGAGCCTTTTATATGCACACACACATACAGAGACTACAGAACATCAAATACCACCAAACATTTGTGCCATCAGCAGCAAGATATGCACAGGTTTTGCAGTGTGAAACCTAACAGAGGATACCAATGTTAATTCAAAGGCTTCTTGTTGCTCGGTTATTGAGAAATAAAGTTGAATGTAAGCATTCATCTCCATCCAAATGTACAAGTTCCAGTTCTGTCATTTGTAATGAAGTCGCCTAACAAGGGATAAAAGATTATTGGCAGGAAAAGACAACTGCAGTACATTAAAAGCAGATTAAGGTTGTAAGAAAAAACAGTGGCAGGAAGGAAATTCACAGTTAAGGGGAAAAGGCTCCATATGTCTTCCAGCACTAAGATACAATTGGGGACACCGAAGAAGTCATTAAGGAGATACCCCATCGTGTGCTGGAATTACGAGACATATGGCATGTTTTCCCTAAACTGTGGATTTTCTTGATTATCTACCATCAGCATACAATTCTAAAGCTTTTCAAAAACAATTTTAAAGAGAGAAAACAATATCAGAAGTAGTTTGCTTGTGCAAGAACTGTTATGTTGCCTGTATGTATCCCTCAGACAAATCAAGCACATGAGGACTTGAAAATACCCATGAATCATAGGTAGTAGCAGAGTTCAATCCACATTCCCAAGAAATGAAATAGTAGTAACAAAAATTTTTTTTGTTCTATTCTATGTTTCACATCAAATTTGGGGACAGCTTCCAAGTTTCAAGGAGGCTATGGAGGTAAAAATTCCTGATGGTGAAATTATCATCACCTATCTGCTAGTGCTTGGTGACACATTCTAAATTGAAAGAGAACCAAATCATACAGTAACACTTGTATAGGTCGTCTAAATCCCTGATAACTCTATGGAAAGTTTTGGAAATATCCAGTGCCCCCATAAGCTAATCACTTAAAAAAAATGAAAAATAAGCTTTCTGTGCCCCAGGAGAATAAAATAATAATTATTAAATATCATTAAATAAACATCTAGTCTTTTAGACTGCTGGAAGGATCTCTGAACTCAAGCTATGCTAGCTTATCCAAGAAGTTCGATTTTGGACTAGAGCACCAAGTGTCTAAGGGGATACCTCTCACAGAGCAAACATGTGCAATGGTAAAACAGATGCTCAGCCACAATCCAGTGACACGCCTGGATTCATTATGTCACATAATGGTCATACTACATATCACAACAAGATTAAGTGATGAAGATACCTGAGATGAGCACAATTACCTGACCACCTAGGCAAATGACCTGGTTATCAACAATTAATAGAATATGAATTCATAGATAATTTATGAATGGGTCCAGAACAACTGTCTGTAAATACAATATACTTCACATTATCATATCTTTTACAATATGAATCCTTTTTACAGCATTTATTTTCTATTCATTTTGGCAAAATCTAGTTTCATATACTCCACTAATATTGCATTAATAATCTTTTAGCACCATTTAATTTTTAAGCAAATTAACATAATGAACTACACTTGAAAACTATTCACAATTTCATTAAGATATTTATTTCAATTTGGGAAAATGAACCCAATAATAAGTATAAAAAAAATCTATTAGCAAAACCATCGTATTTCTTAGTACGTTTTCCTTACTGCTAATAATCTGTCTGAATTCAAAGGTTCACCCTGAGAAGAACTGTGAGTCACTGTAAGGAGCTGGCCTGAGAATGAAAACTAGTATTTCAGACTGTAAATGAGGCAACATAAACTCTGGCACAGGGGCCCTCAAATATTGGCAAGGCATGTCAGAGCTCTCCAAGGCAATCACACCACCAGAATAACTTTTAGGCCTCAACATAGAGGTTGAAATGCTGATAAACTTTTTTTGCTGTATGAGTAAAGCCAAGTTGGCTCTTTGAGAGTCACTGCTGGTACAAGCAGAATTACTCTGTTTTAAATGAATTTGACTTAAACTTCTTCCATGCCTTTGAAAAACTCTCTGTGTGTGAGTTTTTCCTCTTTGAGGTGTGTGTGGGAAGTCAGGGCACTGTCAGAGTTCAACATTCTTTTAAGCTATTCCACATATGGAAGGTGTAATGCTTGATATGAATTGTACTTATTTGAAGACACTTGACATTACACAGGCCTTGGGTTGAAGCCAGTTCAAAACCTTCCAAAACACTTCTTGCAGAATGCTGAGGATTTATAGTCTTTGTGGGACGGAGCTACTTATTCACTCTCTCCACACTGGTCTAGGTAACTCAGGGAAAAACCGCCTGCTTCCATTCAGCTGGGGGGAGCTCTTTATCTAAAAGAAAAGCCATATTTTGGACCACATCTGTGGTCACTCACACCTTGCATTGTTCTCTGAGCTCCATGGGCACATCAGTCCCTGTCCATCCCAACTGAGCCTTCTGTCCTTGTAAGGTTTGCTCACATTCAGCTCACTAAGGGTTGGGCCAATCAGAGGCACTAAATACATATTACTTTTAACATCCAAATTTGCAAAACGTTAGTCTAAGATGACCTGAGAAGTTGCTTGAAAATTTTGGTCATGTTTTCGTTGGTGATCTAAAGAAACCTGAAAACATGTTCACGAAAAACCTTTCTTTTCATGGAACTGTACATAGACCTTAATTTAGGAATGTCAAGTGCATTATGCATTTTCTCATGGTTTTGCTGAGGACACTTTGTAGATCTCAAATCTAGGAAATGAGAATTTTCTCAAAACTTTACCAAGCTTTAAAATAGCATAAAATAGCCTGCTTCCTCCAAAGTGACTCTATACTGTCTCATTTTACAAAGCTTATTGGAAAAAAAGTAAAATAAACCTACAAGTTCTGATTTTTTTTTATTATTATTGAAAAAATCTTTCTAAAAGCATCACAAGATTCAGTTTTCAGCTGCTGACATCACATTTCTTTAAATGTAACTATCTTCAAGGATAAATACAATGAGACATCATAATTCATAAATGAAACAGAACAAAAACAACTTTGCAAACAGATGTTGGATCCTCAATATTAGTAAGGAACAAAAGAAATTAGCACCTTCTTCTCTCTCCTTGGCAGCACACATCTCTGTTCCCGAGATAAGCCCAAATAAGAATTACCCCCATAACTTTGTGGCATTTTAACTTGGATTCACACATTTCTGAAGTCATCAGACTCTTAGAAACACTGCATATAATTAGCTGGATTTGAAACAGTTTAAATTCCACACCCACAGAATCCTACTGAGTCTTCATATGTACAGAACAATGCAAGTAACAAATCACAGGAGAACAAAAAATCCTTTGGAGGTGGCCGTAGTACATTATAAGAGGAAACCTTATGGGAATGTAAGGCTACAAGAAAGTTTGGTTTGTTTTTTCTCCAAAACATTATGAAAAAGAAAGAATTTACTTTTTAAGTAAGTACAAGATTGATGATAATTGTCCAAAAGGAAATATCTGTAAGCAACACTGACTAAGAGCAGGAATTATGAAAACCCCCACAAGCCTATGTTTATGGTAATTTCTTCTCTAAATATAATGTCTGAATAAAACATTCATTTATCCTATAAGCGAATTCTCATGGCAATCTTTCACTGAGAACTTGAACTCTAACCAAAATGTATGTTCACCTCTTATTGTTTCTTTCTTTACCTTATTTGAAGCCTCACGTTCTCCCTACCCAGCAATGAGACTCCTGAAGCTTGTTTTCCTTCTTTTAGTTTCAACTACACCAGTGTAAAAACAGTATTTTAAATTCTTAGTGAATCTTGAAGCAGATAGCTTAGATAATACCATCAAAATAATGACAACATAGCTTAAGTAACATGGGAATATTAAAACCCAATTTCTATAAACTATTGTTTCCTCAGTTTCTTTAAGTGCCTGACAATACAAATTTGTTTTGTTTGTTGTTTTTTTTAAATATGAAAAACATTGAAATATTCAAAAATTTGTCAAAGAGAGCAAAAATATTTGATATTCATCTTGCTGCTTTCAGTACCAGTCTCACAAGGTCAGGATATAAACCAGCAACTCCAAGACAGTGAGATATAGAAACTTGTCTCCTGAGCCCAATCAAGGATCTAAAAGGCAACTTCAAAGATATTAACTGAAGATCCTTACTTACTTATTTCAGATTTATTAAGAAGAGGAAAAAAAATCCCAATTTTTTCATTTTGAATGGCAACTGGGGGGGGGGGGAAGCAGAACGTAAATGAACTAGTGCAATACTTTTTTTCTATGACAAGTTTAAGTGCAGTCATCATAGTCTGAACAAAACAAACAAACAAACAAAAATAAGTTTTTAACTTCTTATAAGTCACAAATTAGTAGTGGTTTGAACTTGTAAGAGTGTATCTGGTGAAACAAAGCACCTTTAAAAAGCCTGGTAGTGTTTCAATAGCAACAAGAAGTGAAAAGGGAGATAGTAATATTTTATCTACCAATGACAAAAAAGCCTCAGATATCTTTCCCTATCCCTCTTCTAAGCACCAAAAGAACTGACTGTTGAGTGACATTATTGAAGACATATACTTACAGATTGTGCAAGTTGAATTCAATAACTAAAGTTGTTTTCAAGGTGAAGCTACTGAAGGATAACAAACTTAAAAAAAGGTTGGAAGTTGCAGGTAGATCTGCCACAAAGTTTACTCTAAAGTTTGTCTCTAGCACAGTATCTAATATTTGCAATTTTCTTGACATGAGCAACATTTATTTAAGAACATTGTACCATATAAATAAATAAAACACTCTAACTTTTTTTAAAAAAGAAACTTACCAGTTTAATTTTAAGTCATGAAATGTCTGCATTGCAGATGATTCCAGCTATTTACACTTCCATTAAACTGAACAAGAGAACACAAGAGGACATCTCATCTCCTACTGAATTTCCCCAAGTCTTCAGTGCTCTGAATATCTCCTGACTTTTCCTGAAGCTCACCTAGCTTCACATAGAAAACCTTGCGCTAAAATTAATATTGAGTAACAAGTCTCTAAAATGGCAAAAACAGTCATTTCTTTGAAAAGTTGTGGCAACAGCTCAAAGGAAGCAGGAGAGAAAAACCTCCTGCTCAGAAAAGGTGCTCTTGATTACCATCAGAAAATGTCAGAAGCCTCTTGAGAAGCCACACTTGAATCCAGGCTGATCTGTTTGCAAGTATAATCTCTTCCCAAACCTTTTTAACATTGATACGAAACTGGACACATGTATCATTATTGTATATCGGCAGTAACTGGTGCCCACATACAGTAAGATCTACAAGTTAATGCTAATTTTTTATACTTGGGTATCTTTCCCACTAGGACCTTCCCAAAGCACAAGAAAATTACAATACTTTGCTTTTGGATAACATATGGCAGGACAGATTTGGAGTGGTAAACTCAAGAGAAAATGGGATGGGAGAGAGCTGGGCTCATCAAAATGATGCAAGATTTTCATGTCTTGAATAAATGTACTTCACTCATTATTTTCCAGTCTAGGAAACAAAATTTTCAAATTTTTTTCATCTGTAGTGTTTTATGGACAGGAGTACCCATTTCCATGATCTCATCCCATAACTTCATCAAGCAATTAAACCTTCATTTGTTAAAACATCTTAAACTCTGAATCAAGTTGCTTCCATTGAAAACCGCAAACCTTTTTACCAAATATTCAACTATAAGCAAACTGGTGTAGGAATGTCATGTTTCCTGGGACTAAACACACAATAACTTCAGTGAATGGACATTTCAATATTCAAAAGGAGTTTGCTCACTCAGAGTCATAGAATTAGAACTACTCATCTTTCTGTTAATATTTTCCCTTGTCCAATTACGATATTCAAAACACATTAAAAATTCATCTGGAATTTTGAAACTACTACTGCTTTCATTGCTCATTTGCTCTCCTAGTCTCCTGCCCTTCCCTGGCAGATGCTGCCATTTCTGGGAAGAGGAGTGTCTGCAGTGCTCATAAACCAGCTCCGTGCCTTCAGTCTGGTGTAGCAAAGACAAACTAAATCTGTGACAGACAAGGTGAGAGCAGTAACCACTTCACACACCCAGTTTCACTCTGCTGCCAAGTGTCTGTCAGAGCCCAAAGGCACGTTAGCTTGGAGATATCACTACTATTTCTCAGCAAAAGCATCTGTCTCAGCTAAAGCACCTTTTGAGGGATGACAAAACAGATTGCGACATTTATAAACCAGGCATATGTATTAATACATAAAGTTCAAGAGAAAAAGCCACCAAGGCGGCCACATTGCTAGCACAACATAGAGAAGCACTTTTTCTAACAGGAAAAAAAATGTGGTGTATCACAATTAGCCTCTGTATGTGGCTATTGACTAGTTGACAAAACAGGATAAAAATCAATAGCATTTTCTATGGGAAGTTAGATAACTTCCCCATAATATAAAAGAAGGGTCTGCTGAGGAATAGATGTCATCTCTGCTGATGGCTTAACTACAAATATTTAATTTATTTATTTTTGCTTCTTGAAGAACTCAGTAAGTTCAGTCCTGGTGCCAGCACCCCAAGGAATAAAAGAAAATAGTATACCCATATAAAAGGAAAATGGAAGCTTGAAGCCATGAACAATGCTGAACACTTAGCACTTTGCTTGCTGTAAATACCAGAAAAATTACCTAAAACCCTTGAGAAACTCTTACTGGTGCAAAATTGATCTGATGATGTAAAGAGAACAGGTTCCCAGAGTGAAATCTTAGCACAGCCTGTTTCCCATAGGACTGAAATCCTGTTATGCTTCATCTCTTGTTATGGCCAAAATGGAAAGCCCCTTATAACCTACTAACAAAATACGAGCTGTCATCCAATTTTTGTACATAGTCTGTTCATGACAATGACAAATTTCAACAGATAGCTAAGAAGGGAAAAAACAAAACAAAACAAAACAAACAAAAAAAACCCCAAACACAAAAACCAACCAAGTTTGGCCAGCAAGATTTAAAATGTTGAAACCAAGATTTAGAAAAGGTAGATACAGTCCGAAAAATAGCCCCTGCTGTAAGGGACGGTTGGGTGGTCTTACTGCTACAAATGGAGCACCAATATTAGTCAGGCGCATTTTTACTTCCCGAATGTCCACTTGGAAAACTGCAGTGTGCATTCATACAATCAAATGAAGCTCATACTAATAAAAACAGATCAGATTTTTTTGCAGCATGAAATGGGCATTTGGAATAGGTGATTAATTTAAAAATTATAGTAAATATGCAGCATTTCTTTGTTAATAGTTGTTATCCTAGTTTTTCCATCTAACACATAATTAGTTATAATCATTTTTAGGAGAAAAATGGATCATATTCCTTTCCTATTAGCATATGCATTACTGTTTGTCATGGTTTAATCTGAATACAACTGCAAATTTAAAAGTATTTTATTTTTACTGCAGGAAAAGTAATTAAATCAATGTTGTATTTGTGGAGCTGCTTTCAAGTATTAAAGTAACTTGATCCCAAATGAACTTAAAATTTTAATTCATTTTACCTTATGCTAGCTGTGGAAGAAGTCAAATTTTTAAATGTAATATGACATATGGCTGTTCATTATTTATACATTCTGTAGCAGACTATAAATTTTACTTTGGACATATATCGAAGCACTGAAACCATTTGAGTTGCAAACACATAAATCATAGTTACAGTTATTAGTCTAAATGTAATGCCACCCAGGTTCTAGATCAAAACCTTTAAAATCCATTATAATTGACGTCTGCTGCATATCTTATGTCTGATTTTATTAAAGGAGCTCATTATTATTTATACCTTTAAAACATTATATTCCTAGCTGTGTAACCAGCTAAATGGGAAAGATTTGAGGAATGGATGGAAAGAGGAGGGAACAATAGTCTAAAAACCAGGAAGAATATGGCTATAATAGAAGAAAAAATGTGCTGAAATGATAATTACTCAATCCAAGGTACAGATTAACCAGCCTGCACTAGTGACTGCCATTCATGTGGGACAAATGAAGCAGGAATTCTGTGTCAGTCAACTTAAACATCAGTGAAAAGTGAAAAGGCAGCAAACCAAACCTCATTCCCCTGTGCTACACATTGCTTTACAAGAGAGGAGGAGGGAAGGTTTCAGACAGTTCCTATAGCTTGAAAAATCACTGGAACAAAACAGAAAAGGCTGAGAGGCCCTTATAGATTTATTAGGAGGCTTTTTGCTGATGAACTGTTTCCTTTGTCTAATCAGGATGAGAAGTGCACTCTGAGACGCATATCCTATAAACCTGAGCATGTCCCTCGTTTTTTAGTTCCTTTGCTAAACTAGTTGAACCTCAAAGCCAGGAGGCTGTTTTTTTTCTGGACCATAGAGGCTTTTTACTCCTTTCCTCATATTACTTTTGTGTTTTAAAAAGTAGCCAGAAGAAAAAAATGAGAGAGCAGCTATGTCAGTTAGATGTCTACTGAGGACCTGACACTGCTATCTCTAAAATCAATGGCAAGACTTCAAAAGACAAGGGATCAGAATTTCAGATGGTTTGAAGTTTTCAGTGAAGGCAACAAATCTTTGAGACACTATAAATTTGGTATATGTGAGCTATTGACACTTTCCCTGTCAGGGACATAGAAGAGCTTGGAAAGGAACCTGGGTAGGCACCAATTGACTGACTGACTGATTTACTTGGAACATCAGAGGTCTCAACCACGTCAACCATGTCTACTTTTAAACTATGTTTAGCATAATGTATTTCTACATTACATTTAAGTTCACATCATGCTTATGTTATTTATGAGAGATATCTATTTAATTGTATTTCAGCTCCAGTTTACCATCTTCACATTAGTCGAAGAAAAAAAATAAAGAAAATTAATATTATTCTCCATATCTAGCTTTAGTTTAGCAACAACATGCAAGAGAAGGATGATGAAAGGAAAAGATGCATTCGGAGTACAGTAGAACAGTGCAATTGTGATTGCACAATTTCCTATCTTCCTTGAGTTTTGAGTATGTCATACTTGGCCTATGTACAATAAAATAAAATTTCTGGAAATAGTTTGTATATTTTGGCAGATGTTGAACTTAACTGTCGCTTTTTATTTATCCTTTAATACTTAATATTTTACTTAAAGTTTCATAAAGTGAGCCAGAGATAGATCTAGACTTATGAGGAGGATGCCCAGTTGGTACACAGTAGTACCAAGGGTATACTAAACAGTAAGTTATAGCAGTATATGCTTCTCTTCTATTACAAATAGTAGAGGTATGGACTTTTCTGATGGTAGGATCACAACTCGTGTTTCTTGAAATCAAGCAAAATTTCAGGAACAGGGGGAAAGAAACAGAAGTTACCTCCACATGCTTAAAAAATGCAAGGAAATACTGTATCTTAAACTTGTATTTTAAATTTAAAGTGAAAGAGAAAGATGTTGTCAATACAATTTTAGTGAGTATGAAATGCTAAAAAATAAATTTAAAAATCCATCACCAGTTCAATAGTAAGAATCTTTGCTTTAAAGTAAACCTAATAAATATTGAGAGTTTTTCCTCATGATTAATCACATCATACAGAATTTCTTAATGAAAATTATACCTTTCCTTCTGATTAAAAGATTGCACTTCTTGTTGAATCCTTTTCATGAAACATATTGTCCAATCCCAAGTTTTACACCAAGGTCTTTTATATTTTCCTTTATCTCTAAATGCTAAAGTCAGTTTCTAATCAAATAAACTTCAAATTTCTCAGATCAAGGAAAGTTCAAGTGTTGACAAAAAGCACAGGAAGAACTGGCCACCTAGACCTTGAATCTAGATAATTTGTAAATCTGCTTGTGCAGGCTGACAGTAATAATAAAAACTCATTAATCATGTAGGGCTGTGGTGCACACTACTCCACAAATAGCCCTGCAGCATTTCTTTGCTGTGGGGACAATATGCATCATAAACTCAAATTAGTGTGCTGCAAAAGTTAATTGAATGCACGTGTGGTATTTTGCCTAGGGATAACATACACCCAAAAGTCAAATGGTCTTACAGCTTTTATTACTTGGTTAAGAACAGCTGATAGGCTTCTCTACAGACTAGTAAGTCAGTCTATAAATTATCTGATTTGGTACTTTTTTTCTGAGCGGCCTCATTTTTCATTTGAGTGTGCCAGTTCTCAACCAAAGGGAAAAGAATAATCCATTGGTTATTGGCCAAATTTAAGCTCAGTGTGAACTCCTGAATTGGAGGTCCTGGCAGTACCCAATTGTCTGGTTTCCTCAGGCTCATGTTAGTTATAGGAAACCCAAAGATCGAGAGTGACTCATTTATGTTCTTGCTTTCAGATATTTAGATTTTAAATAACATCCTCCCATGGGTATTTTCTGGGCCTCACCTGTGTAAGTCCTAGAAGACCCATTTACATCCTTCCTCTGGTGTTCTGTATGAGAAGGCTGAGAAGAGATTTCAGATCCCAAATGACAACAGATCCTTTATCTAATGAATATCAAAAAGCTAATCATCTATATCTTACTGCCCATGAAAATGATCTTGCTGCTGGATGAATAGCTCACTGAGCCTTAGTTTAGATTTTGTATTAATTAAGTTCATTATAAGATTGTGGACCTGTGGAATACTTTTGATTATTATATTTTCTGCAGTATTTAATGATATAAGTCAAAATACATGCAATGCAACAAAACATTGAACTGGCATAATACTAATGTCTTATTCTATTTGTGTACTGCCAAAATAAATTAAATGGACTGAATACATACTACACTAAAGATTAAAACTCCTTTCCCCAAAGGAATTAGCCACATTAGGTTAGCAGAATTCCAATTTGGGAAAAAAAAAAATCTGATTTTAACCTATTTATCTTTACTGTGCATAACTGCTGCTGATAAAATCTAGAAAGTTCTACAGAAAAAGAGGCTGTATTTCAAATTTTGGTAACTTTTCCATGCCATGGTTGCATCTATTCATTTGAGTAGAGGCATGTTTCTAATGTTGTTATTCTTCAAAAGAGTTTCTTGCCCAGTGAATGGCTCCCACTGACTCCACAGCTTATTAGAAACAGACTGGAAGACCTCATATCCAGTGCTTTATACTGTATTTTAAATGTCAGTTGTTCAGAACACTAATAATGATTCACACCCACATACTTACCTCTCTAACTCAACAGTTGCACACGAGTCATGACAAATTAAAGACTAACTTTAATAAATCAGGACGATTTTGGTTTTGTTTCAAAAATTATATGAATTACAGCTGGTCCATCTTCAGAAGTTAACAGAGCATGTTAAAAAAAATTTGTAACCTACAGCTACAAATATTGAGGAAGTTGGTCAATAAGCGTATGAGTCTCAAAGCGACCAGAACTATGCTATTATTTTGCAAAGCTCCTCCAGCAGAAAAAGGATGATGTCAAATTAAAGTGCAGCCTTTTCCCTCTACCCTGACAGGCTTCTTTATTTGACTTGGTTAAATCCAGCTACAGCCCTCCAGGTGCAGCACAGCCTATCATGGTCAAGTTGACTTCTTTCTGCATAATCAAAAATAAAACTAATTCTACCGTGCTCTTTATAGTTGGTCATTAGGGGAATATCTAAAGCAGGGAAAAGAAGATGCAAAGTGACTTCAAAACTGCCTTGATCCAGTAACGTCAGAAGCAAATTGCTTTTGACCACACATACACTCAGGTACTCCTAAGCCCTGAAATCCAAGAATATTTTACTTCCTAATATGAATAAATTGGTATGTATTTTAAATTAGTTCTCTCAGTTTTGATACCTACTACTAAATCTAATATCAATGGAAGGCATTTTCTCTGAAGGGTGTTTTTGCACACTATTTTTCATGCTCCTTGGGATAGACAGCTATTTAGTTCTTTAGCTTGTCTTCAGCTACCAAACACAAGTGTAGGGAATTGCATTAATTTGGCAGTTATTAGATTTGTTTAATGCTTTTTCATATGTTACTGTTAAATAATTGGATCTGAGAGTTATTTTAAAAGGCAAATGTCTTGCTGTTCCTAGGAAGGGTATTAAGAAGAAGAAGTGGTTAAGATTTGATTTCGTGAAGGCTTAACTTCTGCTTTCTACAGCAGTAACTGTTGTCCTGTGTCCCTCAATTGTCCCAAAAGCTGAATGTGAAGCTTGCAGGATATCTGGATTATAATTTTTGTCAAATCTTCTGCATTTTAATTTATCTGGTAATAGCAGATTTAGTTTGGCCTTGTTTCCCACTCCCTTTCATTGTCTAGTTTGCTAATTTGTTTTAAAACTCTCTTAAATCTATTCAATGCAATATTGTTTTTTTTTTCACACTGAATAACACCTTCCATCTTTTAATTTTGTTTTTCTAGAATAGCTAACAGATCCTAATCCATATGATCAAAATTAATGTCAGAGGAACTTTAATTATTCTGATATTTAATTTAAAATGTTGACAAACGCCCTGAAGAGTTATAAGCATAAAGTGATCTGCTTGTTAATGTGAGTTTTACATTTTCACTCATATAGCTGGTGTTAGAAAAATAGTTTTTCCATCCAAGATTTTAGATGGAGAGTAATTTTAGCAGGTACAACCTCAGAAATAACACATTTATTAACTTTTGATACTGTACTGTAGATGTTTTGTTAACAAAGAATAATTTTATAAAACATCTTTCATTCCACACAAAATCAGGTCTTTGAAACAAGTGGGAAAGAATAAAAATTATCATTGCCCTTCTCAGTGTGTGACATGAAAGGCAATAGTGAATATCTGAACGTTTTCCCTCTGAAATGGGTTTATATCAGAGGCAGATCATGAGTGCATTTTGGAGGTCAGAAAACCTTTCAAGCATCATCTCTACAAAGAAATATTCCCTATAACAACTCATTATCCAAAACCTGTACCCTTAACTCTCACTGGTAGACCCTTTTCAGTAAGTGGGACTGTCAATCTGTATCAGTTGGTTGAAAAATATCACCAATTTGTTTTTCTTTTGCTAAAATATGGTACTTCATTGTAACTGCTGTGGTTCACACAGATGCATAGGTTTAGCAGTTTTGTCATAAGAAAGGGAAGGAATAAGAAAGAGCACTCAAATTCCCTTTGCCTGCAACCCACGGTGTTGCTTCCGAGTGCAAGATAAATGATGCTTCCTGCTGTGCCTGGGCTTTTCCTGGTTGATTCAGACTCATTTGCGATGAAGGATCTTCAAGCAGGAAAGGGAGCTCTGGTGCATCACATTCCATTAGGGTCCAGGTGATGCCCTAACTAAGGACTACCTGAAACTATGAGATGTTGTTTAGTACATGAGTAGAAAGTACTATTCTCCATTTTGGATGATTGGTACACTAATACAAATAATAACTGACTGAAGGACCACAGCCCAATTCTTTCAGAATTTGTGTTGATGTTAGATTTTAATTGTTAGAAGGCTTGCAGATTGCAGCAGAGGAGCAGAGCAAGGTAAGGGTAGAATACAAATTGGCCATATACACCAGACTCTTCAGGTCTTCATCTCACTTTAATTCTTACATTGCAAACCTTTTGCTTCTAGCATCAAACAGACAATTGAAGGACATGTCCCCTTATGTCTAAATTCTCTGTCCCTGGAATCAGTTTTTCTCAGATTCTCTCCTCTACATCCTCAAAACACCTCACAAATGTCCGAGGATTGGAACAACTTTTCTACTCAGTTTATCTGGAGTACCTGACTTTTAGATTTCCAGCTCTGCGGTATCAAATGATTCTTATCTTATCCCCTTCCAACTTGAGCTATTCTGCCATTCTATGAAGTCTATATATAATAGGACAGGCTCATCTGTCCATATAATTCAATAATAAAGAATGTAACAGGGGGAACTGGAAAGTAAAGCATTGATGTTAGTCAAATGTTAAAAGCAAGTCAATGATGTTCCTTGTGCACAGCAAAGTCCTACAGTTCCGCATTGCAGAAGTGCATATGTACTGCTGCAACAACTGTAAACATTGTTTCCACAGATGCCAAAATTTTTATACTAACTTTTTTTTTTTTTAACTGCAATAAAACAAAAAATATCCTTTTCTCAATGATGACAGATCAGTCTAACTTAACTGTAATGTGTAATTTGTCTCTAGTATCACCTTATCACACCAAGCAGCTGCAGTAGATTAGAGGTCAGCATATGAAATGCACGTGACAAATCTCACAAACACATTATATTTTGGAGAATAAAACTATATGCCAAAGTGAGCCAAATAGAAACCAAAAGCTTTTTATCCAGCAGCACTGAAACTGGGATGGCAAAGAAGACAACAAATAGAGCTACTGACACACCATTCCCTTCGTCCTAACTCAGAGGAATGGACTCTGTGGCCTCCTGAGCCCTATTTTCTGTGATCAACACACCGTGTCAGAGCCCGCTCACTGCTTGAATGAGTGCACGGAGGGTGACAGCAACCTGCCTTTTGCTTGGGTTTTTTCCTACCCCCAGCAGTCAGAGGTCTGCTGGTGACCCAAATTAAACTTCTGACAACTGGAGACATTTAAACCTGAAGCTCAAATTGATAAAGGAATGTGGACTGCCTTGCAGAAGTAATGCGTAATACAACATGCAGAGAGGTAGTCTGCATTTTACATCCCATTTGATAAACTGCAAACAGACTTGGCACAAAAAGTTTTTAATCAGTGGAGCTTGCTGCAATGTATTCATTACTGTTACAAAATGGGATTACAGTTATTCGTGATAGACTCCTATGCTTCATATATTTTTATTGTTATTTATTTTAAGGAATATTTTTACACTGAGGCATAAAAGATTATATGTTATTACTTGTTTAACTGTTAAATATGACACTGGCAATATTCATCAACATTTTCCAACTATCATTCCTAAAATTAGTTTTCTAACAGACATTTGGGTAACTGGACCAATTTTCAGAAATGATGAACATCTCCAGTTTCCACTAGCAACTCAGTCTATTTACTATATTGTGTATACCTCTAAGCACAAATTGCAGAAATTACTTTTAGTTATCTATGTTCAGAAAACTTGAAATATGATGTTGCTCGGTATTTAGGTTTTGGTTTTATGGGTTTTTCCCAAAACTTTTTTTCTGTTAACTCACTGGTGGCAAGTACATAATGATGATTTCTATTCAAAACACACCCCTTATAATCTTCATATATAATGAAAACACACACAGATGATAAGGACAAACTGGGAGCAGTTTTCAGCTATGACTCCTACATTTTCCATATTTTTTCCTAGATGTGAATAGAAGGGCAGTTGGGAAATTAAAATTTTCTTTTCTGAACACACCTCATTTTTGCATCTGTAAAATCAGAGTGAATCTTCTTCTGCCCTCTATGTAGGTCAAGAAATTGTAAACGTGACACCTTTTCAAATAATGCCATAAAATCCTCTGTGGGAGAAATATCTATGCTTTTACAGCTGCATCTTCTGGTTTCACTAAATTTCATAAAACTTGAAATACTGAGAAGTCTTGTGCTGTGTATTTGTAAGAGTTTATACCAAGAATAATTCTTTTATACATCACAAAAACTTAAATAAAATTTAAAGATTTAGCTCTATTGTATTTCCTACCCATTTTTCACATGACTCAGGAATATATTTTGAAGGAAGGTACACATTACCTGTAGAAATCTGTGTATCCCTCTCCCATGGTCACAGCAAAGACAGGTGAACCAAGTTCTTCTTTTACTAAGTCTTTCTTATTATAAGCATTTTCAGACAACAAAGTCTGTGTTACATAGAGAGATCTTTCAAAATGGTATGACAGAGAGAGAGAGGTTTATGAGTTCCTTCGCTAAGCAAGGAAGATTCAGTAATTGAAAGTGCCCACGGGCTTGGAGATTTATTGTTAAGGGAAGTGTACTGTAAACAAGAGTAACATTAAGGATTTGACTGTAATAATTCAATCTATCTTACTTTACAAAACAACATCTAAGTTTGCAAGTAGTAAGGTCTTGTTTACAAATAATTTGCAGCCTTCATGATGTAGGCAGCTTTCAAAACCTCCCAGATGAAAGAAATTTTATAAAATGTAAGATATTATTACTGAAGCACCAGTCACAAGTGTGTAGTTTAAACCAAGTGCGTTTTTCAATGAAATGGGTTCAACCTCTGTGCACTTCAGTGTGTGGGAATGAGAATAAAACAGCAAAACAGGGTAATCTTCCTTTGTGGCTGGACAAACAGATCCCAGCTGGCATTATTGGATTAGGGGCTGAGAAGTGCAGGATCAGGTGAACTTCAAGATGACTAGATTTTGTGGCAGCAGTCACATCATCCTGCACTACATTCTCCAGTACACCTGGGCAGTTCCAGTCTCTAAAATCAGGCCTTTCCTTTCTGTAATTTAAACACAGAATGGTGCTGCCCACAGCCATGCAGCTCAGCAGGCCACACCAGCAACGAGCACACAGGCTGAGCAAGTCTCACCTCTCGGTGCTTGATCATCATTTTGATAAAATGGCAGCAGAAACTACACAAACCACTAAAATACACTAAAGGAATTTGGCTAGAAAGGGAAAACATGCAGTTGTCAAGAATGATTGGATCATGGAACTCTGATTTTCTTTGCCAGGACTTCTCTCTCTTCCATCCCAAATGTTGAAAAAGAGCACTACATTTGCAACATGGAGAGCACATATAGTAATATATGGTTGAACTTCTGTTCTCAGAGATTAAAGGTGCTTCCTTCCAGACATAGCATTCGTGTTAAATTGATCCTAAAGAAAGAAGAAGGTAGAAGAGCTTGCTTAGCAAAATGCTAAATACTTAGCACATCCTAACTGTTCATATTCCTTATCCTACCTAGTGTGGTGTAAGGGATATTTGTACCCCTACTGCTGCTACTGGCACTGTTCTGGAGAGCACAGCTGCCATCCTGCACAGACACACCTGTGTAATGAGTCAGCACAATCCCTGCAGTGCAGGTTTTTATTCTGAGAGAGAGACAGACATTATTTATGACCCAGAATACAAGATTAACATCTTCATCAGAGACACCGGATCTCACAGGTCGTAAGGTTTACAGAAAGATCACAGACCTGTCGTTTGTACACATACAGAACTTCACACAATCATCCAGATACACTGCAAAATTGGGGTTGGATCAGATGAGGAAAGGAAAAGATGAGATAATGCACTCAACCTAACTTAGAAGTATATACTGCTCCAGAGGAATTATTAGAAACTATCTGGACCTTAAGGACAAAATTGTTAAGCCAGTACTTAACTGACAGAGTTATTTTGCCATTACCTTTTAAGATGGTAGGAATTACATTGCTACTATCTTTACAATCTGCTGTTCAGCAGAGCACTTCGTACTGACAAGTAAAGCATGAGATTTGGGGGTATGTATAAAATGTGAAAGCAGGTAGCTTAAAATATCTTTAATATTTAGAGACATCAGAAGACATAGTTTAATTAAAGAAATATGAGAGGAGCACTAACAGAATTATCTTCAGGATTCCCATAATATCACTATCTTATCTGTGTCTCCTGATGTTCTTGCTTATAAAACTCATTTATTCATCTACTTAGAAGTATTCCAGTTTTTCAGTGAAAGAAAAGTACTCTCAATTTTGGTCCTGCCATTATGCAGAGGTAGTTAGTAATAGTTACTAAATAGCCTTCTACACCTCAAAAGCACATTGCAATAGCGATAAATGGATGTGCGTGCCAGGGTGATGAGGGAGAAAAAGGAAGTGAACTAAAGACTGTCTTATTTTCATGGCAATTCCTTTCTTAAGTGTCAAGAAAGAAAAAAAAAAGATTTGATTTCTATAGTGGAGATGCTGACAATTAAAAGAAAAGGCTACACCAATCATCTATTGATTCACTGCTACACAACAGGCTTTATCACTAGCCAAAAGAACTGAAAAAAATGTAGTTGCCTAATAAGGTACAATCACTAGAAACATTTTAATTTACTCCTTTGTGAATAATAATATCAAAGACCTTAAATACATCTCCATGTGATGGAGAACAAGATAGGCACAAATGGAGCAGGTCTTTTAATGCAAAGATACAAATATATTTTGTACCTATTAATTCAATTCACACTATCCTTGTCAAATATTAGAACATATATTACAAAGAACAAATTAAGACATAAATAAATTTAGATTCTTCAGCCTTTCAAGTTGAATGGTAAATTTTCTACTGAGCTGTTACTGAGGTGGGCAATAGATTGGTTTTTAGATCACATAATGAGGAATTGTCTGGGCCCAGACTGGAAAGGTAAAAATGAAGAAGCCTTTCAGGAGTTTGTATTTACTGAGTGAATGCATCACTGCCGGAACAGGCGTTAATCATCAGAATATTGGCCAAAACTTGGCACATTAACCTGCTGTTTAAAACTTGTGTGGAACTTTTAATGAAAATGACATGATTTTTGTGCTTCTTCTTCTCCTAAATTAGGCATTATTACAATGTATTTATTTATGTATTCAAGAACAGCCATAAACCCCTTTTCCTAACATGTCTGTTTTTCTGTCTCCTTTTTTCCTTTTTTTTTTTTTGTTTTTTAATGAGGTAAAGGAACAAAGCTAAATGAGTTTTGACTTTCAAATCTTCATCTACAAAGTAGTTCTTACACATTGTAAAATGCTGTAAGAACACCATTTAATGGTGTTCTCCCACTTCCTATACCCCTAATTTCCTGCTTTAACAAATGCAAAATTTAGTTGACATCTGTACTTTCTTAGTGAAACCATTAATAATGGCCACTTTAAACAAATGACAAATTTAGGCAAGAATTATCAGGTTATCTAAGCGTGGTTTCATACATTTACTGAAGACAGAATGTAAAAGCCAGAGCTATGGTTTCACCATTTGGAATTTGAAATGTATAAGTCTTATGTAGTCAGGGAAGAGGAAAATCCAAAATTGTAGAGCAAGGAAAGCTATCTTGAAAAAGGCAATTCTTGCTAGCTGTAGTATTTGGCGAATGTATGAACTATGCTCTCCATCCTTCTCCAGTGGATAAGCATGTATTTTGATGTAATTTGCAATGGGGTTTGGGACTTATTACCAGCTGTCAAGAGATCAGTTATTGAGGGCTTAATTGACAGTGGATAATTAGCTTCTCTATGAATGGTGATTGTGTTTCACTCTGAAGATAGTGTAGTAAGAAGGTGAAACATATGGCAAAGTCAATTATGATTTTTTGTCAAAACTGTTTTTAATTGTATTTAACTATAGATCTGTTGGGTTCCAGATTTCGTTGATGGGTGTGCATTATCCTAAGAAGCTATTGGATTTAGGCTGTTTTCCATTTTAACTACTTATACCCTATGTAAATATAGAGAAATTAGTATATTGTTATTCTGAAAATGGCTATTCTTCAGCACAATTTATGGAGCAAATGAGAATGCTTTGCAGGGCTGCAGAATTCTCAACAAACAGATTATAGTTCTGTCATGGCCTTAAGGCAGGATGAGTGATCCCTATTACTTTCACTATTCAATGGAGTTAATGCTGTCTTGGAACTAAACATATTGAAAAAGGTCTTCTAAAGTGTGTTCTGAAAGTATTCTTTCTGCCTTTGTCAAGTCACACAATGAGAAATTATCACAGCATTTTAGATAGTAAGTCCCAGCTGAGGAGCACAGGGTTATCCTAAGGGGCAGAGCAGCACACAGCCTGGTACTTCTGTTTGCAGACTTACACTTGCATAAAACATTAATTGTTTGCAGATAGACAGTACAGTAAAATGTCTAGTGGATTAATAATCTTAATGTAGCTGTGTCACTCTCATATAGACAAGCTGAACTCAACAATAACACAAAATGACATCTTTTAACAGCAAAAATAGCCTGTGTCCATATTTGAAGGCATTAAGATAATGTCTGGTTTTCTCATTTTTCCTGTATGAGGAATTTGACATAATATTTCTGAAACAGTAGCTGCTTTCTAACAATGATGAAGTAGTTTGGGAAGAGAAATTTTAATTATACTTGTCTTCAATCTGGCCCTCAACTTTCACTGCTACATTGCCCAAACCAATGCTTTAATGTCTAGAGATTTAATTTCAGATCTTTATAGAAGTTTGGAATTACACAAGCCAGGAGAATGGAAATTTAATACAATTAGTCATCAAAAGTTAAGAATCCAAAATTCCTAATCTAAGGAGTTCAAATTTGATATTTAGTCTTGGTGTTCTAACTTCTCTAGTAACACTAGACAGAAATAATATGACTAACAAAACACGAAGTCCTCTGGAAAAAGGGTCATAGAAATTCTGAAAGTCCGTATCTGTTAAAGTAAGAAACTGATTCCTAAGAGATGCAAGCTGTAGCTGTTAAACAGAAAAAAAAGGGCATAATTGGGTGAATAAAAAAATATTTATTTTCTTATCACAGCCGCCTACTGGAGTGACAGCACAACACTGTGGTAGCCATCATTTCCAGTGAGTGTGAGCAGAAACTTGTTTGCACTCCCACCCCATCCCCAGCCTGCCTGTTGATGCAGCCACTAAAGATCTCAAGTTAGCTGTGATAACAAAGTATTTTATCCTTTGGATGCATATATCCTCTTTTGAGCACCAATTTGAAATCTCAAAAGAAACTATACAAAGATTTAGGTTTCTCAAACTGATAGAGCTACTGAATCTTTAGTGGTTTTTAAACCACTTTAGGTTTTTAATAAAAAATTGTAAAGTTCAGAGACTCCTGATGCAGTATATTTACAACAGCTGCTTTCCAAGATTGACAATTTAGCCTGGATTTAATTCAGAGAGCTGAGAAGTCAAAACTGAGTATATACAGTAGTTAAAGATTATTTCACTGTGTAATGAAAGCAAAGCCAAAAAACGATAATATCCAGTTCCACTCTAATGGCTTTTGTCCATAGATCTCAAATACTACCGATGTTCCACCAGCTAAGTACTCTATATTCAGCTCAGGAGGAGGTCAAGGGCAGAACACCCATGGACTTTAAAAGTTTGCTGGACTGAGGCAGATGTATCAAAACATATTACTGCTGTTTCTGTCTTACATAATAAATTGTGGGCCAAAGGAGCAGTAAACCATCAACCACCAGCCTGATAATTGCCTCTCTAATGAAAATGTGTGCCCCTTTTGTGTCATTTCTACTGTAAAACAGCATGCTAGTACCCACCAGTGAACGGTGTACTCAGCAGAAGCATAACTAATAGGAGAAATAAAAATTATGTCCCTGATGGTGTATTTTTTAATGTATTAAATAATGATTAGGGGCAAAGGGCAAATATTCAGCAATCAGCAAGCAACCAACAGGGAAAAAAGATACTGATTCAGTAAGTAAAGACTATTAAAAAATCTTAGTGCAGCCCTTCTTTAAAATCTCCCACTTGTAAGAGAAGTACTGAAACAGATCGTCCTTCATTTTGATTGAAAGTAGTCTCTTCTCCAGATGTTAAGGCTGTTCTCTTATCTGCTACTATGTAATATATATGTTCCTGAAAATATACTGTCAAAAAGACATACTTGCAGGTTGACAGCTAAGATATTAAAAGGCAATTCTTGTTGCAGTTGGCCAATTTTTTGATTAGCTCCTCAGTAAACAGAGGACATTATTACTGACAGTAATGATTTCAGACAAGCTAGGTGAATGTCATGGCATGACTTGCAAGCCTCTGTTGTGTGTTATGGTATGTTAAGAGATAGCAAAATCCTCCTGTAGAGCATTGTTGTCAGGTCTAAATAGAGAGAAGGGTAATAATCCAATCTGCTCAACAGAATTTCTCAATTGCACTCCTCTTTCATATTGAAGATATTGAAATATTTTTATATACAACTACAAATTGTTGTTGGGTAAACTCAGATAGAATAGGATATAATTTGGGGGCTTTATAATATTTCTGATCCTTTACAAAGGTTGGCTGAAAGAAAACCAAAAACCTGTACACAGAAAAAAAAATGACAATTATTTCTTCTATAAAAGGAACAGCATAATACAGACAAATGGACATGGCAGGAGAATTGCCAATTATACTTGGCCTGGTTCAAAAGGTTAATAATGAAATATATCTCTGGCTTATATTTCAAGAAGAAAACGAGCAGCAAGGCAAAATTATTCACTATGAATCAAGGAAAAATGTTTGCTTTGGCCTTTCTTTAGTTACTGGTAACAATTCACCTCTACGAAATGCTTTCTGCTGTTGAAATAGGTATGCTTAATCTTCTAAATTAAATTTAAATAGTTGTAGAATGAACTAGACTTTTTTTTCTTTATCTGCTACTTATATATTTTTAATGATGTAAACAGAACTGAAGGACATGGGAATGATCCTCATTAATCCAATAATACTTTGTGGTTAGACCAGGTCATGGGAATATTTACAATAAAAAATCTTCATTTATTCTGCAGTTTGGTTTGGGAAAAGGCAGTAAAGAAAAACAATTTAGATGAATCTAGATTAAAAAATCTCCTGGTAAACAAGCTGTTAAAAGTAATAATTATTTGCCCCATTAGCTGTGGTAAAGTTAAGGTAGTTGGCCAGACAAAGCAGAATGAAACCAGGCAAAAACTTTCCTGCTGTCTGGAGGATGGAATAAATCCATGAAGTACTTTGAGGAGCCAGCCAACACGGACTTCACTGCATCTGCAAAATAATACACACACACCCACTATGAAATGTGCAGCAACTAACTCTTTTTGAACTCTTAAGGGAAAACGTCAAACATGAGATTTTACATTATTTAATCATATAGCCTATATTTCATACCCTGGTGTTTCTTATTTTTGTTGTTCCTTCTATTAAGAGAACTCTCTGTTGATAGCTCCCAAATTGAACTTTTGGAAACATCCAGTACACTCGCACACTGCTCTGTAAACTTGGCTAATCCAAGACTGTCCCAAAGGGCAGGATAGTTGTAAAACCTCTAAGGCCAGGCACAAAACCCCACAAACCCTATTGTCACAATTCCTTAAAGAATTGGATATGCTGAACATATATCTCAATGGAAATAAAACACATTTAAGATCATTCAAGTTCGATAATTAAAATGTATAGTTATTTTTAAAACCCTGCCTTTTAGGACATCTGGAGGACACCTACTAGTTTTAACCAGAGGCTTCATAAACAAAGCAATATTTATTGAGATAAGTTACTTACTTTGTGCATTTCGTCCTTTTTTTCCCATTAGATTTCTCTTGAAATTTGTTACTTCTTTCAAAAGTATATATGCAGGGTCAGACTTGCTGCAGCAATATGTGCCTTTGTCATGCTTTATGCCCTGGACAACGTGTTCAGGTAAGAAAAACTTTACTAAATAACAACAAAATCCCCAGGCCTTCAACATGATCAGAAACTTGTCAGAACTCAGGTACTGACACTAAGCAGAGGGCAAACTTCAAAAGAGAATTTGATACAAAATGTGACACTATGAAGCTAGCATTAACAATGAAAGAAATAGAAGCATTGAAGTTAAATAGCAGCAACCATCTTCTGAATAATACAGACTTCAAGACAAACTATTTGATCAGTTTTAATGCAATTCCAAAGATCTGAATTTGGAAGGGAACTGAAATGTGCTCCAGGTCACAGCACCATCTAAGAGTATTACAGAGGTGACACATATCATCTGAACACAAGGAAAGGCAATTGCTCACTTTGACCTGCCAGCCCAATTGACATCAAAGGTATCAAGAGAAACAGAAAAAGTTGAACAGTAAGCAAAGTATTAAGTAACAAAAAGCAAAACCTGTAAAAAAACTCTTGCCATAGAAGATCTTTTCACTTAGGTCATGAACTCATGTCACATCCTCAATATAGTTGGCAATAAATATCTGTTAACCTCATACAGAAATAAAGCATAGTCAGGATAGTCAATATTAATTGCTGCAAGAGAACACACCAATACACAACTAAAGTCTGTATAAATGATACCACTAATGATAAACTGAGTATAGATGTGGGGAGCCTTGAGCTCCTGAATTTTAATGTCAACTGTGAGAATTCATTAGGTGACTCTGGCAAGTCACTTGCTGTCATTGTTCCGTAGAGCCACATAGAAATTGGGAATAATATTTATAAGTTTGGATATACAGCAGTGATTTTCAGGTACTATAAATCTGTCTTCTAGTGGACATCACCATTGTATCTACTCATTGCGCTCTTCAAACGTCATTTTGGTAAATATGTCCAGGTACTTCATGTTTCAAACATTTCCTATGGCTAATCACATATGGGAGGCCGTTTGAAGGGGTGGGGTTGGCAGTCAAAGAAGATCAGTGAGAGATTTCACTTGGGGTTTTTTTTCTATCAAAAATACAACCACCCTGTGAATATCTTTTTATTTCTATTGGTTACTTCAGGCTAGATTAATGGAGAACTCAAGAAAATACTGCACGTGCTAAAAGAAGACAAGAATATTGTGAAAATCTGTTGATTAGGCTTTGCTACTTATAAACTGTTGCAAAAGTATTAGATAACAACCACATAAAAAATCATATATATTATTATTTTCAGAAGTGTAGGATCACCCAAGAAGAATCAGGAATTCATGACAAAACCACATGAGAATGCACAAGAATCTGACTGATAAATGTAGAGTGACCAGATGACAGACTGCTCATTAATTAGCTGATGGGACACCCCAATCACCTGGTTAATTCTGAATCACCGGGGAATTATCCCATTTTTGGCTCCTTTGGAAAAAGCAAGGGTAGCAAGAGATTTTCTAAATGCATGGTGGGGGAGGCAGAAAGGCAGCAGAAGAAAATCTGTGAATACTACATAATTATAATATCAAGTCATAAAATTCAGAATCTGAGAAACTGCCATGAGGTCCTATTTAGAAAAAATAATGTTGAGAATGAAGTTTTAGTCCACAATATCTATGTGGCTCAGCAATTATGCTCAAAATGTCTAATAAATATATTTAGCAGAAACAGTTATTAAATTAAATTTCTATTTTTTAATCTAGTTTTACTGAAAATAAACCCAGATATCCTAAAATTGCTTCAATAGGGCAAGTTGATTGAATTTTTTTAAGAACAAATGTGACTTATATCAACAAGGTATCTTGAAGTTCATTAGAGTAAGATCAACTCTGCTTTTGTGAATTGGCTGAATTGTTCTGTCACTTTATCTCAACTTTTTGTTTTTCATTTTAGTTGCTGATGAAAGCAGAACATTGGCAAAGACATCGTTTTTCCTCCAAACTAACTTGAGCACATGCCACTTACTGCAGATTGATAACTAAATATTGTTTTCAAGAACCAAGTTAAACAGTGATGTAGAATACAATAAGATGAAAGATTAGAACATTATTTTTTTAGTGTTTCCAAGATCAGCAACGCTAAAAAGCACAGCAGATTATTCCTCTTATCTTGTTTGATTTCCCAAGAAAACTAAAGGAATCCTTACTGAGGGATTATCCTAGTGATAGTCAACACCAAAATCAAAAGCATAGATGCATCACCAGTTTCAGACCCCATACTTGGGAGCTCTGAATCCAAAA
Organism: Serilophus lunatus; assembly: GCA_013399895.1. Lineage (NCBI taxonomy): Eukaryota > Metazoa > Chordata > Aves > Passeriformes > Eurylaimidae > Serilophus > Serilophus lunatus. The sequence continues at coordinate 96,685 of VXBA01003135.1, forward strand.
TGTTACTATTGCAAATGTTGCTTTTTCCTTTGAGTGTTTCCCACATTGAATAGTGTTTCCCATATCAAATTATAACAAATCTTTAAATTGTTAAAATACCTTAGGTGATAAGTGCATAGAAGTAGATGTAAATAAGCTACCACAGCTTCAATATTCACTTTTATCTTTCACAGAGACAGAGTTATTATACAAATATATGATCATACAATGCATCTTATACTTTTTAGCCTCACAGTATATTCTGATAATAGTTATTTACATAATTATTCTTTCTGCAGGGATAGTATGGCATACTATGAAAAACACTCAGGAAAAAGTCATTAGACAATTAGTCATACAATACTCTGGAGCTAAATCCACAACACTGTGCAAATAAGTAACTTATTCCATGTACTTCTGGGAAGGAAGGTTACCCTAAGTGAGTTATCAATTTTAGACTCAGATCTCCCTAGGTGTGGAGACAGATAGTAAATTTCATAGGACTTACATGCACTTACCAAATAAACAGATCCATTTTGCACCGCCACTAGAAATACCATTACCTTTGTTAGAATATTTTTTGCCTCTTTCTACTTTATTTCCTGGTACTATGCTTTGCAAGAGGTGGAAAAAAGTCCTACCTAACCTAACCAGACTTAAACCTCAACCTCGGAGAACTTTGGACTTCAGACGGATGAACACTATTCTAACACTATGACAACTTTTGGGTTTGCTTTTTCATCCTTTTGATTCTAAACTGCTTCAATTTTTGAAAAGTTGAAACAATTTACACACAGCAAAAAAAAACCACATATGAGTGGCTCACACAGTCTGTGAAGATGATCAAGTAATAAAACTACATTGTACTAATTATTCACATCTTTTAAGACAGATCAAAGTGAGTTTTACTTGTATAAGGACAATAGACAAAAAGCTGAAATTGCTTGCTGCAAAGCAGTGATGATGATGTTTTCCAACTGCATGAGATTTGTTTTATAAAGGCAATTCAGGGCAGATGAAAGATGTGCAACTTTTTAGGTACTGTGCAATAACTCCTTTTCTGAGTACTCCTCCTCTCCGATAACAGTATGTGCAGGGGCCTATCTTATTTATAGGCTTATAATTATTTCTTACAAAGAAGGATGAGTAGAAACTCATCAAGAAACTCATATTCCCATAATCATCAAGGGATTGCCCCAGAGAATTCCAGTGAGCCAAATAGAGTTGCTTAGCTGCAAAGAAACCATTTATGCAATCCAGGTCCTGGGGAGCGTTCATTGGTAAATAAACCCCACGGACTTGTGCTAAATCTGCTGCACACAAATACTCCTGGGATGCTGGAAAGGGACTTCATTAGACCTGGTGGTGCTGTGCAGCTCCGATGACCTCTCTTACTAGCCCATAATGGCTTGTGCTCCTTTACCAATTTAAGTCATTCCTCTGGGAAAAGCTGCTTCTCCTTTTCCTTATGCCCACCTGGGGCCCCAGCCTTTGCTGCAGTTTCTAGAGGGCAGTAGAATAAAGATCAAAATAATGAGTGGACAGGACATGTATCTTAATTTGAAAAATACAATGGTAGCAAACACTGTGTTTTCCTCAGGCTTTTAACAGGTGGAAAATACAACTCTGAATGGTTTGTGGACATAGTGTTTAGCTTTAAATAAACGTTAATGCTGCTAATAACTAAATATCATTGCCCTGAGCCAGCAGGTTTGGATACAGTTCTGTATATTCCTTACAGTTATTTGCCCCCTAGTTGTGCTTGTTTTCTTTTGAAGAATAATTAAGATTTAATGGCATATTTTCACAGGTTTTTTCTGCTTGCTTTCTTGCTGCCTACTGTGCTGATTGCTTGTGTCTGATCCTGGTCATTATAAGAACTGTACAGTAATTGCCTATCTGGTGACTCGTTAATGAAGGTCCCCAGAGAGATGAGAAGCTGTTCTTTTGAAGTTCATCATGTTTGCTGTTGGCCTTCTAGTTTAATCTATACATTCATGACACCTTATTCAATTATTGGAAACTCCTTTCTTTCTAAGGATATAGACACCTTGTAAACAAGGTCCTTTATCTCTGCTAACAGCAGGGCTTACCTCTGATAAATCAAAGCATTTTACACACCAGACACATTCTTTTCATCTTAGAAAAGCCAGGATGGTTCAAAAAAAAAAAAAAGAAACCCAAAACATTCTCGTACAAACAAGTGTTTTGAATCAGGGAATTACCTCCAAAATGCAGCATTTCAAACATCTGAAATTCAGCAACATATTCTAACAAAAAGCAGTGTTCATCAACACACAGTTTCCAATTCTCAGGAGTTGTTCTTTCTCTCTTAAACTGAACTTTATAAGAAAAAGAATTATGGTTTAGAATTTTCTGTGAAAGAGAAGTTTAAAATTGCTTGAGGAATGATCGTCATGTTTGGCAGCAAGCCAACCAGAAGCTCGCAGCTATTTATTTTCAGGCATTTAACCTGCTCTCTGAGACAGAGAGACAAATCATAATTTATGCTTTACCCCTCCTACCTAGCCCACTGCTACCTCCTCCCAAATGCTTATCTCACTCTTTGCACTTCCATACCCCACCAACAGAAACCTAAAGTGTCTACGGAGCATCTCATCAGCTACCTGATGAATGGATTTTTGAGAGACCTATCCTCATTTCACCAGAAACTTAGCAGGATGTTTTACAACACATTCTGGTTTTGACAAATGAACCTGCCAGGGAAAAGGCCGTTTCAACTGAACATTTCTGCGACTGTAGCACTGAAAATACTCAGCATCAGTTCAGATAATTAGATTTTTGTAGTGTTTGTTTGTATGGTAGATGGCAGTACACAGAGGTAGAGGGTAGCATTTTGCCTTCAGTGAAGGGCATACTGAAGGTGATTAACTGCTTCCCTTTTATTATCTGTGTCATTTACTCAATTGTTTTTCTGCAGTTGTGCTCTCCTCACAAGAGAGCTATCAGCCTGCATGGGGGGTCCACTGTTTGTATTCTTCGGGCTGCTTCATTTTCTCAGTTTGTTTACACAGAATTTAACAGGAAAAGAACCAGCTGTGAGCAAAAGGAAGTCTCCAGAATGAAGGCTCAAAGCAAGGAACTCTTGCCTCCAACAAATGCAAAAACACGCTCTAGAAGCTTTAGTCACCAGGAGTCCCACCAATACATCAGGACTCAAAAGATCCATGCAAAAATTTCTCTGGTTGTTCTCTATGGAGAACATCAGGAAAAGATGGATCCCTTCTGATTTGAGGTTTTATGGCAATGGTAAAAAAGCACAAAAGGACTGACAGCAAGTTAAGCAATCCAGTTGGCAAACATTAAAGATAAGTTTTGCATAAAAAAAATATAAGCAAATATGTATGGGAAAACAGCTGATGATGATGCTGCAGCCACCTTGGCACCTGCAGAAAAGAAGGCTAGGGGGAGATCCTGTAGAGGTCTGTCTACAGCTGCCTGAAAGAAGGTTGTAGCAAGGTGGAGGAGTCAGGCTCTTCTCCCAGGCAATTTGTGACAGGACAAGAGGACATTACCTCAAGCTGTGCTGGGGAGGTTTGGACATAAGGAAGAAGTTTTTCCATTGAAAGGCTTGTCAACCTTTGGAAGGGACTGTCCAGGGTGTTGGTGGAATTGTCATCCCTGGTAGTCCAGGAAACAGCTGGATGTGGCACTCAGTGCTGTGGTTTAGTTGACAAGGCAGAGATCAGTTATAGGTTGGACTGGATCTTGGAGTCCTTTTCCAGGCATATGGCCTGATATTTTGCAGAGTCTAACAGTTCTCAGCACAGCACAAGGAATCTCATAACTCAAGCAACCACAACCTTAACTCATTTTACAGTCTGATTTTCCTTCCAGACATCAAACAGAAGGCTGTACAAAGCCACTTATCTCTCTTTTGTAGAGAACCAGACAGGAATGGGATATCCTCTGTGATTCAAAACTGTTCTTCATTACTCCTTTCAGCTTCTACAAACCAAGCATGGAAAAGTAGGACAGACCTCCCACCCTCTCACCATACAGAAAACCCTCTCAAGTTCTCTTTTCCTCACTACCTTGTACTCTTACAAATTACACACTGGACTGAACAACCTTAAATAAAGATAAGCTTTAGCAATTTTTCTAGGATGATGCATAAAGTGAGGAAGACAGTGGGGGTGCCTGTAAATTCTGCCATTTTAACATCTCATATGTATCACCACCCATTACAGCCAGAACTCCTTCCTCTCTGCTTCCTTTTGTAGCCTTGTGTTCAACAAAAGTACGTTGGTAGTAAAACAACACTATTCATACAAAATGTAGGCTTCTGCTAACAATTCTTCGCATTTATCACATTAAAGAGGAACTTTTTCTCAAATATTTGAAACTCATACAGTTCAATAAAAATGTCCACTGCCGAATTTCGATCTGACATGTCTTGAATATTTTACAACGTTAAACAAGCTTCAGGGCTACTGATACCTTCTGGATTCATATATTTATTTTTTTTTCAGGGTAAAATTAACATCATGTTAGCAAAAGATCAAATTCAGAGAGTCTTGTGTGGAGAGACCTACCAGTCTATGCGGAAAAGCTGATGAGTTTGTTACTTGTATTTGCAGTTATAAAATGTCAATCATCCTTTCATCACTCCTCTGTTCTTGCCTTGAACATGGCATGTGCAAAACACAGGTCTCCCAAATCAAAGGAGAAAATCCCATACACTCATGCACCTCTTGGTCTCTGCTACTCCTGTGCTTTTAACAGCCATTTTGCTTCAGCTGAACTTCACCTGCACGGGAAGGATTCCACACTCAAATACCAGATGCAACATAGGGCAGGTCACTTATTATCAGGGTATCTGGCCACTTTCTTCACCCAAGATCAGCCTTTTTATCCAAAAAGGATGTGTGAGGTATGAGAAAACAAACACAAACTTGACTGGCAGTTTTCTCCACTAAACAAAACCTGAACTGCCAAAGTGACTTAAAACTAAGTTCACCTTTTTAATAGTTAATCACAGAATGATGAAGAAATGTTAAAGCAGCTTTAATTGAGACACTTGTTCACAGCAGATTAATGATTCCACTGAGATTGCTTTAGAGATATTTTAGTTTGCAATGAATTAAAATATCTTTACTTCATTGATCCTTTCAGAATTCAACATGTAGCAAAACTGACATTAAGCAGATAAAAAAAAGAAAGGCAAAAAATAAAACCAAAACTCAAACACACAGCATTTTCATGGCTAGTGAACAACAGCCACTTACTGACTCTCACATAATTAAAGTACTAACACAATATAAATTAATAGATATTGCAATTAAGATTAAGTAATGAGAAGGCTAAAAACTGGTCCTGGTGGCTTCTCAATTAAATAGGAAATAAAAAAATCCCCAAAGCAAATCATGCACACGACAGTTACGGTACATGATTTTACACAATTTTTTTTTTTTGCTGAGACTACAGACTGGGCTACAAAAATATTAAAAATCAAATATTTGTGCAAACATAAAATTGACAGTTTGTTAAACAGCGTATAGCCTTGCAACACAAGTTAAATTTGGGCTAAAATAACACATGATTGAAATACAATGAGATTGCAGTAGGAACAGAATTACTGTAGCCATTGCCAAGCACGTTTTCAACTCGGGGCAAATAAGGGGTCATATGACACTAGGAAGAGGGAATTAAATTCTGTGATAGCATGGCAGACATTGGACATTGTCATTACAGAACACAGGAAAACTGTAAAGAAATCTGAAGCCATATAAAAAATGTAGTAAAGGGCTACATCAAAGTATTTAGCCTGATCCACAGCTGCCATTCCTAAAATGAGGTTGAAGAAGACAAAAGCTTATTGCTAATCACATCTTTTATATCTATTTCATATTCAAAATGTAACCTTCCTGGCATGGAATTCAGTTTACAGGAGAAAGACACAAATTGAAATAAAGAGTGTCTTAAAAAAGGTTGCCTGATGTCTTTCGTTTCATGGTAAAGCCTTGATGCCCTTCATATTTTGATGTGAGTGGATGCTCCTTTGATGTCTAAACCAAAGGATAATTTGTCCAAAACGGGTGGAATGTGACACAGTCTTTTCCATGTTTTACTACATTTCTAAGGATAATGAGTGCTCTTATGTTAGTGTTGTTATAACACCAAAAGGCAAGTGTTCCTCAGGTTAGAATCAAATGGAAGTGAAACTACAGCTGATGGTTTGGTCAAGTTTGCCAATTTAGCGTTCAAATATGAAATGGTTTTTGTCCAAATCCTAAGGGTAACATCAAGAGGAAGATTTTTTATCTCTTCCTAGAGTAGATAGATATTTAATGAGCAATTGATGATTCATCTAGAGTATAACATTTCAGTGGAGAACCTGGTGTTATTATTCAAGCCTGTTTTGCAGTCAGATTGCTCCCACTCTTCTATAAAGTATTTTTTTACTCTGTAAAAAACAAGGCCTTGGAGGCATGTCTGGGGATACACAATGACATGTTGAATTTACTGGCTTTGTCTGGAACAATATGGCAGAAATATTTCAGTGATGGAAGACTGTATCTATAAATAACTTGAAAATGTGGTGAAAGACTGTGCCAACAGATTGTTGAAATCCCCAGTGGTTTGAATGGGATTTTACTAGAGAGAATTCCTAAAGGATTGCAGTTTCAAGCAGAATGGAGCCAAATAAAAATAGGGAATCTAAAATGCCACTGCATCAAGGAGTCATCTAATATTGCAAAGGAGCAACTTCTGTCCCTGTTCATGATTTTACAATTTCAAATGTTTGAATTTCTTTCAATTGGTTTATTTTCTCCACCTTTCATTTTCCTGCCTTCTTTTTTAAAAGAGAATTCATGTTCATTATGTGCACTTCAAGCCCCGGAGTGGGGAAATACAGACACTGTACCAAAGAGTAGCCCAAAATGCAGACAGGCAAATGAGCCATTAGAGCATGAAATTCCCCATTCACCTTCCCCATCTGTTTGCTGGTCTTGATTTCCTAACTTCTTTTCTTGCTTGGCAGCTGTTGCAAAAATCTTCACCCTGGCCAGAAGTAGAAGCTAAGAGGTTGTTTTCAGGGCTGCTGCCAGCATGGCTCTCGGAGCCCTGCATGGGAAGAATATGAGCTGCACCTCAGTCTTGGCACTGAGACCCCTCTCCTAAAACTGGAGCTTTACTGGAAAGCCCAACACAGCAGGGCCTTCAGCAGCAGCCTGCTCATACATCCCTGGATGCAGCTCATTGTGGAGAGAAGCTTGAGGAGAAAGAAATTTTTCCCAAATTAACTCTTCCTTTACACCAAGAACAGTTTCTGTGACACTGCAGTGACATTAGGTGAAACAGAAACTGCTCTGACTCAGAGCCCGTGCTCCATCTAATTTAAATAATACTAAGTTTAGACATTTCAGTCAAAATTCTGATGCAAATCAGATATTTTTTTATCTGCCTGGTATCAATTTCTACGCCAAGATTCAGTTCTGTCTTGGTTCAGGCGCCATTAGAGACAGAGGTTCGCTGTTGTGCTCGGCTTCTTCCTTCTCTCTTCCACAGATACTGTTCCTGCTGGTCTTTGAAGAAGGCTCAATCCAGATAGGGAAATCGTGCCCTCTTAAGATGTACTCAGACTTTCACATCAATTAAACTAATTGGCAGCAAGTACAATACGTACCTTAATCGCAAAGGCAAACACTCTGTGATTACACCAAATCCTTTCTGAAAAGGAGAGTGTTATTTTTATAGGGCTCTGAAATAAATATTTAAAAAGTAAAATAGAATTCTCTTGTAGAATGTTTCACTATTACTTTCAAAGGTCAAAGAATCCAAATAACTTTACCCCAATAACCTTGCCTGTTTCAAAAATATAAATTAATATTTTTATTTTGTAATCATGATGTGTTCTTTTTGCTAACCTGCACATTTAGCAAGGTCTAGGTTCAATCATCCCTTATCCCCACATATATTCTCATATTAAATCTTAGTGTTATAACAGGAAAGCCAGAATTATTTAATAGCCTTCTTTTTCATATTTTAATTAAAAGATTGACAGCTAAGGTGAGTTGATCAATTCTACACAAATAAAAGTCTATTGTGAAGTGCTGTTTCAAATGTGAAGGTAGTGCAGCATCAGACATCCAAATTCAGGGGACACAAAGTAATTAATGATCTATCCCTGAGAGCAGTTTAAAAATCAGTCCCCACATGTGGCACCTGCCAAAGGCCTGGTCAAGAGCCTTCCAGCCATCACTAACAATTCCCAGTGAACAAGATGCAGGAGAGGAGCTCTCCATGTAGCAGCTGCTCTGCCTGGAGCAAGAGATATCCCCAGAGACTCAAGTCACTAGAGGACCTTTTTCATTGTCTTCCCACCACTCCTAATATTGACTCAGCTTCATTCAAGCTCTCATTGGCAATTCAAACATTTCTTTGATTTAGATCCATTTTGAGCTACATGGAATGAAGCTTGTGCCCTGTCCAGGGGAGGATTCTCAGTGTTACTGGCATTAGAAATGCTGTACATCATTTGTAGGATAGAGAAGTGAGACTCCTTCAGGAGAGAATGGAAGAATCAGATAACCAAAGACAGTGTTGACAGCACATTGCTCCCTCCCAGGTCACAAAGCTGGATCAAGACTCCTGTGACAGTAGACAAGCTAGGGGAAGAGCGCTGATGGGTGTGTTCCTTCCGAAGTGCAGCCTCCATGGAGGCTGTTAACTGAGCAACTGCTTTACAGGTGAAGCATCTCCCTCCTTTTATATATTACTGGACTCCATAAGCCTGAAACAGTCAATGTTGTTTGCTTAGCATCTTTGAAAAGAAGCAGCAACTTTTTCCAGAGAGAGACTGCACCCCAATAGAAACAGCAGTCAGAGCTGGTTCTGTGCAGAACATGAATGGAAGCAGAGAGAGAGTGGGAATAGTCAGTCTTTAATGACTAAGCTGACAGGTCACACTAAATCACACTGCTCGGGCTTCAGACATCCTTTCTGAGCCTTCAAAGTTCTACCACAGATATATGAAGCACATGGGAAAAGTGATCAAGTGGTTTTGTTTGTTTGCTTGTTTTCATCTCTGTTAACCTAAATGTACTCTCAGGAAGAGCAGTTTGATATCAGACATGTCTCAGTCCTTTTCATCTCACTGCACTTTCAGAAGCCAGAGAGGTTTGACAGGGTGAGCAGTGCTTGTTCTAATTTTGCTGAACAGAGACATTCACTTGATAAGGACACGACAAATTTTGGTTCTCAATGTGCAACGTCACAGCTTTGGGTAAGAAGATTACGCTTATTATAAAAGCCCGAGAGTTTTCATAAATGCAAATTTTCAGACATCCTACACTTAGGGTAAATTTATTCTAATGCCACAACATAAAAAGAGGAGCCATTGAAGATATTCCCTATCAAGTTTTTAAAGCAAATAGCATCCATTTTTATTTGGTTTTAAGTAGTATGTGATAAGGAGAGTAGACACATACACTGATGATACTCCCCAGGAGGAGTCCTCTAGGAAGCTCAGCTGGAGAAATGTCTGCTCCTTTCAGATCTGGCTGTCTCAGTCTTTGAGACACTCAGCCCTGAGAAGGTATTTTATGTGTACAAAAGCAAAACGTTCAGAATGACATCAGTCAATGGAAACTGTCAGGATTTCTTTTTTGACACACTTGAATCCACAATACTCCCTCTTACACCTTTTTTGGGCATTTTTTGCTTTAGTTAGCACTGAAAGAAAGAGTCAATGCAGAACAACACATAACCAAGTTTCACTATATCCGAGTGGTTCATAGAATAATTCTCTCTCAATGAAAATATTCTGTTAGAGGAAAACTTCCAAGAACTGCTAATTGAAAGAACATTACACACAGCAGGAGCAGCTGTTGCTACTTCTGAGGTTGACTTTCCACAGAACCCTTCTTTTTTTTTTTTGACTGTGCTATTGCAAAAGTGTTCCTCCAAAATAATTAAGACAATTGAAAATGTATTTCAAATTACTTTTGACATCACAATCTCTTCAGCTATTCCTTATCTTGGAAAACAACAATACAAAATTATTATCATTAGTTTGCAATTACTAGAAGAAGAAAAGTAATCAGAACTCTAAACTTTTCAGAGGTCTCAAAATAAAAGTCAGAAGGAAATGTCTTATGTTTTTTACTAAAATAGCAAGAGTTTGCTTCAATCTAAATAGCTTAGAAGGAAAATGCCCTGAGGTATTGTGTGGAAGATGCAAGCATAGAAGTGGGAACTTGATTATTTTACTTCTTCTCATGCAAAAGTAATCTATGCTGGGCAGGGCAGCAAATACTCACTTTCTTTCTCCAGCAGCCAGGATAAAGGATATGGCCCTGGAAAAGCAAATATAGCTTCAACATCCCTAACTACCACAGGATAGAGCTAATAGTGCAACTGCAACTTAGAGGCAATTAGAACAAATGAGGAAAGGTTAGAAGACACTGTGAAATCACATGGGTATCCATCTACTTTTTCCAGAAAAACAATTTGAAGGATTTTCGATTAAGTTGTTTACTGGTTTTAGGGTGTTGGGTTTGGGGACTTTTTTTGGGGGAGGTGGGGTGGGTAGAGGGTGAGGATAGTAATTCTGGGTGATAATTAAGCACATTGTCATTCAAGTTGAAGTAAAAAAAAAAAATTGAATTACAACTTACAGCTTGCAGCTCATAGGGGTTTTAAATATTAATAACATACACATATATATAAATAATGATTGTAATGATGTATCATGAGCATCAATGAATAAGATTATATATAATGTCAGATATTCAAGGGATGTTTTCACTGTAATTAAGAGATGATGGTGGAAGAAAAGCAGCCTTCAGAAATTGAGACCTTTCACATAATGAAGTTCAAGCAATTTAGATTTGTTCTTGTTAAAGGATTCTCTTTTTCCATTGTTTGCCATTTTGAATTTAATCTTTTTTTTCTGTCTTTGGAGCTCCACCACTCATTTTTGTTGTGGGATCTTTATAGACTCAGTTTCTGCAGTGGCAGTATTTCATCAGAATTTCTCCATAGAGAAGCTTTTTTTTTTTTAATAGAATATTTGAGGACAACCTACCAGTCAAATACACTGGCTCTAGTACAATCTCACAAGGGAAGTATGAAATGCCCTAACGCCAAAGTCATTTAAAACTCGTCTATAGAAAACCTCAGAGAAATTTCTTTGGAAAAATCCGAGTGACAGATTACATGAGACCAAAAACCTAACAGTCCATCTTGTTTCTCTGATTTCTGTATCCCCAGTTGTCTGAAAATGTGCAGCATGTATGTCAGTAACTTGTGTTCCTCTCTAGTTGCCTTCTGTGAACAAGAATAATTCATTCTCCCTATTTCATATGCAGCCCCTTCCTGGTATTCATGCCTGCAAATAGAGTTTGTATATCCTCCAGGGAAGGTTTATTGCAGTGAGGCAGCCACAATGAACAGAAATGTCAAGCCTTAATGACAAGAAAGCAGTTTACTCAAAAGATACTGATCTTTGTACATAGTAGTGTATGCATAGCTTAGATCATAGGAATTCAACTGTGAAGCAAAGAGGTTCTTTAAGGCCCCAAAACTGATTGCATGAAAAGGCTATCTATTGAGCATATATTTCTCATTTCTTTCAGCTTTCTAGGCTTGTATTTTCTGGGATTTATAATTAAAAGATAATACCACAAGACCTTTGGGTTTTAAATTAAATTCTCATATTCTCTAGCAGTCTTTAGCCTTCCCCATCAAAGATCTCACAACTGTCAGTGAAAGAGACCAACGTACTCAATATGAAGACTGAAACGGCCTTCTTCTTTCCCCTCTTCTCTATTTCTTTCCCCAGCATAGAGGATGTCAGATCCGAAGAGAAATTTGTGTATTTCTGTCGTGGAGGGGATGTGGACCTGTTGCACCACAAATTGATCACCACAATAAACAGAGGGGGGCATTGTCACACAATACAGATATTTTTTCAGTATTTGCAGGAAAATGAAGCAATAATAACAGAATAAACAAGCCCAAATGCACAAAAATCAAACAAAAGACTCTTCCACAGCCCTAATCCTGAGGTTGTTATCCAGAACTTCCTTTGTAACTCAGATAGTTTTCTAACAGATATCTGGCTAACTTAAGAGCCTTTTAAATGTTTTACTCATCTCTGTAGTTCCTATGAGGTAATAGGAAAAACCAGATAGGCATAAATTCATTTCTATGACATTCCCTTAAATGTTAATATTTTAGTTTGCATTTTAAAGAGAATCGAAACACCATTTAGTAAAATGAAGGTAGAAAAGTTTTCAAGAAAAAAAAAAAAAAAGCAGATTAGTCAATGAAGATTAAAACTGCTTCACTCCAATACTGTAATTTAAGGCAGATCATGGTGCAGACAAAATGCTTTTCTGTGAGTTTATTTCCTCTGTCTATGCTCATCTTCTCCTTGCAAGTTGCTACTTCATTTCACCAAGAAGGCTGAAATCAATATAATGAGTAGAAAAGCACGCAAATTAGAGAAGTATGTGTCAAGTGGCAGCATAAAAAGAGCAAGTGAGAATTCTGTTCCAGCAAAAATCTCCAAAAAAATCTCACACACCATCAATGTAGATTCATTTCCATAAGAAACAAATTGGTACTGGATGCTGATGAAGGCTGCTGTACACTTTACTGCTAATAAGTGACACCAGGGGCCTTGTTACAAAGTATTTCTAAACATAAGAAATTCAGTAATGGGGGCCCCAAGGGCCACGTCCACAAACTGCAGACCCTCTCTGAGCCGCATGTGCATAGTCACTTGTTTCCAAGGCAACTAACCCCGAGCGCACAAGTGGTGTGAGACACTTGGTGTAGGGGAGTTAGGCAAACCCTTCTCAGTATTGTAATAAACAGAGCCCACTCCTCTGCTTATCATATAAAAGTTTATTCTGGGACAAATTTGACAAAGCAAAAGATGCAGCTCTGGGCATGACCAAAGTCAGACGCGCCATAACATCTGCAAAGAAGGGGTTTTATGGCAAAGTTGTTACACAGTTCATTATGTCTAAAAAATCGTTGACATAAATCTTTCTCCTCCCGTCTGGAACTTTGGGAGGCTCTCTGATAGTTGATTTAGGGGGTCATGGGGATAAAGTAAGGGTCCATCATCTTTTCACCTTTTCTGAAAAACTTGTTCAAGCTGGTTCGTAGTTCTTGTTACTTAACATGTTGGCCTGGTTCCTTGATTGTCCAATTTGATTATAGCAAGCTTAACCACAGGTCGTGGCCCACTCAAAGAGGCCTCCTGCACAGGATAGCTTTAGCTCCTGCAAAGCTTAACTTTTCGTACACAGCAACTCTTATCAGGCAGGCAGAACCATACATGTAGCAAAAGCAGTTTCACAAACTTAACCATACATTTTAAAGCAAAACCTTATTCTAAATTACACTATTAACACATTTGAATACTACAATATAAATTCTACTTATTAACAAAAGTAAAACTTACTTAAGAAAATTGTTACATCTCACAGTATTTTCATTCTGTGATAGGGCCAAAGTATTAGGAAGCATTGTTTTTCCTTGGTTTTGGACTACAGAATCAAGTTGGGTTTAGATATCACCTATTATCATCATCTGAAGACATAATACATCCAAAGAAATGAAGCAGTGTGCCACAGCTGAGAATGCTAAGGGCATATTCCTCACTTCTTTATGTCTTTTTAGCAGCTCAAAATGATGGCAGTACATGAATGAGCATCACAAGCAGCCATGTCCCATTCCAGGACCTTCAGGTAGCAGGAAAAAATCAGGAATAATTGGTTTGTTCACTCTCCCTTTTGATTCTAGTTACACTGATGATACTTAACACCAGTGACATTCTTGAGGTATGGAGTCAGCTCTGTCCTATGATCAACATCAACCTGCCTATCACCTATCTGACAACGACTTTTCCATCAAAACAAACATGTAGGGAGGAAAACAGCTACAGACCCCTTAAAACCCAAACCATTATTCATTTCCATATGAACAAAAGAATCACTTTATTCACTTGGAAATTTTTAGGCTTTTTGTAAATGCTGAGGTGATCTTCAACATTAACCTCAGAAGGCCAGGAAAGGTTAGAACATGAGGATTCCATAAAAATTACAGCTATGCAAGATAAAAGTAAACAAATCCTATATTATACTACTTGAGCATCCACACTATAACAGAAGAACCTTAAGAATAACTCTCCTTGGTAGTCCCAGCTCAAGTCTCACTGCAAAAAAGAAAGTCGTATTTCCTGCACAAATATTCAAACGTCTCATGATGTCACAGTTGCACGTTTTTTTAACAACGTTAACAGTACAAAAAAGGATTTTAACTACAGCTCCTGTGATACCATGCCTGGGTAGCCCCAGCTCGTTCACAGCTAAAGCCAAACCCTCCATACCCCACGCCAGGCTGAACTACAGCAATCTGTCATGCTTCAAGTGCAAAAATGTGGGGACCAGAGTCAGGATCCAAGGGAATGGCCTGAAGTTGTGTCAGGGGAGGTTTAGGGTGGATATTAGAAAGAGATTCTTTACCCAGTGAGCAACTGAGTACTGGAAGAGCCTCCCCTGGGCAGCGGGCACAGAACCAATGCTGCTAGAGCTCAAGGAGTGTTTGAATGATACTCTCAGGCGCACAGTGTGACTCAGTGATGGGCCTGTGCAGGGCCAGGAATTGGACTCGATGATCCTTGTTGGTCCCTTCCAACTCAGTACATTCTGTTATTCTATGTAAAACATCTGCAAACATCTCCTTTGTCAAGCCTTTTCTTTGCACTACTGGCAATTTAAATTCTAAGATCTGGAGAAATTAAATAAAGATGCAGATAATTTTCAAGCTTTCTGTTAAGTCTACATTTAGTTAATTAGAAAAGCAGTGACTTATCCCAAAGGAAAGAGGAGAAAACAACATTTTCTTATCCCTCCTTTAGCAGCTTTTGAGGTATCATACACTCTACTACATGCCACTTTCACCATCCCAGAGCCACCCTGCCCTCCCTGGGAGCAGAACAGAATCTTCCAGCAGCACTGAACCAGACAGAGTCACTTGCTCACAGGGTGATTTCACAGGGCCAGTGTCTTTAAAGGACGCATATGAAAGGGCCCCCCACAATTCCTCTCAGAGCATCCTCACGGCATCAACCTCATAAGCTCAGAAAACATATTACCTACATTTCATTAAAAACAAATCCTAGGAGAAGTTATTTTCCTTTCAAGAAACCAAGCAAGAAATAAGGTTATAGGTACTAAAACACCTGCAGTGTATATTAAATTCACTGAAGTTTTGATTAAACACCGGCTCTGCTTCATAGCAGGAGAAAAAAACTCACTCATGTACAAAGAGACCCCCCCTCCCTTTTGTCGTTTCCTCACTTCAGAATTTGTTGTTTTGTTTTGTTTTTTTGTTTTTGGGGTTTTTTTCAGAATATCATTTCAGATCTCATGGAGCATGTTTATAGCCATAAACCTGTCATTCAGTGCAACACTTGTAGTTAGACTATTTTTATAGTCTCTTGAGAAGCAGCTGCCTTGTCTATGATTCAACATATTAGAAACCATACCAAACTGTACAGGAGGACACTCCTCATCTTTGCAGCAGAATGATCTCTCTTATCACCCACCTCTGGGATACACCTGATGACTTGCAATGCCACTGTCCTTCCACTTACACTGCAAAGGCACCAAACTCCCCAAACTGGTTGGAAAATGACTGAAGGTGGGGTTGGGTAACTGATGCCCCAGCCTGCTGATAGCTATGTCCAAATCAACAGAGGTAGTTGTTTCCCTCTCATAAAGCATATCTCCAAGTCCAAATCAGAATAATAAAGATAAAACCTACAATTAAGCCCTCCAAGAGCTCTCAGTACAGGGGAGAAGCAAAGGCACAACTGAAATATGAAAGTAACCCAGCCTAAGGACCTATGTTCTCTCATTGCCACCGGCCCACAGAGACCAGCAGCACCAGAGTTGAATACACCAGCGTTACCGTGCGTCAGCTGCCGTTACAAAAGCATCTGTTCCAGCATGGCAGCACATTTAGAAGGAAGCTATGCTTTGTATTTCCAAGTTTCCCAAAGCCCACAGGGCTGCCAATGAACCAGTATAGCTCCAGAAACAAATCAATGCTTGGCTTCCCTCCCAAAGACGATTCCTAGCCGCATTATCATTGACAAGGTAACCGATGCTGTCAGAGCTTGTCAGATGGCAAATTCACATAGGTCTTGTGCCACTCATTTGCCAGTGGGGGATTCTCTCCCTAACAAGGAGAGTGGAGAAACTTCGGAATAAGCAGTTTCTTATTCTCTGGAAACTTCTTATTCCAGAGTTTCTTACAGCCCTCTGTCTTCCTAGCTTCTAAATGAAGGCCCATGAATCCTCTGGCACTGAAATAGGGGTATAAAACCTCAAATTTCTTTGTGGGAATTGCCAGCTAAATGGGAGCTGTCTCCTCTTATCAATAGTATAAAAGAAATTCTAACTTTTTTTTTTTTCCTCCCTGAATAGAAATATAAAATAGCATCATGTAGCCTTATAGTTGTGAGGAAACTGAACTTTAATGGCTTCAGCACTTGACATTATTCATCGTTAGAAAGGTCAATTTTTATCCATCACCTCAGGAAGATTTCTCTGCTTCCAGCCAGTGATATTGTTGAGAATTTGCTACTTTTAAAACAAAGTTTCCTTCAAAGCCAAATGTGTTTGCTGCTGAAGTATTATGTAAAACTCCAGTCTACTGCATACCCTGACAATACCAGCTGCAAAGGTCTTCGAAAACACTGTTCACACAGCATGAAAATTTTGAACAAATGGAAAGCTTTATAGCAATACAATACACATAACAGTTGCTTTCACAATTCCAGTTGACACTTAAATATTTTAAAACAACAAGGGACATATGGGTTATTTATTTTCCTTTTTATTTTAATTCTGGTTCTGAAAATAGTTTCTAACTTAGTTATTTTTAAAACAGAAATGGCACCATTTTAGCACTGAACTTGTGGGCAATTCATCAGGTTGTGAATTCTAACCTGACACTTACAATACACCAAATGCTTTTTCAATGCTGCTGTTGCACCATCTGCTTTGATATTGCTTCAGAATTATACTTAAAAATATGTAGCTAGAAGCAAAATGAGGTTTATAGAATTTGACTACAATCTATATCTTTCTGGGAAGGAGGATTAATCTTCAATGCTTGAAAGGTTTTATGCTTTATAATTTTTGACAACAATTGAAAAACAGAACACAACTGGCACTGCCACAAGGATGTGAAAATTTGCTCTTTTCACATCCTAAAATAGTTGTGTTCTTGCTAAGTTCTAAAGAATATTTTGTGTGGTGTCATTTTTTCTTCAAAATCTAACCCACAGACATTGCTAGAGTTTGTTTTAATGATTCTTTCATGTGGTAGGACAAAAATATTATGTAATTTTAAAATAACTTGGTACAGTAGATCTGCAAAGAATAAAGTCTGTTTTATTTTCCTACATAGTGTAAAGAGCAAAATCTGCTCAAAATCTCTATTCTGTTGTGGTCAGACATAAGTGAATAGAGAGGTTTCACATCATTGCAGCTTCATAGTATAAATATTGCAGATTTTACAGTTTCAGTTGGAAATTTATACAGAATAATCAAGCTGCAGAGTAGGGAGGCAGACAGTTTTATGAGACATACTGTAATTGTTCTGACCTACTACTGCTACTGATGAAATAAGGGCAATAAAGTGAAAATCTTACTGTTTCTTTGTCCTTCGTCTAAGTGTGACCTAAATGTTGCAAATCTTATGACAAAAAAATGAAGCTATTTCTGCATGTTAGCTGCCCCTATTGTTGAAAGTATTTATTAGGAAAACAGATTTTTCTAGAACTGGAAAGTGGGAGGCTCTCCAACTCTCTCCAGGCATCTAGTGCTGGTCTCTAACAGAAAAAGCATACAAGACCAGGTGGATCAGAAGTTTAAACAGCACTGTAAATCTCATTCTAATGTCATTATTTCAAGCAAAAATAAAAACTACAAATACATTCTGATTCATATTTCTGAATTTTTCTTAACTAGAGTAACATGAAGAGATGAAGCAGTTGATGTGTATTCTTTATATTCATGCTTTTAAAAAAAATTAAAAATACAAAAAAGGGAAGAAAACCGTCAAGATACCACTTATACTAACATACTATTACCTTCCATTGTATATTTCTTATGCTTTTTCCTGGCAAATTTTAAGTGTGTAGAATGAAGAAATTTATCACTTCTCAAGAGGTTGTATTCCTTACACCAGAACTGAAAATTCTTTGGTAGGCCAAAGGCAGAACTGTGACTTGAAACATTTCAGCATTTCTACAGAGGGTGTTCTACAGCTTGGAGTTTTCAAGAGAGAGAGTCACATTTCTCAGAAACCGCAAGCATTTCTTCCAGCTTGAAGCCATTGGGATATTCATACAAGTACAGTGAACTCAGATGAGCTTGTTAGGAGGAGCACAAAGCCCAGTGGAGTTCCAGGTCCCACTTCACAAGTGGATGTGCCTTTGATGGTACCAACGATTGTGTTCATGAATCACTGGTTTTCATTCTGCCCTTCATTCATTCAAATTTTTTTATTTTTTTTTTTTTTTACATGGCTTCACATTTGATAATTTTTTTCTGAATATTAAGAAGGTAATAAGGAATATTAATCCATGCATTTCAGTTAGAAAGTTCAGGACATCACCTGTTCCCTAAGTGTTCAAAAAGTGTATATTCCCTCTACCTCCCACAAGTTGATACTGTTGCAGATTGACAAAAGGTCTAGTCTGTTATTGAGCCTCTACAAAGTCTTTGCCTCAGATATAAGTTCCTTGGCACTTCTGTTCTAACTTGGCCACTTGGTCCCGTGATCCCAGCCTCTCTCCATTTCCCACCCGTTGCACTTTGCCTCAGACTGTTTCAGCCTTCTTTTCCCCATCTTGCTAACATTTTTAAATAAGCACCTTTGAACACTTCCCATTTGGTAGGAAGGTTCCCACTGACACGGCTCATTATTTGTTCCACAATTTTCTCCTGAAGCTTCCCATTTGCTAAGGAAAAAAGGAGAACAAGACATAATAAGATTGCTGACATGTTAAGGCTCCTGCCTATCATGTATTTGCACTTCTTTGCTTTTATATTTATCTGTTTCTTTCTCACAGCCCTTTGCACGAACGATTTTACTATGGGCCATAACCAGGGGTCTCAGATAAGGAAAGCCATAGTGATAACAAAAGCGAAGGGTGGTTTATGCTCAATACCCATTAAAAACCAAATCTCACATCCATTGAAATGTGTGATGCAATTCAACTGGAAGCAGTCAAATCATCTTTCAAAAACTAACACTGCAGTGACTAAAGATTTCGCATCTTGAGGGATTAGAATCGTTATATAAACTTCACACTGTCCCAGCTGCATAGGGAAGTTATTTTCATTTTGTGAATAGGAAACTGATGTGCAACAAGATGATGTGGTTTGCAAAGTTCCCACACTAACCCAGTCTCAAAGTGCATTTAGGTCTGGAAATCATTTCTCTCCCTTGTCACTAAACAAGCCTGATCTCACAGAACCCTGTATACAGAAAAGGTGCCGTTCTTCTTAGTATTTTGTTCCTTAATGCTGAAAATTTCCAGAGAATCAACAGCATCTGTTACACAGAATTAATCTGATGACTCCAGAACAACCTCTGAGTATCCCCAAATTATAATTTTATCTTTGTTTGCTTGCTTTTTAAACTTAAAGACTTTTCTGTTAATACTGCAACATTCATGTGGTTCTCTGGTGCATTCTGCCTTTCTCTTAGGAAAGGCCCAGAGTAACATATTTACATTTTCTGCTGTTGCAGAATCTATGCTAATTATTGCACTGATGAAAAAATTATCTGAATTGTCTTTGGCAAAGCAGAAGTAAACGGTATAACATCCATTGCAAATATAAACACCAAAATACTAATCCAAAACATTCTATCATTAACAGGCTCTTAAGTATATATTAGAGCTTAAAAATAATAATTAAAAAACCCCAAAATACCATTTTGTTCCCCTAGTACAGGCAAAATAAATGGCAGCAAATTCACTTCAAACCACTTTCCTGTACACAAAGTTGGTGGTATAATTAAGAAATGCATTCATGCTATTACTAATTTAACATAGCTCATCAATACTTCCATCAGAAAGCTGTTTATAACCAACAGTGTCACAACTGAATTTGTGCATTGTATATACAAATATATTTTATTCATAGAAAATTCTTGTGACTTCAATTATGCAATAAGTATTTATTTGGAATTCATTTTTTTTTGTTTGATAACCATCATTAATTCATGTCCAACTGATTAAGCCTGCTGTAAAGCTTTAGTGAATATTATACAAGATAAAATGTAGATTTGTAGAGCTCCATATTTTCCTATTCCTATATTATTCCATCTAGTGGAATTTGTGGACAATGACATTATACTGTTTCAGAGGACCGCTGAATTTTATGTTATCATAGCATTGCTAATCAGAGAAATATATTGCAAGTCTTTCTGTTAAAAACAATGTAAATCTCTACTGAAAAAAAATATTCACTTAGTAGAGTTTTAACTACTTGGTGTTTAAACCGCACAACGTTATCACTCTTCTCACCATCCTTCTTTATTTCTGCATGAGACTCACATGCAGGGTGTTCCCTCTCCACCACCCCTCACTTTGCAGGCATGAGAAGGCTTGCTTACCAAACAACCAAGCTCTCAGCACAACCGCTTCAGTCAAAAAGGGTGGGATGCTTAAGAATACATAGTAAATTTAATCTTCCTCCACATTTTTACTTAAGCAAAGACAGAGTGCTAAAATTTGTGTTGGAATATAAATTAAGGTTCATATATTCTTGAAATGACTTTTTTTAATGTGGTTTTTGCTCCAGTTTTCTGAAGTTCACTAGGAAATCAGAAGCAAAAAAAACAAATATGTTACAGAGAAATAAAGGCCACACTACTACTGCTTTCTGTAGCTCCTGTTCCACAGGCAAATCTACTTTAGTTATTCAAGGAAACAAGAGTTCAGGTTGATACATAAAACCATTTTTTAACCAAGTTAAAAGCTGAAGACAGAAAGATTTAAGGAGTCCAAACAAAAAAAAAAATGCTTACTCATAAAGCCAAACATCTGTTTTGAAATAATTTCTGGTAAACAAGGGGAGTATGAAGCTAGAAATTAATGGACCAAAATAGCTATGCTGGAAATTAAGCCCAATTAGTGAACAAAATAATGAAAGGAATTGCTCTTTCCCTTTCATTTTCTTCCTTTAATATGCTGGGTTTGGGATCCCCATTTCACAGTAACACGAATGGAAGTCTAAAAGGAGCAAGTGCACCATTGCAGCTGCTGTGCTGCGTATCCAAGACCTTCAAATTCACTTACAGTTTGGCCATGGTTGCAAAAAGACAAAGAGCTGAGACTCCAATGCTCTAGTCTGTACTTGCTGCAGTGCATGAACTGAACAGTACATCCAGCTGAGCTCAGTCCCATTCCCCTTCACCTCACCTCTTCCTTTGGAATCTTTTTTGGGTTTTCCCACTCATATGAAGAAAAAGCCTAATTTTGCTGGCCAGCACTAAATCTGTTTCGTGAGCCCTTCATATAAAAAAAAGGCAGCTACAAATAACATCTTAATCCCATGCTGTCCATGTTTGCCAACTCTAAACCCCCTAATGATCATGGCTGGATTACAAGAAAACACTACAGTCAGAAGTACTTTCCTTGCTATCAATACAATGGGAACATCTTGAGAACCCTCCTCAAATGACTATAACTTGGCTGTGAGAAATTTTGGGCAATTTTACTGCAACCTATCTACAAACCTTCTCAAAAGCTCATTTGCAAAACCATCACAAAAACATTTAATTTCCTCCCATTCCAAAGCTGAGTATTAACTCAGCCAGAACATATTATTGAATTATTTATTTCCATAAAAATAAGAACTAATCACTGACTTCTGGGTTCACACCACTGTTGTCAAATTCCTTTGTGAAGCTGGCTTTGGAAATTTCTGGCACCACTGACAGCTACATCACACATTCACTCTAAGAATTCAATTTTAATTTCTCAAGACCAGAATATGGTTACTTTTGCAATAAGTGAAATATTTAGTACCATAATTTATGTGTTTGTATTTTTAAACAGATAATGTAACTTCACAGGCAGAAAGAAGACTTTCAGATAGTAAAGGAAACCAGAACACCAAATGCTACAGTATTTGTGATTGCTTTTGATGTTAAAATATATTATTCAAAATAATTCATACTAAACTTAATCCAAATATTGGAATCAAAGATATTATTTATTAAAAAAAGATTGATAATCAGTCAGCACCACCAAGAGTCAAGACAGAAGTTTTAAGACTGCCTCATAAAGGAAAGATATTGCTAGTTTCAATGAAAATCAACACAGTGGAATATTAAAGCCAGAAAAAAAAAACAGCTTTAGTGATGGCACTGGATTGTAAAATTAAATCTAGGAGATAGGAAGATTCTAAGTGGATTTAAAGGGCTCTCTTGTTATCATATAGTGCTTGAATGCCAAATCAGAAGGGTTTTTAATGCATTACAGATCTCTTCCAATAACTTTGTTTCTTGATGGGGTTTTGGGGTGTTGTTTGTTTTTAAGAAATCCAACTGGAAATACACTGTGATATGTCTCTCTGAAGCAAACACTTCTTTTTAATAACCCATGATTGCATACCAGTAATTCATTTTTCTCATGCTGTCAGACAGCCCATGCAGACACTCACACACATTCTCTAATCTAGAATGTCAGCAAGGAGAGTATCCACAACTTTTACTCCAAGATTTTACCTGAACTGAGGTAGCAATACAATTATCCCAGTGAACATCATTATCAGCAAACAGCTAAAACTGCCAGATTCTCTTCTACAGACGTAAATCAGGTGGGTAACAAAAAGGGCTTCTGCCTTTTCATTAATCTAAGTTAGTTTGCTCACCATTTCCTTTTTAGTTAAGGAGAGAACTTCTTTTAGTGGAGAACTGAAGTGAACAGATGGACATCATATTCAACTACAATAACACTGCTTTACATCTCTTAGAAATTTTAACAGCACTGGATATTAGTGTAATTTAGTCCCTCTTTTCTCTGATAGAACAGTATAAAGAGATATTCATGTAAGTGAAAATAAATCGCCTGTGAATTCCAGGGCAAAGTTTTGACATAGTGAATTCAATACAGCCAAGAAATCTCAGATGCAGATGGAAACCCTACAATTAAAATATTATTCTGCTTTAAGTGCTTTCCAAGTATTGAAAAGTAAATAGGGATTATCTGTTTAGTACACACTTAAACAACAAATGATAATTTCTCTGATCTGTAGAGAAGATAGCAGCAAAGCACATGATTAATACCTTATGTATATTATTCCCAAATTATGATATGCCTGTATTCTGTTGCCTGCATTGCACATGAACTGCCTGGGAGGATTTCAGTCTCTTGCAGCAGCTATCTAACACCTCTCTGGCAGTACTGACTTCCATGAAGATCATTCTTAGAACAATAACAAAATTAAATCCTGTGTCTTGAAAGGCGACACCAAATGGCACTATCAGATGCTGAGCGCCATCACCATGCAAAAGGTCCCAGGCTATCAGAGACTCCACTCCTCTGTTCACCCAATATAGAGTTACACAGATTTAGGATCAATGCTGTTGTGTGAGCAGACACTTTATAAGAGCAGACAAATGTCCAAAAGCTGCTGCCTTCACACCCTCCAGTTCTCACTAGGGAGTAGAGAGGAGCAGAGTGCACAGAGGAATCCTCTCTGCTGCCCTGCAGAGTCTGTGCTGGAGGATGTAGTATGCAGTATGCTCTGCAAATGATGCAGCTTGGGATGCAAACTCACCTGGGGCAGCCTGGAGACATGGGATTTATTAAATTCTATTGGTAACAAGATTGTATGTAGTACATAGTCCTGTGGGATACGGTTTTGCAATCCTCACCTCACAGGCATACCAGCATATGTTTTACTAACCACTCCAAGGAGTAGCTTTATACAAATGAAGTGAGTTACACAAACACCACCTAATGCTTTTCCTACACAGAGATTACTAGGGAAGGGGAAGTAACTTGAGGTTTAAGATGCTGCAAGACTCCCAGATATAAATCTTACCCTCTAGAGACTTTTCTTTTACTACTCCTTAAGATTTCGAGTAAGAATCCTTCTTTCTGATGTGACATCTATTCTACTTCTTCAGGCAAGCCCTTGCCTACTTACTAGGAACACCTGCTTAAACCACAGTTCATCTGTGCTCCTCTTCTGTCCCATGCCAACCTTGTTTCAAAAGCAAGGGCAAAAAGAAAGTAAACCAGAATTCTCATCATGATGAAAATTTTAGACTGATGAAATTGTATCCTAGACATTCATAATTAGATTTCAGCACAATACAGAATACATAAATTAGTTTTCCAGTGTGTTCATCAACGGGTAACAAGTAGTTCATTGATGTAAGATCTAGCAAATGGTGTAAAAGCACCATGAGTTGACCTGAATTACAGATGGCAGAAAGGGCAAAGTACAGGTTGCTAAATCAAAAGCAAGACAAACTACAAAACAAATGATAACAAGTAAACTCAGTTTTAAATAGCTTACTCGTTTCATTTCCTTCTACAGTTTTCTCTTAATTCCCCATCTATCCAGTGCTTCTATAGAAAAAGGTGGTTATAGAAATTTAAAGTTGTTTCCACAAGTACCTTCTGCATATATAAAGTGGCCAGCTAAAGACCTTTAATTTGTCTATTTGTCATTTATTTTATGCAGTACCTCAGTCACATTTTGTAGCACTGTAATGATAATGCAGCAGAACTTCAATCCAAACTTAACAATTTCAAAAGCTGCTTTTTTCAGTTTTAGGCATATGCATCATTAAGTCAGCAAAAAAATTCTTCACTTTGCATTGCTAGCAGGATACTCAAACTACTCACAGTGAAATGTTCTTAATTATGAGAATGTATTCTTGCTGTCATCACTGCACTTTACCAACGTGACACCTAATTTTGTTTCTTTCCCATATTCTGTAGCAAAAATATTGCAGAGTGTGAGCAATTAGGGCTAAGAAGGAGTGGAAAGGCAGGGTAGTATAATGGGTAATCAAAGTAAGCTATTTAAATTGCAGGGAATAGAGTGTCTCAGTGCCTCTGACAAATATTCCGCCATTCGAACAATCAACCAGTTTACTTTTCTGCCCATGTTCTACCAGTGTGTTTTATTAATAAGTCCTCAAAAACTTGTGCAGTATTTGCAGGATTTAGCTCAATCTCTTTCTCGGTGCTTTTTCCTCACAATTGGAAGGCCACCTACTTGGAGTTCCTCATGGCTGATTTCTTTCTCCACTAATGTTTAGTAGCTATTGTTTTATTGCAACATATTTACGAGAAACAGGCAATTTTTTTAAGGTGCCAAGAGCTTCAAGCTTTGTTTGTTTATAGCTCCTCTGTGCACTACTACATTTTTTCTTGGATTCAACTGCCAATGTAAGGGATTAAGGGGCTAAGCGAGTTTGACTGGTGCAGGAATCTTTCAAATATGTTCCTCTAGCTCAACTCTTTCACTGGCAGTTTTTACTTAACGATAACTGCCAAAATAAAAATCCCTTGGTGCAGCAGGAGTGACAAAACAATCACACTTTTCAGGCACAATTCAATATCTATTCACATCTCTGAAAAAAAATGAAATAAAATAAAAATTGACAAAATTATAGAGCTCTGGCTTGTTGGCTTGCTTTTTCTGGGGTTTTTATTTAGGTTTTATAAATGTCCCAACTAATCTTCAGATTGTTAGAGGGCTGGAGGAAGTCTTGGCTGACCTTTAGTCTAGCCAGAGGACAATAATTATTCAATTAAACTCCTGTAAGTGAAAATAACTTTGTAAGGCTATCTTACAGAAATCTTGCATAAACACTCTTCAGCTACTGCCTTATTTGTTTCAAACTATGTGCAACCTTTTTTTGGCTCCTGATCCCAATATCAGTGACATTTCTAGTGTTTTCTCACTAGAAATGGAAATTGTTCCTTGTGTGAATTACAGACAGATTTGCATTTGTTTTTCTAGGGAAAGGCAAATTGTCATTGTCAGTGCAAAGAGTTATTTGGTAATGCCAACTAAATTCAGGGCCAGCCCCAAAACCATTCCTGAGTAGTCCTGTTGTTTTGCTCCTTGTTTCCTGGACACTGAGATTAAAATTGTAATATAAACTATAAGGGTTTTTCTTTATCAAGAATACTCTCTCACATGCTTCTTAACTCCTAGCTCTCAAAGTGAAGTACAATTGTGTTCATTTAAACCTATAAAAGTGTGCTTTTTAAACAATAAAAAGATATTGCCTGCATATCATTTTTCAATAGCAAGATGAGGATAACAGTACTGATAGTCATTCTGATACTATTCTGCTTTCATTAGTTAATCACTCCAACTACAAACTGCTTGGTGAGAGCTTTTTAATTATGAACACTCTTATATAAAGATTTATTTTTTTAAAAAAACCCATTCATATACACATACAAATAGTTATTTAGTAAAAGGTGCACATAGATTGTAGTTTAATTGTGAAAGAGCAAGAAAAAAAGAATCACCAAAAATGAGAATCATTTTGATAACACAGTTGAATGTCAATACAAATCCTTCTACTAAAATATGTAGAAGATGCAACAACAAAAGACGTATGGAAAAAATTTTACCTCTTGAGAAAGTTGCATTGAAAAAAATACCAAGCAGAATTATAGACCAGGAAGTACTGAATACAGGTTCTACTAAGAGGATCACAGCTCGAAGCCAAAAAAGCTGCAATTCTGTCAAGGAAGTGGAGAAAAGTAATTTAGATAATCTGTCATAACGCTGGACAAAACCAAAAATAAACCCTAATTCAGTATCTGAAAAGGAAGGAGCAAAGTGTAAGAACAGTGCTACATGACTATAGAGCAGCATCTAGCAATCAGTTTCAGAGAGAGCTGAGAAATTAGAGGGAAAATATAAATACTTGACAAATATGGTCTCAAGGTTAGAAAAATGTGTCTTATTAGTTGACAAAGACTTGATCTAGTTAGCCTATCTCAAAGAGGTTTCCAGTGTTATGTGATTTTACCATCTAAGCATCTTCATGGAGAGAAAAGAGAGAACAGCAAGAGCAAGACAGAATAACTCAGCTGGGAGGCAAATGTTTCTCAGAGTGAGGGTGGCTGAACCCTAGAAAAACATACAAAGGCAAATTACAGATTTCCTACCTCCTGACATGTCAGGCCTTTATAAAATATACACTTATTAAAGAGTGGTCTCCCTACAATTACACTCAAGTGACATTTCTGACATGACGTGTTGACCACAACCTGTGTCATACCAAACAATCTGAGTGAT
Organism: Serilophus lunatus; assembly: GCA_013399895.1. Lineage (NCBI taxonomy): Eukaryota > Metazoa > Chordata > Aves > Passeriformes > Eurylaimidae > Serilophus > Serilophus lunatus. The sequence goes on from VXBA01003135.1 coordinate 124,026, forward strand.
AGAATAATTCTTTGTATATTTAAAACCTTTCAGAGGAAATATCCCACAGTTTTTACCTCTGTAACATGTGGAAATGACCATACATTAGTAAATTGTGTATCTACATCTTTTTCTTACTTTTGTCTAAAAGTGTGTGTGTGTGTATATATATATATACACATATATATATATACACATATATTCCTTACTCAGAAATGTTCCCTTTTGGCATGAGGGAAGCTTGATAGCTCTTGGCATGAAAGAACATGTGATTAACACGTGTGGGCTCAGTGTTCCTCATTTGAGAATACTGGCTTCATTTGTATGGAATACAAATATGTCACATTTCCTCAATATCTGAAACAGAACATTTATATTTATGAGGATATAAACTCATTTTCTCAAGTCTCCGATATTTGTTGAAAATTAATCATCCCCTTGTGAAACACATTCACTAGAATATTCATAGGAAGCAAACATAATGAATAATCATATTCCACTTTCATAATCAAAAGTTCCCAAAGCAATTTACAGGAGATAAGTATCATTATCCCCATTTATGGACAGGGAAACTGAGGCAAAACATTAACTTTCTCTAAGTCAAGTAGCAGAAATGTGTTATACCTTACATTTTTGTCAAAACCTTGGGGTTCCCATTCCATTAGGGCATAAAGATAGTCAAAGGGAAAAAAAAAGTTTTAATTTCAATGAATATTAATATTTTTCTGTGATCTTCAGCAAGATTTCCCTCAAGTGATTGATATTTCTCCACAGTGTTCAGAATGTCTGAGTTCTTCAAGGTCTATAGATATCAGCTCAAAGTTCCTGAGCTATTACATTAAAAATCTGGGAAAGCCAAAAAGAAGGCTTCTTGACTTTATTTGTAGCAATGCTGAGACATCAGAAACACTATATGGAGCCTCTCTCCAACAATTTTTACCTTTACTCTAGTCTAGAGCATTTCTTGTTTATACAGCAAGATTTAATAATGACAAAATACGATGGTAACTGAAGTTTGCTTAATCTCTTAGGCATCGCTTAAAAAAAATTATGAAGGGAAGATACATTCAGTTTAAATTTTAAACTTTTTAAATTCATAACACACCCTTTTGCTATTAACTACTATCATTTTAATTAAGGCTAAAGGATCCAATCTACATTAAAAACAAGATTTAATCCTCATTCTGACTGGAGGAAAAACAGACTTGCTCCTCTAAGAAAAATGACTACACTGAAATTATAAAATATTCACTGGCATATCCTCTCCATTTATGTACCTCTAGTTTGATGATGAAGTCAGTTCACAGCCCTACTTAACAAGCAGAACTGTATATATACATATTCTCACTTCTTACTGCTGAGTTTATAGTTCCTTTTAAAATGATACATGCCAATGTAAATATAGTTAACATAAAATAATTATATTCACAAAATATTTATTAAATTTACATCTCCACATAAAGAGTGAAAAAAAAATCTCCATGCTTTGCTCAGTGATTTTAATGTGAAACTGCCGGTGAAGTCGTCAACATATTCTCAGTTTAATACATTAAGCCAGCATGTGTGGGTGTCACATAATTGTAGACAATTTAGTGACTGAATTCCTTTAGGGTTTTCAAGTCCTACTATGTTTTTGCTTGGATACCTCCTTTCTGGGTCATTAAGACACGGTTGTCAAAAGAATAGATGAAACAAGCTTTTAATGTTTTATTGCTGAATAAGAGTTTGGAGGAGTTGCTCTGTCTTGGTATCCAGGGTTTAAAGCTGCAAAGCTGTATTTTATCTTACACCCCCGCCTCCTGAAACTTCATGTTAAGGGTGAAATTCATTTTAGAGAAAACTATGCAGAGTTTTCTGGATTTTGATCACAGGTATTATCTGACAGGGTTCCCTTCATTAATGCATACACTAGTTCCTCTGCATCAGCCAGCAGGAGCTGCTCCCTGCCCAGGCTGACCTGCAATCCTTGGGAAGCTACTGACTACACAACAGAGCAAATCACATTGTCCCAGTCCTGCTGCAAATACACTCCCCATATACGAAGCATGGAAAAACATGATTGGCAAGGGATTTGATGGCGAGAAAGAAGGGCTTCTCTAGGCACAGTGGCTGCAAAAGGAAAACTGACAGAAATATGGGCCTGCTGCTCAATAGGGTGAAGGACACAGTGCTGATGGATGCAGGAAGGACTGGATGACGGTTAATGCCTCAATCCTGCAGTGCAAGGGCTGCTCACAGACATCCTGGGGCAGAGGGAAAGGTCAGTAGTACCCATAACGGAGGATGACTGAGTTACTTTTGAACAAACTGGACATACACAAAAGTCCAAGCAGTGAAACAGGACACATCTGAGACCTTGGGTACACAAAAGACGTTGTCAAAACAGATTAAGCCCAGTGGCGTAGGCAGTGACTGCTGTGTATAATGTACAAGGAGAGGCTGAGAGAAAACAGACAAGGCTCAGAGGGAAGGGCAGGAATGGATCTAAAACTTTCTACAGGTGCCTACTAAGAGGTGAAGAGATGACATAGCCAGGCTGAAGCGAGTAGAAAAAGAGAACTTCTACTATTGGAGATACATTGCAAACTCTTCTGCAAGGCCATAAGAAACCTGATCCAACTTTCAAACAACATAATTGCAAATTGTAGACTTTAATCATCAACATAATTACGGTTTCAACATCAACATATAACGTCATTCAGCATCAACACAATTATAATCTATTGATTGTAATCATCAACATGATTATGATTTCAAAATGAACATATAGCACAAAACATCAACAATTATAATTGGTTTACTTCTGTCAAGTTTTTTTTTTCTCCATATCTTGGAAGAAAGAATTTCTAGTGATATTTCTACTTCATATTGAATTTAGAAGTTGGAGATCATAGTCTAACTCTATCATTCTTTTAAGCATATACCTCAAATTCCTTACCTTTAAGGACACATACCCATATTAAAGCTATTCTGACCTTGTTTGGTTGAGCAAAAATGAAGGCGAGACTGGGAAGGTACAGAAGATGGGAATGAAAGACTATCAGAAAGATCAAATAATGGAAACTAATGCTATTTTAAAGTCCTTCATACTAACCCAACTCCCACAAAACTTCAAATTCTGTAATATCCTGCACATTAGAGTAAGCATACACGAACCTGAGGGAAAATCCCATGGGCTGAAGGCTGCGCAGAAGAAGTGGAAAAATGGAAACACCTCCACTGAAGGCTGAGTGAGAAGTCAGTCTACTGCAAACTTACTATATGATTGTGAGGCAAATAAAAGGTTAGGAGAATCTTGGGTGATTTAGATTCGAAAAGTCAAGGTGCTGAGAACAACTTCTCTATACTTCTGGGAGTTATGCATCAATTTTTGACAGTTCAGTACAGAAAGACAGGTGCATTTGACAGATGTACTTTTTCTGCAAGACTGAATGAAAAAAAATCCAGATGATTGCAATAAAACACTTATTTCATCCTACAGAAACGAACAGAGGAGTTTGCTGAAACCCTAGCAACACAGATAGCTGAAAGATAGCACTAAAACATGCAAACAGCTGAAAGGGGGGAAAGGATGAAATGCTATTCCTACTTTCATCTGCTCTTGCAATGAAACAAAATGTAATCATTTTATATAAACCCTTCCACAACTGTTACTTGATTCAGGGGTTGTTATGACATGGTTTCTACTGTACACTCCAATAAGGGTGTAGGTTTACAGGACAGAACATAAACATCACCTCATTCAGTCATGGAATTGTGTTTACCTTGGGTTTTTTTCCCAAATTACACGGAAGTAGCTATGGCTCTAAATCCAGCTAATTGGTTGGCTGCTTCCTAATATAATCAGCCCATATGCTTTCATAAACTGCATGTCAGAGCTTAATATCTTATTTCTTTTTAATTATAACTTCTTGGCCATTCCTCGCTTTTTCATTCCAGAAAGTGGACTTCAGGGTTTTTCCATCCTGCAAATACCAGTGAACAATAAGTAGTAATAGGATATAGAAGAAGGAACTCTATCAGAGAACACCTGACATTGTTTGAGGAAGTAGCTGCTACAAATACAAAAAGCAGCAAGAATATCCATAGGACATCAATTTTAATGTGTTCTGTTGAGCATGCAAAACAAGAAGGGCTGGGAGGTTCATTAAGAATATATGTTTTGATTAATATGGAGAAAAAAGCTGATTGTGGGATTAATTAGAATACAGAGCAATTTCTCTCCCAAAGGAAGAACTGGAATTTCCATCACTTGGAACATTATGAAAAGGCTGAATGAAACTAAGGAGAATCCACAGTAGAAAAACCACCTCACGACTTGGTAAAATACTGCACATTTGATAGGTATACTCCAACTGTAAGTTGTCAAAAAATGAACTCTGCATTTTAAGAGGACTACCCTGTCCTATAGCCTCAGGTTGGACAAGGGAACGCACAAATTTTGTTACATAAAAAGGAAGAACAACAGTAACGAGATACTGGTGCTGAAGATGCATCCCTGCATAAAAGCATGGTATCTTGATAAGTCTCTAATGCATTAGAGAAACTCACAAAGGCAGCATCTAATTCCTTCCAACTTGCTGCCAGAAGGAGTTGGGAATCTTCACCCACTTCCCACCAGCAAAAAAGCCTAATGAGCCTATACCTTTTTATCAGGTGCAAATACAGTCTCTGCCTTAAAAAAAA
>VXBA01003135.1:131567-172443 GCA_013399895.1 Serilophus lunatus
TGCCGTGCCGGGCAGTCCAGGGATGGCGGGGCAACTCCCCTCTCATCCCTGTGCCCTGGCCCAGCCCCCCCCCCCCCCGCAGGGAGCATGGAGCAGGGCCTGAGCCTTGTCTCCCCCTCCCAGCAACTCTGGCTTCCCTGGCATTCCAGGCACCCCCAGCCGTCCTCATGGCCACACGCAGTGCCCACACAAGGCTGCCATCTCCCCCTCCCCCCCGCAGCCCTCATCCCCAAGAGGAAACAAAAGAAAACACATGAGCCAAAAGGGAGACGGGGGGNGCCCACCATGAGCCCCGGGGCATCAGAGGCCCTGGTGTGCTTGACCCTTACCAGCCCCTGGGACATGGACTAGGAAAGCAGCCACGCACTGCCCAGCAGGGGCAGCAGGCCCCTTCACGCCACCAAGGGCAGAAGTGAGCACTGGCGTGGTGCATGCAGCAGGCTCTGCCGTGCCGGGCAGTCCAGGGATGGCGGGGCAACTCCCCTCTCATCCCTGTGCCCTGGCCCAGCCCCCCCTCCCCCCGCAGGGAGCATGGAGCAGGGCCTGAGCCTTGTCTCCCCCTCCCAGCAACTCTGGCTNGATGTCCAGAACCTTTGAAAATTAGAAGGGATCTCCAGAGGTCTCTAGTCCAAATCTGCAAAGTTCTCAAGGATTGTATTCAGACAAGTGTTGAACACTCCAGGAATGGAACTCATTCTTCTCTGAGCCCAATTCCAACAATTTACAGTCCTACAGTGATTTCTTTTCCTTATACATGGAATTTCCCATGTTCCAACCTGTTGCCACCTGACCTGTTGCTGTACACCCAGTCCAACCCCATCAGGATTTTCGACCCCTTGTTAGTTCAGACTACAGTATCTTCCCCCGCCCTTCTCTTCTGTAGGCTGAAAAAGTGTAGCTCCTTCAGCTGCTACTCATACATCATGTGCTGCAATCCCAGCCACCTTCATAGCCCTCCGCTGGACTGCGCTCCTCTCATCTTTGTCTTCCTTAAAACAGAGTCCTAAAGCCACACAAAGTGCTCCAAAACTTTGATCTAAGTTTGAATTCTGTGAATTTACATCAAGTGAAAGGTTATTTGAATTTATGACTGACTCAAATCCATCTCTAGTGAAAGTGCACATTAAATCATAGGAAATTTTCAGTAAATAAAGGAAGATTTTTTTCAGGCTATGTTCCAGATGTACAATTTAGCTTTCATTTTTTTCCAAAACATAATTTCAATCCATATTTTTCTTTCCATTCTATTTTCTTTAAAACATTTCTTCTCAAAAAAATGAATTCCTATAAAATAGTGCTGCCTCTCCAGTCTGTAAGTATATCAAGGTAGAAATTTTTTTATTTCTTTTATGCTGCTGTTTGAGCTCTGCATTGCAATTACATTACAGAGAGCCATCACAATGCAAAAAAACTCTCCTCAGGTTCTCTGAGAGCAAAATGATCCTTATACAGAACAGACAAGTTAAAGAACATTTTCAAAAAGGCAAAAACACCTTCCAAAGGTTGTTCAACAAGAATGTTATTTCAACAAGAATGGTATAACTAACTCAACTCATTTTCAAGCATGAGATAAAGATTCTAGCAAAATAACATACCTTCATATTTCTTACAACATTCATTGACAGCATCAGCATTTCAATTTGTATTGGGACAACCTCCTCGAAGCAAGTCTCCCAGTTGACTGAACATCCTCTGCTTCCAAAAAAAAAAAAAAAGAAAAAAAAAAAAAAAAAAAAAAAAAGCAGTTTTGGATCAACCCTTGAACAGTTCATGTCAAGTTTNACTTCAAGGACTCTATTCAGGTGAAATTTAGTTACAAGTTAGTTTCTATTAACTTCTAAAAATGCAATTTAATATACTTACTTTTAGTTTGGTTTCCTTTTAAAATGAGTAGTTGAGCTTAGTTTCATCTTAGTATTAAGAGTATCCAAGTTAAAGAAGAGGACATTGCACTATTTTTTGAATTCAAATTTTTAGTGTGAAAGTTGTTTTTCTTTGAAACTAAACTAAGTTACTGTTAATAGAGAGATCCAGTGCAGTGTGTTGAGTACATTGCCAGTTTATCTTAATGCACCTTGATGATCTGTCCCTGCCACAAACAAGAAATAAAGGTCTTTAGTATGGGTACTATACATATTTTACAAAGGACAAAAATCCATATTTAAACTGTTATATAAAGCACTAAATGATGTGGCGACAGTAGATAAAGTATCAGAGCATTTACCAAAAGGTGTTATTAACTTATTGACACAGATGATTGGTTATTATTTCATGCTTATCAAACTACCCAAGATGGTGCATTTCCATTACAGCTGATCTTCTCAGTTATGATCAGTGACTGTTTTCAGATGCTTATAATCTTGTTCATTACGAAAAGTATAGTAAGCATCTAAAACATGCATAAAACCCATTTTTGCCACTTTTGATGCACATAGTACTTTTAAACAAAACAGAAAATTCATTGATCTTAAGATTATACAGTATGTTGCATGCAAAAAAACATTACAAGCTAGATATCATGGTGAAATTAAAATATGAGGTTTCTTCAATTTCTTAGTCCATAAAAGATAAGGGGAAAAACTGCATGCCGTGTCCCCTCTCACTATGTGAAGCAATAATTCTATGAAGTACCTGCAACATCTACCAAACTCCCTGAGTTTTCTAATTGCATTTACTATATGCAAAGGATTCAGAAAAGAATGTCTTACTTAGTCCTTTCTGGAATTTTCCATCATTGAAATAACTAGATAATCCTTTGCAGATAGAGGCAAGAAATAAGAGTGAAGAACAAACAGACAATCTCCAACAGAGAAATTTTTAAATTATATTTCATACAACAAACATGTTTAATATGTAGTTCACCTAAAGCATTTTTAAAAACTCCTATTCTCCCATGGCATAAATCTTCAGCTTTTATGCATAACAACTGTGTTCTCCTAAAATTGTAATACTAAAAGTAAGTGGTCAAAATTGGTGCATTCTCAGCGCCCCTTCTGTAGCAATTTTACCAACTCATTTACCCATCTAATTTAACATTGTCTTACAAAAACTCCTGTGGGAAAGGGAAAGGAATTGTTCTGCCAAAAAAAAATTTAAATTGTGCACTTATAAATGGAAAATCAGTGTGTGAGTAACCTTCTCTCAACAAGATCCTGAAATTAAAGGCTTCTTAAAGTGGAAATATCAGTCCTGCTTTTTGCATCCAGAGTTTTCAGAAAGTGTTCCTCTGGGACATGGGATATTGGTTCTATTAGGCAATGTGACTATCTGAGTATGGAGGTGAAACAGATGATCATCAAGGTGTCACTTCACCAAAGCACAAATTCATTTATTTATTTCAAAGGCCAGAAGTTAGAAAATGTTTTTATTAACCAAGGACAAGTTGAAAAGATTAGCAGAAGTGCACACAGAAAGTGTAAAACCCAAGGGCACACAGACACCACTAGCAGCTAGTTCATTGAAATAATTCTGAAAGTATTAGTAATATAAGAAATGCACACACACACACAAAGGAGGGAGAAAAAATAAAAGCTACTGATCTGCTACTGCATGGAGAAGGAAATTTAGCAAGAGCAAAATGGAGAAGGCTAAGAAATTTATTATCTTTTTTCTTCAGTCTGCACTAGGGACATAATTGCAAGTAGGCTTCCAGCATAACTAATTCCAATGAATCAGGGCAAAATAGGATCTCTCAAAAGCATAAGAAAAAATAATCTAGGACTATTTAGATAAGTGAAAGTTATTTTCAAAACAACTAGGATGGATTTAGTTCATTACAGATCTGACTGAGGCAATGTCAAAATTAATTACTATTTATAAGTGATGACAATGGTGAAGTATTAGACAGGCAGAAAAGAGAAAACTTTGTTGTGCCTGCCTGCATTTAAAAACAGGAAGGAAAAGTAACGGTCAGACAGTTCCAGAAAAGTCTAATTATTTTCCTGGAAAAATACTGGGAAAAACAATCAAAGGAGTTGTAAACTTGTAGATGACGGGAAACAGAACAGATGTGGCAAGAAGTAGTTACCAGAAATATTTTTAATTTCTTTCTATAGCAAGGTAACAGACATATGAAAAACAAAGAAGGGAAAAAAGAGAAAGAAGTGGAAAAAACAAAAGATACATGCTAAACATCCTGATACTTGTAGACTTGTTGACATTCTTATGGGCAAGCTTGGAAAGAAAATAAAAATTAAAAAAAAAAGAAAACAAACATCCACCAAACTAAACCCCCTGTGAATTAAATTACTACTGATGCAGTACTAACACAGGATGGAAAACAATTTTCTACACTTATTAGGTGCCCACCATTAGAGAGAGAGTAATAAGTCAGATTCCTGCAGTGACTGTCCTGGTTCTCTTACTGTTTGATGGTTTTGGTAACAGGATTTTGTGAAGAGGATGTAGGAGTGCAGGACGTTTCTGCAAGAACACAAAAGTGGCCTGAACAAAACAAATCCCCTCACAAAACTATGACTAATTGGAGAAGCAAACTAAGAAACTGAAGTGAATTCAAAAGGAACAAAGAAATTTTAGGGCACAAAGAAAACACAGAGGCAAGGCAGCTAACTAGGAACCCTGAAGACTTGATCAGAAGGTTGTAACAGATCATAAGTTGCTTATGACTCATTAAATGTCATGCCCTTACAAGAAGAACAACAATTTCCTCAGAGGCACAAAAGCATGCTATGTTCCAGAAATAACAGTTCATCTGCATATCACCTGAAATGTTGCATCTCAGTGCTATTCAAGAAAAAGTTAAAGAATTTGCAAAAGTAAATTTTGAAAATTAAAGAGCTAAAGGTATTAAATTTGTCCTACAACAAGAGCTTAAACTGTTGATGCTCAGACTACAGAAAAGCAGAAACAGAGGAGATTTGATAATAGTGTACTAAAAGGAAGGAAAGAATACATTCACCATTTTTACTTGGGATACCACAGGAATTAATGAGCTTAACTTAGAGCTAAGGAGATTTAGGTTAGATATTAGGCAAATCGTTCATATTGTAAGAACACTTAAGCTAAGGATAGATTTCCCTAAGGATGCTGCAAAGACTTCATAACTGGAGATCTTTAGGAGCAGTTATGTGCTTTTCTGCCAAGGATGAAAAAAGTACAGTTGATCAGCACTGAAGCAGGATGACAGACCAGATGACTAAGATCTTTACCTGCTGCTCTTTCTCTGAAACAGAAAATTAATTTCCTACAGTAGGATCTCAAATGGATGGACTCCCAATGTGGGAGGTGATTTTAAATTGATGCATAAATTTCAGCTACCTATCGAGAGGGGAATAAGAAATATTGACACTTAATTTTTTACTGTGGGAAAGATGTCCAGAAGCTTTAAAACAAATGGAACAATTTCCTAGATTTGTCTAGATAAAGGCACTAAAAAAGAGGTATTTTTATTTTGCTTATTTTCACACTTGGAGCTTTATAATCACTGGTGCACTCTCTAAACCTCACACTTTACAAAACCATTATTTTAAAAAATTTGAATTTCAGAGAGAGTGTAGTTTTTATTTCTAGTAATATTTTTATATGGTCTTTCTTCTCTGTAACATCTATCTGCCTACTAAACACATCACACGCAGAGCATAATCTCAAATGAGAATTTACAAAGCTGTTATTTTTGTTAAAAATTTTTGGATAAAATTTGTGGTCATGTCTTTTACATGACATAAGGTGAGCTGATTTAATTTCTTCATGTATATTTCTGAGCTGTAGTCTGTTAAAAAGGTGGAAACAGTGAAACAATTAAAAGAAAGAAAAAAGGTAAACTTTCTACCGTAATTATGTTATAAAGTCATTGAACTACCTCTAAAAATTTCTCCTGGCTAAGCAGTAGATCGTCCTGTTATAAAAATCTTCATTCTGATCTACATTAGTCCAGAAGTTTTCAAATGCCTTAGTGGTCGTTAGGTTGAAATTTATTGAAAAGATACATAGAGTACAAGCCATTGACTGACATCGACTGTTTTTCAGCTGAGTACACAGACATAACCTCCAATGGTCCACCTCATCCAAACTGCCAGTTTTTAAACTCCCTTTCCTTTAGGAGAAGTTATAACAATGGGGGCATTACAAAGGTGCACTCAGTCTTGTAAGTAAAGATGAGAAATCAGTCTATGGAAAAATCTAACCTAAGTCCTCATAAGACAGGTATGAAACTTAAACTGAATATTCTTTTGATGCTAGAAAAAGCTCTGAAACCACAGAAAATCTATTTTGACAACTGTAGGAGTTAAACTCTAATTTCAGATGCGTGGCTGTCAAAGAAAAAAAAAGCCACCCTGTTTCTATGCCTACAGAGATTAGGATCTGGCAGATGATCTAAAAAATCAGCTAAATATTCTTTTTATAGAGTCACCTCCTCATCCCCTTATTCACATAAGGAGTCTTGCAGCATTCAAGAACAATAAGGGGGATTTGGCTCATCTTGTTTTTCTGTTCAATAACACACTGTAAGATAAAATCAATACAGACAACCGCATATTAAACTGAAGGTCACTCATATGGCAGGTTCTCTACAGCATCTCCTGTTCATACACATCTCTGCTGCTAAGAACAACTAGTTCTGCAACTATTGGCAATTCCTGAGCGTTATCTTCCGTGTCTGTCTTGAGGTTCCACAACGAGACGTGGAGCAGCCCACTGTGACAGACCTTGCCCCTTGCACAGAAGGTTTTGCATCTTCAAATGCCGACATGGGCATTTTCCTGTGCACTATGCTGTTTTAGGGGTCTGATGAGCAGCTTTCCCATCCTCCCATTCCTGCTCCAGCTCAAAAACCCCTTTCCCTTATACACCTTACACTTCCTCTTGGAATAGAGGAAGGAATATTTCTCCTGGCTATATGGGCTGCAACCACAGTACAATACCTACATAAAACTGCTGGCTGAAAAAGTGTTTATTTCCAAACATATTAGACACCTAAGTTTATGCTCTAGAAAACTTTAGACTGAAGACTGGAAGTCTCAGAAAGATTAATTAATTTCCAAAACTGCTAGGTTTAACTGAAGCTCAGCTAATTATTCTGCTAAAGAACTATAAGCTAATGAACTCAATAATGAAAATATTTCGCTATGACTAACTCAAGTTTTTTTTTTAATTATCTTTTCATAGCGTTTCCTACTGAGTATGCAAAAAATGAGGAAGAAAATCTATTACATTTTTCAAAATTTTGGTTTAAGTATCATCTGAAATTTGAAAAACACTTCACTAGGCTTTCAGTCTACTTAGAGCTGCTAAAGAATTCAACAAGAAGTTTAAATAAGAATTAAAATGATTCTGAATACTAATGGTAAAAGACGAAGATTTCTCCTATTTGTAACCTAAGTTGAGTGAAATGCATGTCAAAGTACAGATACCTACACTATAATTCATACAGGTGATTTTAAAAAGTTAGTTACACTAAAGAAGGTACTATCAGCATTAAAATATGCAACCAACAGTAAATTGACTTAAGCATTATCTAAACCCACTATCTGCTCAAAGATACTGTGATAGTGTTAGTATCTCTGTTCTATGTTCTCAGGAAGAAATTGATTGGGTCACTTTTGAAGCAGCTCTATTCTATAATCTCTTTGCCCCTATTCTTTATATGAAAAGACAAAAGGAATTAAAAAAATATTTAAAAATTATACCCTTTAATAAACATTTCAAAATACAATGCGGTTTATGAAGCTTTCCACTTCCAGTATGCAAAAAAGCCTGACCTGAAATGTCTCTACCCTCTCCAACTAAAATCAGTCACTTGAGGAAGCTGAAACTGGCACGCTGTACTATACAAACATTTTTAGTTATTTTACACTTTGTTTTCTCAGGTACTTGCTGACATTGCGTCTTTTTTGGAACTGACACTATAGCGTTAACTAAGTTTAAACTCTCATTTTAGATACAGGATTCAAATATCTCATTGCTTCTGACACTACATGGCACTCTTCATAAAAATAATTAAGTTGGCCAAGGAACTAAGTCAGCCAAGACCTTGACATAATACAGTTATATGAAACTATTCTTCATACTACAGCCTTCCCACCACAGGAAAGCATCACACAAGTTAAAAAACTATCAGGAGTATTTTAAGCATGTTTGTGTTCACATGCTTATCCAAACACAGCAGAATCATCCTTACTTGCATTTTGGCAGTTACGTGGTACATGTTCCCCTTCCTCACTAAAACAACACAGCAAGGATGGGAATAGATGGGACTTATTTAGGGACACACATGACATTACTGCAAGCAAATGTTTACTCTGTAAAGTGTCCCTGAGACCATTTGCTTCACTTCAGATAGCTCAAGAATTAAACTCATCCTGATCCCTACCCTGCTTTCTCCTTAATTTCTACATTACTTTGGGATTTTTCTCATCAATTGTTTTGGAAAAATTCTAGAAAGCGTCTCAGAAATCTCATCTTTTTAAGATGCTTGCCTATCCCTTGCACATTCCTTTGGCTTTGGCTCTGCTGTCCCCAGAAACACCCCTCTCCCTTCAGGTGCACTAGACTGCCGCTGGTGGATTCCACTCACACAGATATTTGCAAAGATGCAACAAATTCATCAAGTCAAAGTTTCATATACACAGATTCCTCAAAACATTACCAATCAGAACAAACCCATACTTTCTTCTCTCTTCCTTTTCTCTTCTGTAGCTGTTGATTCAACACTTGCATAGCATTCACTGTTTTTCTTCTATCGTATGTCAGCAACTCTTTACACCTGCAACACATCTGAGGGAGGCATCAGGAGCAAGAGCAGGCTCTGAAAGTTCTGACCCTCCTCCCATTTTTGCTGCTATCTTCCCTCATCTCTGGTTTGTACAAAGCAGTGCCTCCAGCTTCTATGCAACACATAGTCAGCATCTGCACATTTCAATCCCCTTTTATTCTTACTTTTTCTTCCTTCTCTCTTTCTCACCTTTTAAGCAGCTGTGTTTCTGGAGTTTCCCTGGGGAAAATCTTAAACTTGAAAGGGCTTCTTAATAACCTTGCTCAGCCCTGCACACAGGAAATTAAGCCATTCTGCACATTCAGCATTTACCACTCTGTTCAACAGTCCAAAGTTCTCACACATACATACAGTTTACAGTCATTTGGGGATTGACTTCATCACCTTGGAGAAGTGCAGGTGAATTTTCATTTCTGTATGTGAACTCTGCCTAAAGATGTGGGTAATAGTTCATGGATTGAATACAAACAGCTCTAAATATATCAGAGCATGGCTGCCAGAGAGATCTGTCAGACAAACAAAACTCATACCAAGTGAAAACATAATTAAGGGCCTTTGACTCTCAGATTATTCTCCACTTGATTAAGTGTAATAAGTGCCTGCTCCCCTTAAAAAAATTAGAAAGGCAACTTATTGTTCCCTCACCCTTCCCACCCTCTCTTCCAGTGCAGTGTGGTTTAGGGAATTCATTCATTAACCCCTCTTAGTTTTTTTCCCTCTAGTCTAAGGGGCTGATACTTAGGGACACAACCATCCTTTATTTACATACCAAGACTGAGAAACTGGCTGTCTAATTTGGCTACATCCCAGGCAGCCGGGCTGCAAAAGGCACGGTCAAATTGCTCAGCTGCTCTGTGAGTTTAGGAAGTTTGCCTGGCACTCAACTCAGCACTCACAGGAATTCCCAGCCAGGCTGTCCAGAGTTCTTGAGGTAGTCTTTGACCAAATGTATTTCTTCTTCTATATTAAGGAAATCAAAGACCAATGTTGATGCGTTTGCTGTGCCATTTAAATCCACGTTTCCTCACACAAGCACAAGTGCTGATAAAGGACTGAGCTTCTTTCCTGACAGTAAACATACAGGAAAGACCTACAAATGCTAACATGTCCCACAAGCAAAACTTTTCCTTTTGTAGTTTCAGAAAGAGACATACCAGGTGCATAAAGCCTCTATTTCCCCAGACTCTCAAACACTCAGCCAACACTCTGCTACTCTCTCTGCTCTTACTGCCACAGAATCATCTTTCCCAGTTTCCAAAATGCCTGCATTGAAATAACATCTCTGCCTTGACATTTATAAGTGCAGCAAGCTGTGCCCCTCTGAAGTCACCCATCCTTCTACTTCTCTCCTCTGAATGACTGAGTGACCCCTTTAAAACATGAGTATAGAGAGATGGAGTGCTGTGCACTCAGGCTGTTTCTTGATCACACCGTACGGAACACACAAAATGCCAAAGGCTGCCTTCTCTTCACACGTGCTTCAGTGAGGTTTCTATTAGTTGCAGCAGGCCATTGACAATCCCTGACTAAATCCATTGACAATATCTCCTAAACAGAAATCATGCAATTCCTTTAACCTTTTATCTACCTCCTAACTCTCTCTTCAAAGCCAGAGCAGAAAGCACTGGGTAAAAAGACTGAAGCAGCATATTATAGAATCTGTTATTCCAGAGACGGATTCACTCCAAGTGTTTGTCCTCCTTAAGCAGTTACTCCAGCAGAGATGCAGAGAAGACTGGCAAAACCCAGGAAGGGGAAGTTATTTCCTCTGCTTGTAGCAGAGGTACAGCAAGCACATGGCTCAAAGATTAATTAAGCCCAATGTGCCACAAAATATTTGTCAGCTGGTCTGAAATTCATATATAATAAGCTCTCTCCATATCTTTAGCAATATGATTTATTTTTTTTTCAGTTAATTGATTGGGTCAGATTCTTAAAAAACCCACAACAACAACAACAACCCAGAAATCAGTCTGTAAACTCTCAATAATTACTGTGAAATAACTGTTTTTACAACTCTTTCACAAATATACCTAAAAGCCTACTGTGCTAATTTTGCTTTACTAGATACTATGATATCCCAGAGAACCAGGCCAAAGAATTCCTGAGAGAGAACATCCCAATCTTTTCCAAAGAGATTTTTACAAGAGGTTTACAACTACCCTGAAAAAGTTTGGTACTCAGTATGAAACAGAGAACCTGCGTTGTTCTCTTCTGTTAACCAGTTGAGCACACGTCAACTTCAGTATCCACGAGATGAACAGAACTCAAAACGCTTATCTAGCCATTGATACCAACAGCTCTTGGCTTCTGATCTAAGACATCAAAAAAGAAGGCAGACAAATTAAAATTTTACCCTAAAGAAAAAAATTATCCTGCTCTTTATTAGGGAAGCAGTCATGTTGGTGTACTGCATTTACAGAATGTGAAGCACGCGGGCCATAACTCTGAGCAAAGTTTGCTGAAAGGACTGTTTAAATGGTTGTAGAAGACCACAGGTTGTGTTCAATATTCATAGTGAATTTTAATAATAACATCCAAATGCACAGCTAAATAAGTTATCAGCTGGCAAGAAGCAAAGACAGAAAGTACAAACCCAAAGTACCACTTAATGACAACACTCATGATCAAACCACTTTGGCCTCTGAAATTATTTGGAGCATTCACATTTCCAAAATCCCAAAGAAAAATTACCCTTTTCGGACTTGATAAGCTTCCCCTACCACAGAACTACCAACACCATTACTACAAACAGACGCTTGTTTCCCACATAAATAAAGCAATTAAAAATTCTTTATGGACTGGGGAAAGAGTTCAGCATTTGTTTTCATTCTGTGTTAAAAAAAATGTGTGAGAACACTGAGAAAAGCCTGCTGTACCTTGTTGCACAACCACAACTTAAGTGTTCTTTTAACACTGTCTGAGTGTACTAGTTTGAAATCAAACCAGTGGGAGATCGCAAGTCAGAATTATAATTTAATAGAAAAAAAAATTAAAATAAATAAATAAATGCAGTAGTACAAGAACACTGACAAAGTCAGATACACCCTGACACTCTATGGTAATAGCAGTCCAAGCAAAGCAGTTCCGTTAAAGCGGTGATCCTGTAGAAAGAAAAGGGTGAGAAAGTCCAACGGTAGCTCTTGTCCTCTGGGAGTCCAGTAGGTAAGCGCTCCTGTGGTGTTCAGAGTCTCAGCTTATATCCAGGATGGAATTGTTGTCTCCTCCCTCTGGGCAAAACATCTCACAATGGGATGGTGAGTCATGTGATAAGGCCTGATGGGCCCATTAACAGCAGATAGTCCAGGAAGGAGCTATCTCTGAGTCATGGGGCGAGGCACTGATGGCCCATTTACAGAAGATAATACAGAGGGAAATGGCAAGGAACACTGTTTCACCAGCTGTTTCAACAGCTAACGGAGATGGTAATAGAATATACTTCAACCTAGGACACTGAGACACTGTGATTTTTGAAAGGCCAGTACCTGCAGAAGTGCTGCTGATGTATAATTAAAATATAAACACTTCCTTGGAGACATGGGATTTCCCATGTTTTCCAAGAAAGACATGGATTTTATAAACACAGAAAATCCCTATCTTTCAGTCAGATAGATCCAGTAACAAACTTTCAAATGCAAATTTGTTGTTTCCCTCAAAATTTGGCCTTTTTTCTTCATTTATTTATTTTTAAATAGGAACAGTTATCTCGAAATAATATCTGAAAGAAAGCAGAATTAATTAGTTCAGGTATCAAGTGCATGTTGTACATACTCTTTGCCTAAGAAATGCAGTGCAAAGGAGTGATTAAAATGTTAAGTTGCCATGGCTACCTTTATATCACAAGGCAAGGAAAACTTGCACTCAAGATAAAGAAAGGAACAAGCCACTATTAATACAAATTTTTTTCAGTATTTTCAGAAGGAAAGTCTTTTAAAAAAAGAAGTGTTATACAATTTGCTGTCTTTTGTTTGTAGGTAAAGTGATGAGTATCTGCTGCTTGGATTAGTAGTGAATGAGTTTAACAGAGCACTGAATTCTTCATATTTGTTCAGATGTTTGAGACTAAGAAAAATATGATGGAAGAAATTTCTTTAATAATGCTGTAATTGCAGCTTTGTAGCTTTAGAATACAGTTTAAAAGAAATTTCTTTTTTCAAAAGAAGACATTGTGAGGATGCTTCCTAAACAAGAAATAACTGCAAGACTGTAGAAGCACCTTCCAATAAGTCACATTAAAATTGTTAGAGGAAAATGGTGATTTATTCGTTGCCCCATAAGGTACAGTTATTATGAAACATCAGATCCTAATTTTCCATTAAATTTTCTTAACTACAGTGAGTTTCTATCAAAAAAAAACAACCCTGTTTCAATGAGTAGAAACTGAGGAAACGTTGTTGGATGCTAACATTTCAAGTCATGAAAGACACACACTTGATAGGAAGGCGCTTCTGGTTATGAAGGTGGGATTCTAAGTCCTAAATTAATTTTTCCTACTATGTATAAATCTGGAAACAGACTAAAATATTTAGGAGTATTTTAAAGATTGAGTTGTTTGCCTCATAGTATGCTAACTTGACTCCTTTATCAAAATATTGATTGTATCAATATATTTAAGTAACCTAAAAATAATTTTAAATGATTACACCACAATAATACATGGCCTTAAAGACTTGTGAGTTCATTCTGGAAAGGGAGAAAAAGAAACATCAGAAGCAAACAACAACTTTTCTGCTCTGTATCGAGGTCTGTGCCCAGGTCCTAGTGCGGTATGTTGCAGTACAAAAACCTTACTGGTGTTTAACCCACCAGTATATGAAGATAAAGCAATAAAGCAAAAACCAGAGAGAAGCAGAAAGCAAGGCTGACTCGGTGATGATGGCTACAGAACTTCTTACTCATCAGCAAGCAAGCTTTGAGATCTCTGTGATCTGTGAAACACAGCATGTGAACCATCACTGATGAGATCTGCCAGGGCAATTACACGAGGAAGAAAGTTTGGACTTTTCAAAGTACAAAATAGAGAAACCATGTATATCTATTCCCTTTGTTGTTTGAAAACTAGGATCAGAGATGCTCATATTCCAGTTGTACTACTTTTGATTATATGAACCAAGCAAAAACCTATTTGCTAAGGAGCTACGTGCTTTAAACTTAACATGAAACAAAACATTGCTATTAAAAAACAGAGTGCACAAAGTCTCATTAAAAGGGTTTCTTCCCCTTTCCCTTGTGCTTTTGAATGACAGCATAATAGCTTCCAAATAAATGAAGAAAACACATTTACTGGGAGCTACAACTGAAAAGACTGCACATTGTGATTGATGGCCAGTTCTTTCCAAAGCTTCAGCAGAGGGTTATGACATTCATTATTGCAAATTCCATACACCACCAGTGCAGAAACACAAAAACACTCACTGGATGCCATACAAGAACAGTCCAGCTAACAGAACTTTAATCCTGATAAAATATGGAAATATACTATCATTTTAATAAATTCATTAAATAAATTTAATGAGGATTTTTCAAATGCCAGAAGTGTTTTAGTGGTCAGAAACCAGCTAAATATCATCTATAAAGACTGCATCTATATTTCTGAGATATTAAACCAAACAACATCTGTAAAATCTACTGAGCCTTCAAAAGGACAGGGTTTTCCAGACTGGTTGTTTTGCTTTTTACTTTTTTTTTTTAGTTATTACTTTATTGTAAAAATGATACTTCTCTACTTTCTCTACAAATTAAATCAGCACAAATATGACTGTACACACTTACAGATAGTCACTGAAAAACTTAGGTGAATTAACTTATGGCAAACCAGATATTCAAAATATGAGATAAAGAGCTGGTCATCTTGTGTAGCTGCTTCAACTCCTGAAATTTAACACTCAAGTCAGGTTTCAGAAAATAAAAACCAAAACCACTCTTCTATGTATAAATATAAAGGCATAGGGATAAACATATTTGTTTATGGTGACATAACATAATTGAGCTTTTGTGAAATACTGTAACCTTTCCAAGACATTGAAAAATCTAAAATGGAGTGATACAGGGAAAACTAAGAATATTTGTACAGTAGCACCTGCCTTCAGCAGAAGGTATATAGTGCATCAGAAAAGTTTGTAAAGTCCACTTGTGAAGATGCAGAGCTAAGAATTTATGACACCTGTAGTCAAATTTGAAAGACTTGGACTCAAACTCTTAAAACTCTTGGCTGCTCCATTTAAGTGCAGCTTATGGAAAAGCAAGACCTCCTGAAGTAGAAATGGTAAGTGATAGGTGTCCAGTTTCCTGAAAAATTCTGTAGCAAAACATGGAAAGTTCTGAATTTCAGTTTGTTTAAATCCTTCATGCTTACACAAATCCCTCTAAAGATTAGGATAATCATATTAAAACCTCTAAGGATATAGGCAACAGGGACCACAGCAATTCTGAGTTACCATCAGATAATTCTTTCATCATAAAACATATAAAAATAAAAACTGTAAATTTCAGCTGAGATGTTTTTAAGTAATTAGGATGCTGTGAGAGGTAAACACGAGCCTTAGTAACATTTAGCACACTGTGTAGAAATTAATGCACTGAAAAACAGTGTTGACAAATTGAGGGAGTATATTTGTGCTTTTCTGGGTTGAAGGTGGTCAGAGAGAGCTACTGACTCTCACTCAAACTCCCCTAAAGGGTACCATTTGAAAATGTGTTCATGGTATTAACTGCTCTACTTATACAACCTTCTCACATGCAACACTGAAAAAAGCTATTATCCACCAGAGTCATATCTAAATAGTGACTCCAGAAGAAAAGAATGCAGATGTCATAAGCCTAATTCCACTTGGAACTGAGACTTCTTGAAGTCCTAAAATTGCTGTCATCCTAAGCTATAACTAAAATATTTTCCTTTGGGATGTATTGAAAAGGCAAGGGAGAAAGACAAGTGCATCTTCTTATAAAGTTCTTTGTTTCCCTCTGAAATTCAATTAAAAAACCCAAAAACACACAAAAACCCACCACACTAAAAACCCTACACATATTCAGTTTGGTTTTAATGGTAGAGAAGACTAAGCTCAAATCTTACAACAACTGTAACAGGATTAGATCCCTTCCCCCTTTCTTGTGTCTGCTGCTACAGTGAATTGCTACAGAAAAACAGTATTTTTTAACCATAGACTGGTACAAACTCCTTTCAGAGAAGGAATGGCACAAAACAGACCCCATCAGCTATGAAGTTTTTCTTCCTCTTCCAGAAGAAATTGCCTCTGGGGATAGTCTCTCGCGTCTTTTCTTGCTCAGTTTGCTGGAAGCAAACAGCTATGGCTTTTGCACAGCCTTAGTGGATTATTCATCTAACTCAAACCATTCAGAAATATTTCTAATTAGTCCCAATAGAGGCTTCTTGCCTACTTCTCCCCTCTTTCAATTAAATTTCCTTGCTGGAAAACAGGACACAAAATGGTTGCATCATAGTATTTCCTGAAATATTCCTGCAACTGGTATCCCAGGAACCAGGATGTTTATGAGGTTTAAGGTTTATGAATTTGGTCCTTTAAAGGGGTTTTGGATTCCAAGTATATCATGAAGGCTGCAGCAGCCATGAGTCAGATAAAGGGTATAAATCTCTCAATTTTAAGATGGAGTCTTGGCAGAGGAGCCTCAACGGCCTCCGTAGCAACTAAGACTCTTTTTAGAGATCATAACCACAATAGAGAAGAGCAAACTGCAGCAAAGATACGTGGCTAAGTGACACGGGACCACCTCTACCACACAGGTCTGTCTTCACTACTTCTCTACTCCAAAAGTCAGGAGGATCCCTGGAATCAACACAAACAGGCTCAACCACTCTGTGTTAAGCTGTTGCACCTGCAGGAAGACCTGTGAGTCCCCGTGTTAGACTGCAAGGGAAATTAAACGCTATTTCCTCCCGTCTAGTTTCTCTGTTTCTTTTGATATCATTAAAAACAGACATTCATAAACAGAGACCACTATTCCCTTTAAAAAGATAACCTTCTTGGAGTGGTTACACTTCAGATCTTGATTTGCTCTTTCTTTCAAAGTCTTCTACTGGTTTTCCTATGCTTTGTTCCTGCAGCTCAGAGTAACTTTAGATCACTCCAGAGGAAAACAACACACAAGAATATGAAGAAACTCAGGAATTATATTATTTGTAATTACATTACAGAGCTTCTCGTATTCTCCTCACTGAAAGCTGGCTCTTATGCATTTACTTTTTACTTCAAAAGGAATCACAATCTGATTTCCCACCTCCTAATCAGATGATCACCTGTCAGTTCAGGAGCTGAGCAGGAATTGCCTGTGTTTGCAATTCCTACAGCTCACAGGCCCTGTGTCCACAAGGTCCATTAGCAATCTAAAGGACTGAAAGTAGCAAAATCAGTTTCAGGGACTGCCAAGAAAATCCTTTTGGAAAAAAAGAAAAATATTTATTTTTGCCTTTAAAAAAAAAAAAAAAAACACAAAAAACAACCAGACTCAATGAAGACAAGGAGCTTCAGCAGCATTCTGACCACGAGGGGATAAATCAGTTTTCAGCTGCCATGGGCAGGTAATGAGGACCTGCTGTTGACACAGTTGTGGAGGGAAGATTCACTAGCCAGTTTTTATTCCTCCTGCAAAGGCAGAAACTGGGCTCTGTTTATTAATATTTGTGACGGTGCTTCATGCAGAACAGCAGGTCCTCATTAGGAAAGCTACATTTACCACAAACATTCACCTCTCTTGCAGAGATCAAGTGACAATTTGAGCTCACAGCATACAAAAATCTACCCGCTCTTTTTCATGAGGCAAAAGACAATCAGAAAGAATTAACATATACATGCTACTATGAGCAAATTTTCTTCTTTTGAAATTACATCTTTTAATTTCAGTAACACAGAAGATCACCAAGCAACTAGGAAAGTTTGCCTACCTAGATGTCATTCAAGCATTAAACGGAGCAGGAGGGGGCTGAGTAAAAGAGTACAAGTCTTAGAAATCTGTGCTCCTTCAAAAGCACAGTGCATATGTGCCTCTTCAGCCAATGATTCAAAATCGCATAATAAAGTTAATTCTGTAATTAAGTACAGAACAAAATTCAGGGTTGTTTATAAGTTACAGATGCCAGTCACTAAATGAGAACACATGGGGTGAACCCTATGTGAAAAAAGTGAAATAGATAGATCCACTGAGAATTTTCATAGAATTTAATTATTTGATGGCTAAAAATTTCATACAACAGAAGACAGGATGCAGTGGAGGAGGAGAGAGAGGATTTCAATTTGTCCTCTTTCTGAGAATGAATGTAAATGTTTTCAGGAGAGAAATAATTAACTGAAAACTCTTGCATTTCCTTAGTCATAAACTTACATTACAAAACCACTGAAACTCCATCAAACTGTAGCTGAACAGCCAACAATACCACACTCACCCAAGTTAAATGAAAAACGAAGAGGAGACCAGGTTAACGGGCATGTTTTGCTTTCAGGGAAAACACACAAACAACTCCAACAAAACAAACAAAAAACCACCACAGCATTGCTGGTACTAATTTTTGAGATTGGAGAGCTTGGTAATTTAGATGTCTGACTCTGCCCCTCCTTCCTGCCTATTCTTTATTTTGGCTCAAATATTTTGCTCAGGTTCCTTGTAGAATATTTGAATAATACCTGATGCTGATACTTAGTGTGCAGAAAAAGCCCTGCTAATCTTTAATGGCGTTTCAATAATACATTTTGTGTATACACTTCTAAGCAGCCCCACACCATCTGGGCCATCAACTGTTGCCTTTGGCAGAAGTAACAACATTGTAACAACAACCACTAATATCATCTTTGTCTGTGCTCTTTTATTACAACTTACCAAGGAGCCACACTTGGTGCTGGAACCTACTTACATTATACAAAATAGTACCTGTGCACCATATTAACAAGGGACCATTGCTCTCTGCAATACTGCAGATAATTTGACCAAACGAAGTCCCATCTAGAGGAATTGCAGGAAGTCATACAGGCACGTTAAGTTTGATGAAATGATGACATTTCAGGACTAAATTTTGTTCATGGTATAAGGATCAGTGATTACATGTTCCCAAAATACTACTACTGGAACCCTGGTAAGCTCCCAAAACTCTAAACCAGAAAGTTATATGCAGAATTGTCTGAGAGAAGCCTGAAGGAGAACTTCACCATTTGGATCAGCAAAACTTAAAAAATAACCAGTTTTAACAAACACTAATGCAAGAACAAACACGGTAGCTAAACAAAAACAAATATTTCTTTTTAGGAGGCATAAGCGTCAACAATTTTTTGGAGTGATCACATCAAGTTTAATTTTGTCTTTTCAGGGTCTAGAAATATGGAACAACTATGCAAACAGTTTAAATCTTTTTACATCAAAAATTCTCTGCATAACACAAGAATTGAAAGTACTAACTAAATACTCACTGTGTACTTAGAGATGGAATCACTTTCAGTCACAAAAATGTATTCCAAAACCATGTCTGTGGTTTTTATCAATGTTTTCCATGATCTTAAATTTTGCAGGAATCATACCATCAAATAGGTGGCTTCCATAAAAGCTAAAATCATTATTCTATTCAATTTTGCTACATATTCTGGGTAGTCTGCCTCAATTTTATTTTTCCAAATGTTGCACAATTTAATTAAAAAGTTTCTTTGGTCACAGTGCAAATAATGCCACTGGATGAACACATAAGAAAGTAAAAAACTACATTACACTTCTCCCAAACTTGTATGTCCATAGTAGTTTCTAGAAACATTTTCTTGGTTGTGAAAGAAAGCTTTTTGTACTGCTGAAGATGGCACCGGCATCAGAGTGAAAAAATAATCTATATTCTAGAACTGTGCTTTCAAATAAACAAAAGAACAACATAAGCAAAAATGTTATGGCCACATCTAACAGAGCCAAATGGTTTGAACGGGGCATATATCTGTAACTGTGGAAAGTTATTTCCTCATAAAGACAGCATAATTTAACAAGTAGCTCAGCAAATAATGAAGAAAATCAAATCTTTTGAATAGTAATTTACTTGCAATTAACTCAAATTATTCAAGAGTCATGTACACAATGGATGAGAGAGTCCATGGCGCATAAGTGAGAGTAATTGCCATATAAAGCTGAAATGGAGAAGACGTTCAGAAAGGGAAAAATTCTTCCCAGCTGTATTTCCTAAGTTGAACACAAGGATTGAAAGCAAAGAGTGAACTATGAGTAGGTTTGAGAAAATAACTCCATGGATCAAGGACAGAAAACAAACAACTACTGGGAAAAGATAAAGTATCCTAGAAAGTAAGAGACAGCTGATGAAAGAAATCACTGCGGATTGCAAGAGCTTTGCATGGACAAACCCATAAGCAAGTCTGACTGATTAAGAGTGATGATGGGAAATATCTAAAATGTAGAATTTCTCTCATTCATTAGAGGAAAACTCGTGAAGACTGATATGATATTCCAGCTGGAGAAACAGTCCTGACAATCATCACTGACTTAGTTTCAAGGAGAAGAACAAAATAATTGGCTTACAAGCAGTTTATTACAGAAAATCTAAGAGGTGCCACCAGCACGCAGGATAAATCAAGCAGCAATATAATTGGTGTAAGATGAGATGAAAAAGTATGGATATAACAAAACACAACTGCAAATCATCAGAAATATTCCAGAGATACTGCAAGGGGAAGGAAAGACGTATCCCTGGAATGAGGGGAATAGGGGCATGTTACCTCATGTAAACCTGCCCTTGAAGCTTCTGAAAGAGCAGCTAAGGGTTGGTAACTGATTATTAATGCAAGTATTCGGAAAATGCCTCCTATTTGTCTACAAAACTTTGGAGTCCTAAGTAAGCTGTACTAAAACAGAATTAATAAATATATCTAAAGCATATTAGGATGACAATGGCTACAAATTTCCAGGGAGAGTGAAGAGCTCTGAAGACATAAAGCACAATAATAGTGACACATTTTATTTACTCCCATATAGTATACTATGGCAACATAACATGTTTGCTGGACATACTAAACCACAAAGAAGCACTTTTTGGAACAGGTAATGAAAAAAACTCACAAGATGAGAAGCAATTCTTGAATCAGCTCAAGATTTAAGATGAAGCTATCAAAGAAAAACTTTATAATAGACACTACTCCACACTCAGATACAAAACTTCTTGTATAAGAGGGGAAAAAAGCCAAAAAGAAACCCAAAAGTAAACTCACAAGAGGTTTAACTTGAAAGGTTAGCTTGCTTTAACTTGAAAAAGAAGAATGATACAAAAATGAAGAAGCTAGTTAAAAATAAATTAAAAAGAATCGGCTAAAAATTTAAAATATTCATATAAATATTTTAAAACTTTCTTTTTATATAAACTGGCATAGAAACTCTTTAAAGCCACCACTGTAAAAGCTCTCAGAGTACATGTATATTACCTATCAAAAATAATTTTAAATAGATCTCCAAAAAAATCAGTGTACTCAAATAGCAGAGTAAAAGAGGCTATTAGACATGAAAAGACATCCTAAGTTGCATACACCTGAGAAAATTGAAAATAACAAACTCTGAAAGGATTAACTTAGAATCAGAAGGGAATAATAAAATAAAACCACCAGAAGAGTTCATGAAGTAACTTGCTAAAGATTAAAATTACCAAATTTTCAAATATCCACAAGAAACAGGAAGCCTGTTTGAGCATATGGAGTCAATGAATGTATAGGAAGGAAAACTGAATTAATACTACCCATACATATTTCCTATAGAGAATCTTATTGGTGTTTGGAACTGAACGTATTCATATAGGAAGAGTACAAAATACTTCCTCAAACTGACCTGTTATTAGAAAGCTTTTAGAATAAATTGATAAAATTAATAGAAACACATAGTATTAATCCACTGGTTCCAAAGTATCTCAGATATAAAATCTGTGATTATCTAATTGTGATTTTCAAGCTACAATTTGAATTAGTGTTAACGTAAGTAGAACAAAAGATAATAAGTACAGTATCAAGAGCTCAGGGAATCTGACTCCTGAAATGGAGATATTGGTAGAAAGTTTATTGGAAGACTAAAATGTTTACCTCATTGATTGAAGAATTATGAAAGTCCACATCCTGGAGGTCCTCCCAGGTCTCTGAGACCATTGGCAAAAAGAGTGTTCTTTTGTCCCCTGCCCCAAAATTGTGACACAATCCTTCACTGAAGACTATCATGGAACAGGAATAAAAATCCTCTTGTAGATTAATAACTGGTAAAAAGACAAGAAACAAAGATTAGAGAACACTCTTATATGCATGCTCTTATCTGCAGAGATTTTCAGATAGGCTTTATAAAAGCAAACCCTACAGAAAAGTGTTCCTTATTATAAATTTCACTCTGGCATTTGAAAGCAATTCTTACAGAAGCAACCTACATGCTGACCCAAGGCTCTATGAAAGCTGTTTACCTCCTAATCTATCATTAGTTCTCTTCCATAAGACAATAAAAAAGCAGTCCAAAAGAATAACAAGGTAAAAACGGCATAAACAATTTCCATCTTCACTTCTGCTGAATGGAAGGGTCGAATCTGTTTGGTTTTAAGAAGAAATTATGCTAATTTAAACAAGAAACCTACAGTAAGAAATAAATTGTTGCACATCTTACTCAGAAACATCACATAACAAGGTCATTCTGGCTGAGGCAATTATTTTGGCAAATTGTTGTGGAGGGATAAAAGCTAATAACACGAGTTACAACTAGTGAATTGCACATGTGTGTCTCAACACTCAATGGATAAAGAAATTTATTTCTGTAAATTAACAATATGATAAACAAGGCTGTGTTCTATATAGACATTGCTGTGCAGGAACCAACTTTGCCAGATGAAAACACATTGTTATTTGTCTTGTTATATGAATTTAACCCAGTATCAACAGCTACAGCAAAGCAGCACCTGCAATTCCTCAGAGGATGGAACGCAGATAATCCCCTCCGTTTAGGACATGATGTCTCCTAAGAAGAAAAAAAAAAAAAAAAAAAAAAAAAAGGATCACTTTTATTCACAAATAAATGTGCAAAGGCCAATATTTAATTTGCAGGAACAAATGCAACACCTGTCTGTGGTACTTTGGACATAAAAGCAGAAAGGTGGAGCTCTGCCCATGGGCAGTGCTGCCACCCTGGAGGTGACCCAGCACTGGGCTTGGGAGCTCAAGGTGCACTGCACATTCTCTTAGGACTAAAGAACCCTCAGCATTGTTAGGTTACTTTCATTTGGGGGAAAAAAAAAATAAAAAAGCAATTCTAGGAGTTAGATTGTTTTTCTTGTCCATTTGTTCGAATTTTTGGGGGAGAAACAGGATTTTTCAAACATTATCAGCAGGAGGACTGGAGAATGAGCAGGTAAATACAGCTTTTCTCCCAGGAGGGAGCTAGCCAGTGGTCAGCTCAGTTCTCCAGGCTTTCTGTACACAAACCTGCTGATGCACAGCCTGAGAACACAATTCTGGCTAATAGACCAAACAGTCCCATTACATAAGGCTAAGCTATAATAAAAGAAGTTTAAGGCAATGATTGCGCTGTACCAGTGTCCTACAGGTGTCATGAAGCAGACAGTATGCTAGGCCTGGTCCCAGGAGAACTATTTTGCAGAGAAAGAAGTGCAGGATGCTGCAGTGATCAACTGTGAAACATGGCCAGGAAAAAGAAAGGGAGCTAAAAGTGCCTCAGCCACTACAAATGACAAAAATCTCATCTGTCTAAAGAATCTGGAAAAGGAATATAAAGTTTTAAAGCAGAAAAGAGTAAGAAGAAGTAAAATGCTTGATCCACAGCTCAAGGGCAAACTGGAAACTGTTCTTCTACCTCATGCAGACATAAAATTGCTAGAAGGATGTTCTCATAAACAAAGTGCTGGAGGCCATGCCATCGTCCACCTCCTCCTGTTTCTCTCTACATCTAAGGAAGGCAAGTACATCTCATAAAACAGAAGATGCACACGTTTCAGGAATATCCCAGAGGCAAAAAGAAAGAATAGTGAAACAGTAACAGCTTTCAGAGCTGGTGATACAGCCTCTCCTATTTAGGTTAAAAATCCTCTAGGGCCTGTTCCTACTTCTGATTTCCACGTACTTGCTGGATTTTCCACAGCTTCATTATTCAAAGAAAATAGCAGGATTTTACTGAGGTTGGCCATTGGGGGCAAAATTCAGCCGCAGCAGAAAGTCAGATGAAGGTACTTGCACCTTGTAAATCCCAATCTCACTCTTAAGGGAACCACTTAAGTACCCATTAAACCCTCTGGGCCTGAACAGGATTTAAATGAGGGAACAGAGATCTGATCTTTTTTCCTCCCATTCTTTTATGCCCCGGAAAGTGTTTTACATTACAATTTATTCATTGGTATGGTTTTTCCAGTTAATCATTGCAAACAATTTCACACTTGGTTTTGAAAAGATCTAAACGAAGCTCACTAATGTTTTAAACAGACCTTGATATTTCCATTGCCATATATCACCAGAACAAAGGGAATGAAAGAGAAGGTGGGAAAATAACAGGACAACCTCAGAACAGAGCTAACTCAAGATTTATAAGTAGAGTGGAAAAGTGAAAGAAAGGCTAATGATCTATACACTAAAAAACTCTCCTTCTTTGCCATTGACAGGATTATGCAGCTTAATAGTAGTGTCTGTGAATAGCACCTCTGCGCTAAAATAAATACTGAGGTGTGCTCCTTTTTAGGCCAATGCAGAACTTATAAAATAATAATTAAAAAAGGTCAGTTTCACCCATTAATTTATTCACACAATTGCCCAAGATTTAGCTGACAAAAGAAGCAAAGAAGACCCTGATGCTTTTTTAATATCCATATGAAATGGCACTCAGACAGATTTAGTGTTTGATTTAAAGCAAACTGATGGCTAAGTTATACATTTAGAAAGGGATGCTGGGGTAAGGTCAAACCACTATCATTAGCATCCCGAGGAGGAAGGCTGATAATTACTAATGTTTAAAAGCATCAGCAGTCCACTGATTGCATGGATTTTCTCAGACTTTGTTCAGCCAGTTTCTCAAGTAAAAAATAGCATTCAAAGGCTTTAGCTCATACAATGTAAGCCTCACTCATTAGTAATCCTTGGAGCTTGACTTCATTTGAGCCTGTTCTGGGTCTGGATAGCAATTAGTATTGCCCTCCAGGTAAGGGAGTGTAGATTTATTCCCCAGAGGTGGTTTAACTTCCTCAACCTACTTTAAAATTAGATTTACTCTGTTACAAATCGTAAGTGTTAAATGACTAAAACTATTAAACAAGGAATACTGCTGGGCTAAAGCTTTTAATGGTTTACCACAGTATTACCATTTTTATAGTCTATTAAAACAATTGGAAGAATATCAGCAGTATGAAGAATCAAGTAATTTATATACAAGTTTGATAAGGTACCTTATGTTTGAGCAAAAAGTGAGATCATTTTCTTACACTTAAGAAAATAAGAGGAAAGGATATTTTAAAAGGAAAGGTTCCTCTAGAGCTGAAGTATGTCTATGTTAAACTAAGTTTCTAAAAGGCTGCACGCCATGTATTTTATTGTCAAAATTTTGTTTTTACACAGCTTGTTACACAACCCAAATGCAGTTGGTTTAAACTGAGACCACAAAACAAACCAGCACAAATAAGATATTAAAAACATGATTCAAATCTAATTCACTTCTGTGCTGCAAGTCCATCTTTCCTCTTTTCCTCCCTTTGTTAATGTTGGCACAAAGGTCATCAATATACCAAATTACCATCCGGCGATCTGAGTCTTTGCATGACAAACACAGAAATAATAAAATCCTTGGTACAATGGATTTCAAGAATTTTAGAGTCAAAAAAATTATACAGCAAGTTACTACCAAAGCTTCTTTTCAAAGATGAACTTTAGGTATGTTTTATTTAGTCGGTTTACCACTTGTCCTTGACTAAATATTCTATAAACCACTCTTGTCCATTTTTTTTGAAAATACCCCCAAGAAATAAACAAACAAAAAAACCTTGAAACAAGAACTGTCAAACAAATTCCTTTTTTACTGGCCTTGCAACAGAGATTTGTAACTCAGAAGAGAGATGCTCACTTACTAGTGATGTTCGAGAAACTGCTAAAAGAGAAGTTTTACTATTTGATTGCAACAAAAATCACATAAAAAGTCAAGGGCACCATAGTTCTCTAAAAACTAAAAGCTTATACAGCTGCTTCAAGGAGAACAAAAATGGTGCCAATATGGATAGCAACATCAGTTCCTAAAGCAAATGAGATAACTGTATATAAAACTGCCTCTTGGAAGGAAAAACTTTGTATTGCTCTTCATGATCTTTCTCTCGAACACATCTGGAAGTCTTTGCTTGGGCACACAGATACACTTATTGAAAAAATCCAATTTCTGCAAAGTCACAACATGATCTAAAGAGGTCTGGAAGATCACACTCTGCCCAAAGGTGCAGGCAGGTACACATGGAAATACTGGGGCACAAACTGCCGCTAGATACAACTTTTTTTTGAAACAGAGTGCGGAGGTGAAGATATCCATGACAACAAAGAACTTCCTAGTGCAGATCATCAGCTACCTGGGTCACTGCAGTTGTATTGGAACAGAACAGATATATTGGCCTGTGGTCAGCCATTATCAATTTAATAATAAAAAACCCACATAATTACAACAATTCAGCGGTAATTCTTTAGCTCTCAGAAATATTTTCTATTTTCTAAATTTTAATTTGGTACATTAGACATCTTGATAATGCCATCTTAAACACCAATTTCATTGTACACAGCATTCACCTTTGAACTGGTTGCTCTATGTATGCTAATCCATGAAATGCGAGGAGACTTCACACACCACCTGAAGGCCTATTCCCACACCTTGGATCCCCTTGGAGCACACAGTGCAAAATTCACACAATATCTGAGTAGCACCTGAGCAACAATCAGAGAAATAGAGCATAGAGGAATAACAAGCCCCAGCTGAAAGAAAGGGATACAGGACTAATACTACACAAAGCGCTCTCATAGGACTGGATTGAAGGTTGATAGAAATATTCAGTTCAGCTGCTTCCCCAAAGTCACTATGAGAAATTTAGACCTCTTACCTACAAGATTTTCACTATATTTTGCAAAGTGAGAGGAACAACTCAGAATTACTTTTGGCAGCTTAAAAGAAAGTATTTACAGAAATACAAGTGTTCTCCAAAATTTTCTGCCTTAGTATATGAATTAAGTTTTTTATTATCAATTTTCATCATTATCCAAATCAAGCAACACTTATCAATTAAACTTTACCATTACTGGAGTAAAAAAAAATAAAATAAAAAAATAAAAATCACAAGGTATCTCAAAGGAAGTTATTTACTTCTGTAAGCGCTTTGGAGAGTAGATTTCTCCAAGTACTGCTCTTGGGGCTCTCCAGTCTTAGTAAGCAAAACCAGATTGGCCCCAATTCTTGCCACATTCTCAAAAAATAATCCTTAGCTGGCATCTGAAAATGACAGTAACTTTTGCAGCATCCATGGTTAACACTGGTCTTTTTACACTGACTTTTCATCCTCATAGTTTTGTCAAGTAACAATGCTCCAGTAGTCTGGAGGGACTCTCTTCTACCTGTCTCTGAAAACATACAGGCCAGTACATAAAGCTGATTGATGGCTACAAGAAAAACAACTAGTACTCATACTCTGTGTAAAAAATGTGTGGAATTTCAGACCACTTGATTTAGACAGAGCTAGTCAATATTGGAAATGGACTCTGAGCACTGAAAAAGAAACACCAGCTTACATGTGCTTTTGGCAAATCTAATCACCACTGTTTTTAAGGTACATTCTTAACTGCACTATCTGATTTCTTCCAGTATCACCTGGGGGATTTTAATTTTTTTCATTCTCTCCCAAAGGTATGACAAGCATTTATCACAGTGATGTACTTCTGTGAAACTTGTTTGCTGTTCATTTTTAAATTTCTTGGAAGATTTATTGGCATCATACTTTCTATTCCATTTGTGGCAGGAAAACAAAACAGACAAACAAAAATAAACCTTGTACTGTGAAAGCAAAAAGTGGCAAGGCACAGATGTCATTAACACCTCTTGGACTGCTGCATCTCAGATACTGGAAAACCTCCAGATTCATAAAACAAAGACCTCAGTATGTGTCTCATTAATGTTTGTATCTGTGAGTAGCTGACACTTGGAAACTTAAAACACGGCAAGTCCATAGCCTGTGGATAGGAACTACTCATGTCTTCACATATCAAGTGACCTTCAAAATCATACGGATGATACTACTTCAGTGCAATCAGTAAGATGAGTTTTCAGACTCTGCTTTATACTTGCTTGCTTTATGGTTTTAAGACAAGTGTTTGATGTCATTTGAAGACAGATTTTTGTGGTGTAATACAGATAAGGGTTAGGCTGAGCTTCTGTTCTCTCTCACAAAGGAAATCCTTCAGACACATCCATAAAACAGCAGGAAGGACACCTACCGTCCTTATATATTCATATCATAATGTCTTTGCTTCTTTCTTGAGGATTTTTTCCTAGCAAAGCGTATCAGATAAGATCAGTATCATCATCAATACCATCACAGGGAAGCTGCTGGCAGCATCCCAACTGCTAATTAACCCCAGCTCTGTCATACCTGATTACTTTGAAAAGTACTTTAGAACAGCTGAATTAAAATAAGATAAATAAGGATAAAACATTTAACTAATACTGAGAAGACTACTATCTCCATTGCAGGCATGAATGGCACTCTCTCTACAAGGGAAGAGGCAATTGATTTAGAGACAGCTCAGAGTTTAGACCTCCACTTCACACCTAGCTTAAGATAAACCTCCTCTTGAGAGCCTGATAAAACCACAGGTATGTGTGGAGGGGATAAAACTGCAGTACAGTAAGGCCCAAATACATGGGAGGCTGCACATGACTAAAAAGATTTGTGTTGCTCCTGTAGCAGCACCTACATGGTGCATACAAGATAAAAAGAAAAGACAGAGCAAACAGACCCTGCTCAGGTGAACGGGTGGAATCAGATTCAGATAGATACAAAATGATGTCTTGGCTTCACCTCAACCTAATTGCATCTTGTTAGCATATGGAAGAACATACGCAGAACTGAGTAATAACTCATCTTTTTCCTCATCGTCATTTTGAGGATGGTATTTTCCATTTAAATCAGTGGAGCAGAATTAGCACAGACCAATGCTTCTACTATACACAATGTCTAAATGTTTCACTCCAGTGTTATCTATCATCAGATTCCAACCTTTGCAAGCAGGTAAATTCTCCTTCCCTACTGAAAATACAGGATTATGAAACACAAATCTCCCTTTCTGGACTCTACTAATAGGCAAATAAATTAGATAGTCAAAGCTCAGCATGCAGGTCACCTAGAAGACTGTAGAAAAATATTTGCCATAGTAAAAGAAGACTTAAAAGTATTTTTTTTCCAAAAGTGTAGAGAAAAAAAAATATATTTGTTCAGTTTCTTTGTGGGAAACAAAAATGGAAGTTTGAATGTTTCAGAGTTGTAAGCAGGCCAAAATCATAAGCACAGCCTAAGCAGGGATACAAATCCTTAGCTAAGATGATGGAAATCTAGTTTTTAAGAGCCTTTCTCAAAAGCAGGACTCATATAATCTGGTCCTTAATATGCTGAAGCCCGAGAAGGAAAATTCAGAAAGGGAACTGACAGGACTAAAAGCAAGTTCTCCCTGCCTTCCCAAACACACACATTGTGACAGAGTATTTTCTAGTTAAGTAATATTAATGAAAAATCTTAGAAATAGCTCTGCTCTCTGTACCTGTTATTCTAGTCACAGACATAGTTTAATATGGGATGCCCTGAATGCAGAATAAAACATATATGACACTAATAGCGATTGAATTTCTTTTATTTGTAAGATTTCCTGCCCTTGAATTTCAGTGACTGGCC
Source organism: Serilophus lunatus (assembly GCA_013399895.1). Lineage (NCBI taxonomy): Eukaryota > Metazoa > Chordata > Aves > Passeriformes > Eurylaimidae > Serilophus > Serilophus lunatus. The sequence continues at coordinate 161,228 of VXBA01003135.1, forward strand.
TACTGCTCTTCAGTTATGGACAGTGTAAATATCACTGACTGAACTGTTTCCGGTTTTTTCCATACATTAAAATTCTTTCATATGGCAGTCAAGGTTTCCTATGTATTTGTTTTTTCTCATTAGCTTTTGTATACTAGATTTTCCTTAGCTATTTTTGTTCCTCTGAGCCTGTGACTTGCAGCATGAAACAGCAGACAGATCCAGCAGCAGATGATCACTGCAAAATATCTTTTTAGAGACTTCAGACTTTGCTTTTTCCCTATTTTATTGTCTAAATACCATCTCTCAGCAGCCTGTTTCTGACAATCATTCTTTTTTGGCATTAAAAATTTCTTGCGGTGAAAAATGATCTCAAAGGAAATAGAGTTGTCTCAAGCATTCCCTAATCGCAGAATCACCTCTAAATTCAAGGAGAGAATTTGTTTAAATAAGAAGTGATCAAATATCACAGAGATCATTAGATTCATTCTGGACAAGTCTAAATTGACAATGACTCTGGAAAGCAAAGCAATACCTCCCACGCTTACATTCTTTGCCTGTACTTTGTCTCTTGCTTGCCTGTAATTTCAATCTTCTGAGTAACAAGCATATTGCCTTTGTTTTCTTCCTTTTTTTCTTAGAATCATGAGAAGCAGGGAAGAATTATTTCAGTAAAACTAAGTATATATTTCTAAGATCATCTTCTGACAGCCATCTCCACTACTACTACAATATTGTGTGTCAAAAGATATGCCCTGACTCCTGTCAAGATCGGCAGCCTCACAAAGCAGCATAGAGACCTTCTGACTAGAAGAGATTTGGTGAGGAAAGGGTTTAACCTAGGAGTGGGAAATAGATGCAGAGAAGAGTGGGAAGGCTGAATGGAGAAATCACTTAGGAGACTAACCTGACTACATGAACTATATTTCTCATACCTCTGAGGGCTAATGGGAAAACCAGCTTTAAACAGTTTGCACACTGGGAATAAGAGCATCCTGACAAAAGCAAAAGGAAGCAAAATCAGATGGTTTCCCAAATAAAGCTTGACAAGGAACCTTTAACAAGCTGGAGAACCTAAGGACTACAGCCTTCACAGTGGTATTATAGGATGAATAAGGCTGGTACACAGCTGAGCACGGAATAACTCCACTGACTGACAAAAGCCCTTCGCAGGATATAATTAGGAAACAATGTCTCAAAAGGAGTAAAGGAGTAGTAGTGTTGAATATCAGTTATGGTATTAACAGAGCTCTTTTAACTATTATAATCTCCCAAATATAATGCAGCACTTGTGCAAACTAAAACTTTTCAAGAAATTAGTAGAAAATAATTGCAAAATACAATACATGCACATATAAAAAAGGGAGGCAAAAGTTCCTAAAGTTTCCAATTAACAAAAAAAGTTGAAAAGATTAGGTTCACCAAATGTGTTAACTCTCATTTCTTCAAAGTTGTCTCTATAAAGACTTAATCTCTCCAAAGATACATTTCAATAGCCCAGATGCTGATTAATATCCAAACAAAAAACTGAACAGGAGAAAGCCAAATGTTATGAAAAAAACCCCAAAAAACACTAACCATATTACTGTACTTCACAATGGCCAAGGAACCTGATCATTCTGTTTTCACTGGAATCATTCAAGTTTCTGATGATGTTTTTCTGTCCCAAACTTGCTTTCTGAACACTGATATACAGAGGCTTCTATTTTATCAATAGAAATATTTTATTTTGGAGCAATTACCAAGAGTGAATACTCCCTACAGGCTCTAGGAAATCTTTGGATCTTGCAGGAGACAGACTGACTTAAGACCTAAAAATATATATTGAGAATGGTGAATATTATTTGGATTGAAAGTAAAATCTGAATACACATTACCTGAAATTCACGCCTTTCTCAATAAAAGAAACAGTACATATGTGGTGTGTGGTAAGGGACCGTTAAGCCATTAGTTTACTGTGAAAAAATTCTCTGTAAGCCTGCTCCTTTAAGGCCTGGCAGAGACAAACATGGGATATTCTTCTTAAAACTTGCTTTTAAATGATTACCAGACACAAAGTTCTGTGAACAGACATGCATGCCTTGTTCATGTTGGCATCATGGTCACCTTCAGTTTGGGCTCCTTTCACTGAACAGCCTACTTTGAAAGCCAATTAAATTACTTTCAATTCATCTGAGAAAAAGAAAATGGTAGTTCCTTCAAATGGCCTGTTTGGAGAGACTTGAAGATTGATCCTTTCTTCCATTGTACCAGCTTTCCATCAATGCAACTCTCAGTGTCAATGTAGCTACACTGGCAAAACACTGGTTTAACTGAAGAGAGAATCAAACCCTTTACTTGTAACAATTTCTGTCAAGAGACTAGACTAAGTCACTTTAATTGAGTTCCTCTCGCTTTCATTGTGCAGAAACAAAGGAGGAATAAAAAGAGATCAAAGAACCCTTATTTGGAACTAACATAATTGTGTCCCTTGGAGTGCATGGCAAGCCTGAGATTACGGGAAGGAGATAGACTCTGAATATAGAAACTTGACAACAATGACATTAGAATGTTTTAAGGTGGGGGGCGGGGAAAGGCTCACACAGGGAGATTTATTGTAACTTTCCATCATTTTGCAATCGAAGTAGTGTGTGTTCCAGCGTCTCTTCCCCTATTATATACGTCACCTAAACTTCTCTTACATTTCAGCTTGTGGGAATAGATTTCATCTATATATTACTTTAAACAAGATGCCTAACGGACTGCAGTAGTCTGGAAAATTTTCATTTCCTAATGATTTTTTTTTAAGAACTGCTTTCTAAGCTTATAAATTCTGGTATTTAATGGGTGATTTCCAGATCTGAAGAGATGGCATGCAAAGGTAAACTGCCATAAAGTGTCAATGGAGAAAGGAAAGAAAACAAACCCAACAACAATAAAGAGACATTTGACTTTCTGAAGGATTCAGGTAAAAAATAGGGGTTTTGGAAAGCTTAGCAAATGCACGATGAATTCAAATATAGAAAAACTCATGAAGCAGCACAGGCAATACACACATATACAGTGTTAGCCAAAAAAATGCTGAAATTAGTTGTGTAGGCACAACCAGTGTTGCCATTTAAAAATTTGGCCCAGATGTGGTTCGATAGATGCTTCTGCACCAGGAACAGAGTAAAGAAAAGTTAAACATTATTCAGGATGAGGACTTCATTACTCATGAAAAACAGTGACAGAAAAGTCTGAAGGAACAAGTGCTTCTTAACCAAGTAGTCTGAACCAAATTTCCAGGCAGCAATGCCCAGGCAGGCTGTGCATCCCTCTGGAGTACAGCAGCCATCATTAGACTCCTGCTCTGCTCAGAAAATGCTGGTGTCTGGCTTTGCTTCCTCCCGTTTCCAGAGGCAGCCCACACCTTATGAATGAGAATCTAAACTCGTTTCTGCAAAGCTCTTCTCACTGTGGAGAAATCGAACCAGAGAAACACAAACAAAAAGCTCAAGTGACACACCGAACAACAGAAACAAAATAGAGTCCGTGAGTCATTTATGGGTACAATCAATTACAAACATAGCACAAGCTTTTTCATCAGGTCAGAACTGTCAAAACACACTGAATCTGCCAGTGTAGGCTAAGTGGAGCTACAGAGGCATGATAAAGGATTATCTAGTAGAAGAAAAGACTTTTTAATGTTTTGAAGACTGATAAGGAAACCATTGCTTGGAGCTATAGTAAAACTATTGCTCGCTGACACCCCTTCCAATTGTGAAGCCAGACTGCCTGGCACCATTCCTTTAAAGATGTGGTTATCACAAATTCAAGCTACTCTCCAGGGTTAAATCTCTAAACAACATCAGGAAAAAAATCAGCTATCTGAGAGCAGTAGCTGGGCTCAAGTACAAAGTGTGGCTCACAAAATAGGAAAAAAAGTAAAACAATAAAAACACACCCAGATGCAGAGAAAAACGGAAATAAGGCTTCCCAGGAAACGCAGCTAAAGGCTTCACCTCTGCAGGAAAAGAACAAGGTGAGGATTGCTGGCCTCAACTCTTATCAGACAGTTTATGTCTTTACCAGAACAACTCACACAGCATTACTTTTAGCCCAGTCCTCTAGAGGCTGAGAATGTTTCCAACCTGCAGTAAATTTATTAGGTTTGCACAAAGGCTAAAAGAAGGTTTAGCTTAAATTTTGACTAGAACCTGCCTCTTTCACGAGAAGGCTGAAGGCAAAAATCATTGACAAGAGCCTTCTCCTGGTTTATATAAAGTACAACAAGCAGGAGGAAAGAGCATCTCAGAGCACAGCAGCTTTAGGAAATGCTTTCAGGAGCACATATAGTACCTCTGTCTCGACCAGCATAACAGAAATTAGCCTTCGTTACAGGAATTCTTGCACATGGGCAAAGACAGCTAGGTCTGACATGTTTCTCTTGGAACAAGACCTATCCAGAAATATTCACTGTAGTCAAATCCTCATTGAGGGCAACAGGGGAGCCAAAGTCAACAGCCTCAATTACCTTTTCTCACACCGAAGAATCACAGCCAACTTGATAATCTGTCCCTTTAGAGAATAAAAATGCAAAAAATAAAACAACTTTTCTGTTTGCCTTTCCAGCCGCAGTGGTAAAGATAATTGAATCTGTTGCAGATCTCTTCCTAACATGAACAGTTAATTCTTTCATCATGTTGCTAGAAGCTCTTCAACATACACGTGCCATTCCAGAGTGGAATACTGCAATACCTGTACACAAAGGCAATGCCAAGGCAAAGTGCTCAACAAACATGCAAGACAAAAATAGGTAATGAGGAGGGAGCAGCTCCCCATTCAAACTTCGGCCAGGGTGGATGAGAATTGGTACTGAAAACTGTTTAAGAGCAGGAGAAACAGCTTTAAGAACTATTTTCTTAGAGAAAACAAACTCACTTAATCAGGATTACTGTTGTACCTGAAGAAGTATGATAGGAGAGGATCATTCAGAGACAATCCTGACAAGACAAGATCCCATGTTTTCTCTCAGAAGCAGGAACAATTCATCTCATTATTTTAATATGGTCAACTGTACAAAGGTTTTCCCCTTCAGATTACTCAGTGAGAGACTTGTCATAAATTCATAGGGCCAGAAGAAAATATCACAGTACATTTTATACACTTGCAAATGAGAAGACAGACCAAGGAGAGAGGTTTAAGACTGGAATTCATTAAGGAGGATATGTTACTGACACTGGCATGTGATCACTCACCAATATTTAAGAATACTGGTTTTATTATAGCTTATATATCAAGATTGTGAATTAAAAGCTTTCCAAACACATTTTTCTATGCACATATATCCTTCACAGATGCAGTGGATTTATATTAAGATGTTTGAAAAAATAAAAAAATAAAAACGATAAAAGAACAAATTGTCTACCAGGAATCCCTCCTCACCCCTCCCCCAAAGTTACAGAACTGCTTTGCAGTAGCTTCACTGCATTGAATTACCCAATTATCTTCTAAATTATAAAAGGCAAATCTTCACCACCAACTGTTCCTAGGACTGCCAGGATGTGCAGTGTTGCAAAACTGTAGCAAAAATGTAAACAAAAGAGCCCTAGTGAACAGGGAGGCAGGCTGTCCACATATGCCAATCCCAGCGGCTTCAATCAAAGGAGAGATTGTTTCACAAATAAACTAAGCCAGTGCAACTAATAAACTCCTGCTCTAATTACTGGCTGCAGATGTATCAACTGAAGCAAATGAGACTCAAGCAGCCATTAATTATCTAATGAGGCCAGCAGTGTTTCTGATGAGGTGGGGCTGATTAAATATTAAACAGCAGCATATGGTGATTGCCAAGAACAAAAGATTTGAATCTGATCTCTATAGATAGATAGATAGATAGATAGATAGATATGTATAAAAATACAACACTGGATTAAAAAAAATCCCCCTCCTTTAAGACAGGAACAATCTCACTCAGACAGGTAATTAGGGCAGAAATGGAAGCAAAAAACTCAAAGGGAGTCTGGCAAGATCTGACTTCTGAAGGTGTAACACAGATGAAAAGGTTTCACATTAAAGGATGCCAAAAACATTTAGGCATTGCAGTAGTCATCTCTTTGTTTAACCCTTCTTAGTTATTTAGAGCTGCAATTGTTTCCTCTTTTCCCCTTTTGTCCTTTCTTCCCTTATCTGTCACTGAGAAAGTCTCGGGGCTCGCTCAAACCACATGAGCAATATCTACCAAATCCGTCCTTATAACACAGTTCACAGTATTCAATCAAGAAATGGTAAGTATAAGAAGGGGAATGCAATCATTGGGATGTTTATTAGGGCAGACTAGGTAAAACAGACTGTAAACTGAAGGAAATGTCTAACCTTACACGGATGTCAAGCCCACTGAAGCCAGCTAATCCCATCAGACTTAAGTGGGCCACCTCCAGCCAGCACACCACAGAGCTGGAGATGAGACACATGGGAATTTTTTTCCTCCTGTCAGCTCCTCTACCTTTCATCACAGACATCCACTGATGCAGCAACCCCCTGCAATCCAAGAATCACCCCTTTCCAAAGGGCAGAAGACACAGGACACAACATGAAAAGCTACTGAAAGCTTGTCCAACTTCTGATAAACTACTGTTTTACTGCTCAGTGTTGCTGGACAGTTTGGATGCAGCCTTGCCCCTGTGCACAATTATGTTTCAATCTAACAATCCTGAGAATCACCAGGTATGTTGTGGGTTTGCTTCCCCCACGAACACATGGCAGGTCAGTCTGGTTTGTCCCAAATTTAACATGTAGGTATTGAGCTGTTCAGCACAAGCGACCTGCGCACGTGCAGGAGGTAAGGACTCATTTCTCTGGTTGAAGCAAACTCGGATCTGGCTGCTGGAAAGCTCAGTCTGTACTCCAAGGGAACCAGAAATTTTCAAGAAACATGAGGAAACCTATAAATCTGCATGGACAAATTTGCAAAGGTAATAAAAAAGTTATAGAGTAGATGTATAGGAAAGGAAATTTGGTCTGGAAATGACAATGGCCGCATGTTCTCAGAAATTTCTGAAGGCTGCTTTTTGAAACTCTTAATAAGCCAAACAGCACTTATGGTTTATTTCAAAATACGCTCACATGGCAGCCGCTCATCATGTTTTATATTGTTACAGTGACAATGCAAGTGTCCTAATTCCATCCAAGTTTTTAGCTGGCATTTCTATCAGTTCATTATGGAAGTCCATTTTTTTACAAGATCTTCATGTAGTAACATAAAGAATCAACAAGTCTGTATTGATCACCTAGGAAGAGATCACACTTTTTGAATACCTTTGTTATTACAAATGGTTTCCCTAAACATGAAAGAACGGTTCTCCCCCACATGCCTTTTTTTTTTTTTTTTATAATACCCTTCTTTATTATAATCTCCTTAATATCCATCTGCTACCCTTTAGGCTAAAGCTTCTTAAATTCAAATATAGGGCTATTTTTATCACAGAAGAATATGTAAAGCAATAGAAACATTTTAATGGATTTTTGTGCCTGTGGCCCTTTTTAGCTGAATTTCCATAATGAAATCCAGTTACAAACATTGGTGCTGCTACAGTTGGCTGTTCACACAAATAAAGAATGAACATTTTTGTCTTGTAAACCAACCCAATAAAATAGAGAGTGCAATAGCTACCTACAGAAATCACAGGCTTTTTTCCTCTGTTGGTGCTTTAGTGTAACTGTATATAACTGTGTTTTTACTCCAATAAGGCATAGCAAACAAGATAAAGTCACAACCCTACATTTAGATTATAAATAAGTTGCATAAAGTCATTTTCATAAGTAGTAACTAACAAAATGAGAATATTTTGTTTTGTGCAGGAGCATTCAGGAACAGCAAAATAGCTTCATAAAAACAACTACATGCAAAAACATTCACAATAAACATCCATGTAAGCTGACCCTTCATATTAAAGGCCTGGAAAAGGATTTTTCTAATAATATTTAAGGGTACCAGTTCTTCTCCACCAAAATATTTTATTATTTTCCTATAGCTGTAAATGAAGCTGAGCAGAAAATAGTTTCTTGTATCATAAACAATGATTTAAATTTTAAAATGTTTTCCCACTCGTCACCAGAGAGAAAACAAGAGTTTCAAAGAGGGGAACAGCAAGAAGAACAGCAAGAAGCTCTTCTCATCTAGGAATTCAAGTCAGTGGTGGTCAGCTCAAATTCAGAGGCCAGCTCACATTGGGGTGGCCCATTTCTAATCAAACAAGACAACAGAACTCAGATAGAAAAGCCTTTTTAGTCACAAAAATATCTTTTAATTTTTAATTATATATTAAAATACCAGTTGGCAAAATGATCATTTGCAATCTTGACTGTGATCATAGCACAACTCAGCCTGATGTCATGAATTACATTGGTTTCCCAACTGCTTAGCTATTATTAATGTTTTTTAATCAAGCCCAAAGTATCTTAAAATTTGCACTTAGACAGTAAAATACTGCAGAGATATAACAAGTAGCAACATTCACAGGAGCACCTGAGACATTTAGAAGCCTTTCTCCCTTCTAAAACCAGGACATCAGCATTTCTGTAATGTTTATCTAGCAATTACTTATCAAATCTCATTTCTGTTTCAAGAAGCCTTCACCATTAATTGCCTCAGAATCTCTACAAGGTATGATGAGTCCTTGCATTTTTAAGAATGCCCTTCTGCAGAAAGAGTTTTGAATAGTTTGTAATTGTTCTGTATGTAGCTGATTAGCATTTAACATCTATAATACAATATTTTTCCTATTTCAACAGTAATATTGTCTGAGATGCTAAATCCAGAAAAGTCTTTTGATTCTGCTTTGCATATCTTTAACAATTCAATTCTTCTAAACTCAGTGTCTACTTTATGGTGACTGTTAAGAAATACATCACTCTCCTTTGTCTTGTGTGATACATGCCTGTGCAAATTCACATTTCCTTTGACATGCTGTTAGCTGTTTAAAGTATTTCTACCAGAGTTTTACTCTACGGTGTCCTCATTTATACAGAAGCTGGCTTCTTAGGACAAGCTCTGCAGTGAATATTCAACAATGTAAGGATAAGCAAATAAGAGAAAATAAGTGTGAACTTTCCGTGATGTTAGACACTGACCAGCACCTGACACTGTCTGCAAGTAACGTGGGATCCAATGCATCAGGAGCCCTGTTGGGACAGTGTGTGGCAAAGCTGATTACTTGATTCAGGCTACAGGTAGTGGCACACTTGGAAAGTCCTCATGGGAAACAGAGAATGCACTGGGCAGGCAGATAGGAACCCAAGAAGTTGTTGTCTGCCTAGCCAAGGTTTACAGTGTGTAACAGGCTGAGCTATATTAGATGTTATAGATATTAGATGTTTGTGAGGTTGGGGAGCAGTCTCTAGCTGGATGCCAGGTGCCTGCCCAAATTGCTCTGTCAGTCTTCTCAGCTGAACAAGGAAGAGAAAATAAAACCAAAGATCCACGGGTTCAGAAAAGATCAGGGAGAGACTGATCCTCACACTCTTATCCTGCTCCAGCATGGGGTGCAGTCCCTCAGGAACAAGATGCTCCAGCATGGGCTTTCCATGGGGTCACAGTCTCTATCAGGCATCCACCTGCTCTGGCATGGGCTGCACCACAGGCTGCTCCCTGGTATTCTTTTATGAGCTGCAGGGGCACAGCTGTTCCACCATGGGTTGCACCACGGGCTGCACCACGGGCTGCTGGGCACTCTGGCACCTGGCACTCTTTCTTCTCCTCCTTCTGTGCTGACCTTGGGGTCTGCAGAGCTCTCACAAGTTCTCACTCCTCTATCTGGCTGCAATTTGTTATTGCACAATAACTTTCCCCCACTCTTCAATCTGCCATCCCAGAGGTGCTTCCATCTCTGCTGGGCTGGGCCTTGGTCAGTGGTGGATCCATCCTGGAGCCTCTGGCATTGGCTCTGTCGGACATGGGGGAAGCTTCTGGCAGCTTCTCACAGAAGCCACCCCTGTAGCTCCCCCACTACCAAAATCTCACCACACAAACACAATATAGCCTTCTAAGTGTTTTCTGTATTCCTTTGTGGAAAAAGGCATGTAATGTATTTTCAGAGGGACTCGGCTCCTGCAGGATCCTAAATTGGCTCATTTAATCTACATGGATACTTGAATCTTCACTTAAGACATTAGTTAATTAAGCCACATTAAACCACACAGGCAAAAAGGAGGCTATGTTCAGATAAATTTAAGGCTCTGATTTTCTGATTTAAAACCACAAAGCAAAGTCTTGCAGAGAGCCCAGCCTGGTGCTCCCTCATTAACTCAGCATATTGTGACATTTATAGGTCTCACTCAGACTTGGAAACCAAGGAAAATCAAGGTTTGCAGCAGTGAAACAAAACTGTAATGCTGCAGAAAAATAAGGTTTGTGTCCATACCATGAGATCACACAACAGAGCTTTGCCTTGTGGGCAATCAGAAATCTCATGCTCATGCAAATGTTTTCGTGTTCACAAGGAGAACTTTTGTGCTGCCGTTCAAAAATCTATTTTTTATAGACATTTCAGTAATTTTGTCTGTTAGCAGAACTCATCATGGAGTGAGCTAAATAACCACATCCAAAGGGAAGGTAAGCAAGGAAAATGAGTTTTTCATGAAAAAACAAACTGGAAAAAGTTCATTTAAAATATTCAACTAAGTTCAATTTAATAAACAAATCCTAGGTAAGAAAGAAAGGCTAGACACAAATAAACAATAAAAGAGTAGGAAGAGCAAAAGCAACAAAATAAGTACTTGGCAATGGTATATATGCAAGTAAATGCTGTGCTAAATATCTGAGGGCCTTCCCTCCTCCCCTTACCTCTCCCAGAAGCTGTATCCTGGCTTCAGGCATCCTTCTGCTAGTTAAATGCATCCTTACTACTACATAAGTGCTTGAGGTTTTAGGGGATGAAAAGGGGCTAAAGTTGAGGTTTCTGGTTTGGGGAGTTTTTCTATTCCTGCTCTTCTTTTGTCTGTTGCTCTTAACCAAATTTCACAAGGATTTAGACAAAACCTGAGGCACCGTGTAGGCTTTGCTTCCCCTCCCACATTGTGATTTCTGAGAATCTCAGGAATGTTATGCTATCAGTGTTTTGCAGAAATATGGCAACATAGAAGACAACAGGTATCCAACTCAGAAACAAACATCTCAGGCAGGGAAAGATGTAAACTCTTTCTGTCTTCCAGACTGACGTCTGAAACACAAACCCTTTCCTTTTTTACCTGCAGAGTATTTTAATAAAACTGCAGGA
>VXBA01003135.1:172501-247797 GCA_013399895.1 Serilophus lunatus
AAAAAACACCCCCCCACCCCCCCCCCCCCCAAAAAAAAAAAAAAAAAACCAAAACAAAAACAAAAACCCACAAACAAACCCTCCAAAAATCTGAGAAAGGACATAAAAGTAAAATTCTTTCCATGTACAGACTCATTATATCACTTTTATTTTGCCATGCCTGTCATTTAGAATTAATCAAACTATTTTTGTTAAGCATATGAAGACAGGACACATGCCTTTTGTTATCTCTAAAAAGAATTAGGGCGATAACAGATTTAGTGAGAGAGATTTTTCAAAGGAATTTAGGAGTACAGTTTCCTCTGAAAACAAATCACATGCTTCCCTAAGTGTAGTAGATAACGTTCCAGTCCCAGGATAAAGAAACATAATAACATAAAGAAATACAAGTATATATTCATACTTTTCCTATGGGTACAGGTAACACTTTGAAATCCTTAAGCCCATGCTTTTTGTTGCATCAGAAGAAGAAATTGTGAGAGTTTTAGTGATGCCTACAAGACTACACAAGTGCAAAAGAAATCAGTTTCAAACTGATCTTTAGAAATGTATTTGTTCTAAAAGCATTTCAACTCAGCATTCTCATCCATATTTTCAATGAGTAGAAGTATTATCAGTTACTTTAATTTAGGATTTTGTTCAGCAGCTTTAGAAGAGCCTCTCTGAGATTTAGCAGCAATCTTTGTTTAACCAATAGTGCTGAAAAAAAAAAAAAACCAATCTCAAGATTAACATGACACAAAATCATGTAAATATTTCAAGAAATCTTCGGCTATCTACATTTGAAACCAAATTCAACAGTCTCTTTTTGTCCATTACCAAAATAACCAAGTTCCATATGTAAAAATAAAGATAGTAAAATGTTGATCTGTGTGCTGTCTTCAATTCCCTTGACTAGCAGCTTGATTGGTTCTGAGAAAGTAATTAGAAGGAAATTAAAATAGATTTCTGTTTCTGCTTGTTTTGTTTAACATTAAATTCCATAACATTTGGAAAACTGCTTTAGTGCATTGCACTAGGCAAGATAATAGATAAAGTAAAATTATTTTACATTTATCTTTGAAGTTGTATTTCTTTATCTTGCTTTCCCTCCCCCTACCTATTTATAAAAGAAAAGAAAGGAAGCCTTCTGGGGACATACCCATTCCCTTTATGGTTTAGTAGCTAGGTTTCCTAGGCAGCTTTTGAAAAGTATTAAAATAGTCTATTATAAACTTCTGTTCATGAAGAAGTAAATGGAATAGAGACATGCATCTTTTTGATACCTACTACAAGCTGCTATACATCACTTTTTGTTAACCTTTGTCCTTGTTTTGAGCCTTCTTCTCTTACTCTTTTACTTGTGTATATATATATATACACACACACACAGAGACATAGTCTTATGCTATTTATTTGTTGCCAGGGTTTCATTTTCAGGAATATATAACATTGTATTAAATATAGTTTAATAACAAGAATAATGGATGAAAGCTCATGGTCGAGACAGAAATCTAACCCAGAATCTCTGACACTTAATCCAATGCTCTGTTCATCAGAGTTCCTAAAAAAATACATCAAGTTCAAAGGCAGAGCTCACTGAAAAGCATCAGAAGCCATAATTTTGTCTTTTATGGACACTATTGATGGCTTGAGTTTTATAGAAAGAAAGAGACAGTGGTTGAAGATAATATTAATTGATATTTATTATAAATAAATATATATATGACATACACTTAGAGGAATACTAGTTCCTCAATGGGTTTGTATTTATGTATCCACATAAAGGATAATAAACAATTTACCAACCATGGCGAGTTAATGCCTCCCCAAAATCTGGGACAGGTTGTCTTTAAAGCAATAATGTTTCTCATTTTTTAGCTCAGTTTGACATGAACATCAAGCTGACTACTTAAAAACTAAACTATTGTTCTTATTTTGCACCTTTCCAGCCTCATTGGTCTAATATTATTATTATTGGTCAAATATTAGATTTACACAAGGCCAGTGTAAATCTATAGCAATTGTCTGTTTCTCTCCTATCTGTTACCTGAGTCTGTTCTCCCCTCCTTGCCCCACTATTTATTTGAGGCATTTGTAAACACCAGTGTATCTCACAGCAGTAAACACATTTCACAGGCAAGAAATACAGACATTTCTGTTATCATCTCTTGTGGGTGAGATTCAAACTTAATTTAAAAGGAGTGACTTTCAGAGGCAATTAAGTCCTCCGTTACCCCCTGCTGTTCAGTAGAGCTGCATCCTTACTCCCCAAAGCAATTTGAAAAATTCTAGGACTTCTACTTGTCTTTTCCCTTCCTGAAATCTGCTAAAAGGAAAGGTAAACAATTTAAATAGAAACTACAGATTGGATTATGTTTCTCAGGAATGGAGGAGTCCAAAGTGGCTAACAGAACTAATCTGTTGGTGTAAGTGATGTATGATTAGATGTTTGCACAGTTCTGGTAGATGCATGGCAGTGTTTACAAATGCTAAGTAGCCGTGTATGGAAATTAGCTGCCTCTGCAGAATTTTTTCCTGGTGAGTCAGCAGCTACTCATTGCTTAAACGATGCTCTTGTTCTCAGAGCACTTTTTGATGCCTCATGAACATTTTTTCCCAATGGCAGAAAATTCCTCTCCTAATGCAAGATCCAGTTCATCTGTCATGGATGGGATGCATTGCTGAGGAGAGATAATGAGAATTGTGGAATTGCAGAATGGTCTGTTCTCCAAAGCACTTCTTGCATCTATTTACTGGTTTCATATCTTTAGTGTCAAATTAAGGTCTTAAAACAGACCAGTTTTTCAAGAAGTTCTTTGGAAAAACAATTTTAACGATATTGAATGTTCTGAGGTTTTATTAAGATTTCATAATAATAAAAAAAGAAAACTTTTCAGGCCAAGAGCAAAGCACCTTTTACTATATGGATCTTGGAGGAAAACACAGAAAAAGCCTCGAGAAAGGCAGAAAATAATCATCCTTTTCTTTCCTCTTTAACCCAGCATCCTTCCTGAAAAGCTGGAAACTCAAGTTTGCCCAGGAAGGCAAGCTAGGCTTCTCAAGCAGCTTCAAGCCTCTGCAGGATAATTCATATTCAAATGCAGGGTAGATACAGTAAAGTATAAGATGCAGCAATATCCATTTTCCACCACTGTTTCAAAGTGTTTCTCAATCTTCTTAAAAAACTCCAAACAAATAAACTGGAAAAAAAACCCCAACAAAACAAATACAAAACCCAGCCCTGCCTTAAACAGGAGAACTAAAACAAAACTAGGTCTTTGTGATTCACATTGGTTAAACATGGTAGTGTAAGCTTTAACCTGCTCTGATTTCCTCTGTAAATATATTTATGGACTGGACTACAGCAACTGTTGTTTCAGTTAACATCTCACCAACATCACATTCCTTAGATCCCCGACTGTCTTTAGCATGATTCTTGCAAAGTATGTGAGCACCCTAACCCAAAAGCATGGTCCAAGCTCTCTGTTACTCAATATATAGCCTGTCAGTATTACCAAAGTACACGTTGATTAATTCTATCATATATACCTCAAAATTACAATGTATGGCTGAATGACCACCAACATTAAGTTCTGTAGTTACTTGCATCACCTGTATACAGAAAAATAATACCAAATTTCCCCCATACTGAATATAACAGTTTTCAAGTTGCAGTTTTTCAAGTTTTTAGTTGCAACTAAATGTAGGAAAGGAACTATCCGGTTGTCTTTTGGAACTCAGTGGTTGTTATACAAACTATGAGTAGTATGTCATTTGAGCAGAAGCTGACTCAGGATTATCTTGTTTCAGTATCTTTTACTTAGAAATACGACTTTTTATAATAGCTGTTTGCCTCTATGCCTACCAAATCCTCCCTAAATAAGTTACAACTCTTATCTCTAACATTTCAGTTGAGTAAACCACGTCACCTGTTTCAATAGCTAACTTCAGGCCTCTATGAACTGGGTTTCTAATAATGGAATACAAGTTAGGTAACAATTTCATTTCTCCAAGTTCTGCCTTTTTTTTTCTTCATAACCAATGCTTTTACTCAAAATAAGTGTCAATTTATTGTCACTTTTACCCTTCTGTTGCTAGTTTCATTATTCTTCTTTACTGATCTGTAGGTCACCCAACCTATATCTTTTTTTCCCCAAAAGACCTGCACCAACTCTCAAAACACACTGCTGGTACAGCCAGTATTTTACATTCATATCTTGTCCCATTTCATCTTGGTCATCTTAAAGAAAAGATACATAAAACATTACTGGGATTTCTGCTTCTTTCCAGCATTTACATTCATGCCTCTGAGTTATCCCATGGTGCAGAACAGGGGTAACTAAGCACATTAATTACTCTCTTCTCAAGGCTGAGCTCAGCATCAAACTTGGGCTGTGAGAAGACAGGGGGCTGGTTCATGGGTTAGGGACAGTCACAAGAGGTTCTTCACATCCTCAATCACACAATGTTTCAAAAAGGACACCCTTTACAGAGATCAACACATCTGTGTAGGGTACTTCCTGGTGGACCTGAAAAACTACGTGCTCTTGTGTCCTGTGCACTTGTCCAGTTCCATTCATTAACCCACTTGTGTCATCTCTGCGCCCAGGAACTGATATTAGTGCAAACTTCAAATGCTGTGAATTCAAAATCCGGCTTTAAAAAAATCACTCCAAACTTCGGTTCAGGAGTTCACCAAGTGACTGACTGTGATTGTAAGCCTCAGTGCTCATCTCCTCCCCCTCACTAACAGGGAGCTATTAGCCACTCCGAGATTTCAAACAGCGAAGCTGATCAAAGGCCCAACGGTCACAGACACATAAACTGACTGAGACTTAAAAAGAACAAAAAATGTGTGCTCAGTGCTATTGTAAAATATGCACATACATGTTCCTCTGCCTTACAGGAAGGTGCACAGCTGAATATAGGAAATATTTCTTATTTATATGTAAGCTTTAGTTTAACCTCTGGGTAAGTTGAGCAACAAAAATTGTGCAGACGTGCTGTGCAGTGAATAATTAGAAAACAATTAGCTAAACTTGTTTACATATTGTGGAGAAATCTTCTCTCTTTATTTTACCTTACCTATATCAAGTTCTGTATCCACACAAAATGTAAAGCATAGCACAAAGCACTAAAATCACATCATTATGTTCTTATACTCCTAGAAAATGTAGAAAAAGAGCATTAGTGGGTGAGTACCCAAACAATTCAAAGGTTACCCATGTAAACCGTGAGACTGACTGAACAATCCCAAACTGCTGCAAAAGTTACAAAAATAAAGGACCAAATGCACAAGCAGCAAGCTTTTGGGCTGGATTTCTAAAACGTACACCTCGGTACAGAAGGTACTGAGACAGAAAAGCTACATGAATAATGAAGCCTGACTGACATGTGATGGAAGTTCATTTTGACTTCTCATGGAACAGCATCCTGCTTTTAGCCATTTCTGGCAATTCTTTCACATGTGGTTTCACTGGTCCCAGCCAGGAGCAAGCTTGGGTGGTTATCCCTTCCCTGGGTCTCCTCTACCAGATGCTTACTCCAAATCATAGGTTTTGATTTGTCTTTGAAAATTTTCTTATAGATTTTGTTCACATGGTTAGAAGACTAAATCTGAGACACAAACAGGCAGATAAATGGCAATTGTACAAGTCTCTTTTCTAAAGAACAGGCTGAAAGCCAGTTGTTGCAATACAGCCAGAGGATCCCTGTTCTTGGCCTCAACCTCCCAGGCTGCCCGTGTGCTTCCCTCCTGCTCTGGGACAGCCCCCAGCATACAGAGCAGCTCATAGACCTCTGCACATAGGGGGAAATGGGAATCTGGTCTCTATCTTCCTCATACTTGTTCAGCTACCTCTTGCTTCACAGGCCTGAGGAACTATTCATCAATGTTTAAGGCCAGACAGGTGTTAAGGTATTAGCCCAAGAGGGGCTTGGATCATGCTTTCTCTACTAATGAGGAAAACACAGACAGAACCAAAATCTGCTTTCTGCCTCAGGCAGCAGTTTAGCATAGATGAAGAGGAACACTTCTAAGTAAAAATCCAGAAACATAAAGGCTGTAGGATTTTTTAGTCAGGATTGCATAAGATGCAAATGCAGACATTTTAAGTAAACACTAGGCGTTTTTGCTATGCCAGTTGAAAGCTTCAGCACATTCACTATTTTTTTTTTTTAAACAAGCCAGTATGGCTCAGTTATAATGCCAGCAACACGTACATCTGTAATCTTATGTCTCAGCTACTTCTTACCAAACACACTAGAAACATAATCATAAGTCAAGTAACAACTGGAGCTCAAAGGATCACTACAATGGCCTGGCCATCACACATCTGTGCTACCAACATTCAACAGTCCAATTGTTTAGAAAAATACCTCATGGACTTAAAGAACATGCCACAAAACCAAGATGGCAAATAAACAGCATGAGATATATAATGCAGACCTATATAGAATTCAGCAATATGTTTCAGTGAGCTGACTTTAGGTCCAGAGCCTACTTCCTACTCTGCTACTTGATTCTGTGCTGCCATTCACTCTTAAGGATTAGGCTGGATTTCTTCAATGTCACAGCATATAATGAAAAATTCAGAAGCCACATGAAACTGCACTCATAACCACATTGTCCATACTACGAGCAAATTGGTTCATTTAGATGAATCATTTCTACATAAAATCTGAACATGAACTGCAAGAACCATGTGTCAAAAACCCACTGAAAGGTTTCTTTCCTACAAATAAATTTCTCTATAAATACCATAATTCTGCAAAACAAATGTTGCTCCATTTTGGAAGAAACTCATTTGGTTGTTTCATGGGTTCATACAGAATCTCGGGAGGGCACTGTAGATAATAAGGGAAAGGGAGAAAAAAAATTAAGAAAAAAAGAGAAAGTGTTCAAATAAAGGTCCTTGAAATCAGTGTCGAATTCTTACCATGACCAAGAGCTCGCACTCCCTAAGTTCTGTGTGATAGGCTTGCCACGATGCTCTTGCAGTGATCAAAATCTCCTCACTTCTCAGCCTTTTCCCCTTTTGTGGTTGTTAGGCTGTTCTTACTGCATTACTCCTGCACTCGTGTGACCTGTAACTCGGGAGGCTCACTTGAGTTGCTGTGTTAAAGGAAAGCTTAAGTTGTACCTAGGACCTTCCACAGACAGAATTGGTTTCTGGCTGTAAGCATGATTTGGTTTTCCAAATACCATACTTTGAAGATTTTGTTGCAAAATTAGCTTTGAGCCATGTAAGCCAAAATTGCTACTAGAAGATCTAAGAGGGATAGTATACATTTAAGGTATAGCATGCACATATCTTTAGCAAACATTTACTTTAGTTTTAAAATGCAATTTAAAATCGTGTCTTTTCAGTGCTACATTCTACTTGTACTCTAAGTATGTGTCCAGACTTGAGTCAAAAAACAAGATATTTTGCAAATAAAATATAAACAGCTCAGATATGGAGCAAAATCCCTATTTCTTTTTGACAGCACAGCTGCATAGTTAAAAATCTCAGCTCAAGTAGTGTGTCAAGACAACTCTTGGAAAGTGAGGGATGAGAAGTGGGAGACTACATCTAAGTGTCCTTCCTGCAGCTGTAAAGTCTCAGCCTTCTTGCTATGCACAGCTGAAAGGTGTCACTGCAACATGTTATGGGATGATGCACTTCAGAAGAGTAAACTCGTGTATGGGCTCAAGTCTTGAACTAGCAGACCATCAACCTTTTTCCTCTATCCTAAGACACCATACTGAAAGCAAGCTTCACATACTGTGAGAGCAGAAAACATCCCTTCGCCTCACTTGATGCTTTAATACAGGCTTGCATTTTGACACTCCCCAAAAGGAACTAATTCAGTTGAACTCTACTGCTTATATTAGGAAAAATATTCACGACTAGGGCAAGACACTAGCTAGCTTTTAATAGCCCAGATTTGGAGTTATGTAGAAACTATAAGTATACTTGAGCAAAGTACTAGGTACCAAAGCATTGTCCAGAGTTGTACCTGTATTAGAACTGGAATTTCAGGAGGCATATACTGGAAAGACACCAAAGACTTGTTTTATCTTAATTTGCATAATAGGTAGTTTTCTTGACAGAATCACAGAATCACTAGGTTGGAAGAGACCTCCAAGATCATCTAGTCCAACCCTTACCCTAGAACCTCAACTAGACTAGACTATGTCACCATGTGCCACGTCCAGCCTGTTTTTAAACACATCCAGGGATGGTGACTCCACCACTTCCCTGGGCAGTCCATTCCATAACAGAAATATCCATATCCTTCAAGATATTTAGGCAGCATTCCTGGCTGAAATAACAGCAAACTCTACAGAAGCGTACAGAAATATTACGCCCCCCTATGGGTGCTCTACCTGGACAGCAGATAGAAGATCAAGGCTACATCAGAGGTACAAACTCAGAATCCTTTTTTAAGGACCTGTAATGACATTGCTCTGAGCACCAATTGAAGTGAGCTTCTTCCACCAGCAAGGGAGAGCATCAGCCCACAGAATTCAAATCGAAATTTCACAGCTCAGATTCACTAACATCTACAAGTCAGTGCTTATCACAGCAACTGAAAACTTAAATTCATGTTTAGTTATTTACTGTAGATAGTGATAGATTCAAACAGGTGTTGTGCTTGCAAGAGCATACTCTGCTCAGGAAATTTAAGAGGAACTATTACTGCCCAATAATTGTTTCTTATTTAAATTATCTAAATAATGTTTGTGGTCAAAAGAATAATGAACAGCTCATAAATCCTCAAAAATATACACAGTCCAATGAGTATTTGCTATAGATTTTTAGAAGTTAGTAACAACACTAAAGAACTTCATAAAAATCAATCATGACCTGTTCATATAGGAACACCACAGCAATTTAACAGTTCACTCACTTTACTTGCCAGGCACAAACAAGAGCCACTGGCACATAAACATGTCCCTGACTCCCCCCACTCCCTTCCCCTATTTTTAATTTATTTTGATAAACTGAAAATGTCATTCTTAGTGCTGTAAAAAGGAAGCAGTTTTAAGCTGCAGATAAATTATGCAACTTCTAAGACAAAGCAGGCAGAAACTTCACTAGAAAAAAAAAAAAAAACTAAAATTGACTATTCTACACAGACATCTGAACCCTACATTACTGATCATCACAGTGAAGAGGAGAGAAGGCAAATCTGAGAAGTTGCGTAAGATCTATATAATTCTTGTGAAGCTTAAGTCCAGCTCTGCCGGGAATGCCCACTACAAAGCTAGCAGGAGTGGCAGTGCTTCCAAAGGCCATCCCCACACCAGCAGGACAGTCTAGTGGTACCTGAGCAGGGCCAGATGACAGCCCAGCACTCAGAAGGTACCAGAAGAGAAATGTGTCCCAATTCGAGCTTAAGCAGGACTCCTGTGCCATGGGAAGAGGGAATTTGAGGCTGCTTGGAGCAATTAAAGCCCATTAGAGCTCTTTGGGTCTTAAGGTAATTTATGGACAAAGTTCCGATTGGACCGTGGAAAGTCTGTGTTGCATCAGCCTTTGTACTCCTCTCAGGGAAGAGCAGATCCATGCAGAGTTGTTCTCCCATGGAGAACCCCACCACACACACAGCTGCCTACAAGTATTGTAGTATTGTATCACAAGTATTCTGGCTACACAATGAATTTGTCCCTCTGTGAATATTCAGCACTGATTTGCAGTGGCGGTGGCAACCATAAAGACTATTATACATGCCCATCTTGAAAGCACCTATCTTCTAGATGCTAATGCCAACTTTATTAGGATTTATGGAGTGGAACAGTGGCCAAAGCACCCATAAAGCTCTGCTATTTGAAATTGCTGTGGAACAATTTCATATTCAAAACATCAGTAATAGAGAAGAACCAGATGTCAAAAATCAGATAGAGGTCTTAGAATGCATGCTTGTTTGCACCATTGCAAATGGGAAAATGCTACCAATCCCAATTTTTCAATCTCTTTTCAGGAGGGTCAAAGATCAGAGAAGGCTGAAAACATGCAGTCTAACCCCAAAATGGTTTGTTGGTTTATTTTTTTTTAATTTCTTCAAAGAATTCCTCAGGCATAACTAAAATAAACAAGACCACTTGAGTGCTACATGGTACAATTGAAAACTGTTATGTTGCATGAAAAACAACTCAAGAAATTGCTTGGGGAGATACATCTTTTCATCCTTAGCATTGTACTTTAACAACACACACAGTGCAAAGCTTGTACTTCAAGGGAAAAACAGCAGTTACTTTTTTCCCCCTAGAAACAAAAATATTTTTTTACAAAAACAATTAAACAAATAAGCCTCTCTTTCAAAAGACAAAAAAATTAAATCAAATAAACAGCAAAAACACCCCTAAACGCCCACAAAAACCCCAACCAAACAAAACCAAACAAAACCCCCACCTCCTCATTTCCCCTTCATGCATATTCATTACCTAGTCAGACTGGAGCAGAGCTTGGAAGCAAGCCATGCATACACTCAGACATTACCTGGGCCCCTGGCAATAGGGAGAGACTGAAATATTGCTCATATTTTACTCCCTGAACATAATTTCTCCTGCCGTTCTGCTGACTGTTGAAGAGGTTTTAAAGCCTCTCTCCCTTCATAGCAGATATACTCTCATCTCTGAAGAATATGTCAGCCACAAAGAGGAACGGGGACCCTCAGAAGAAACTCAAAGCAAAGAGAAAGGATAAACTTACTCGGAGGAATTAAGGGAAATCAGTGGAAATTTTGATAAAGTTTAGAGTCAACACTAAGTGTCTCTGACCCTTCTGAACTGAACTCAGTGCTGGGTGACATTCACAACAACCAGAGATGAGCTGTGGCAGCTCAGGGGCTCATTTACAGAAAAAGCTGTTTTCCTCCATTTTTGTGTCTAATCTTAAGCAAAATCCTGGTTGTACTTGAGTGTTGAGCACTATTACAAATTAAGACAGCAAAATGGTTTTCAAAGCTTGACAATTCCCATGGTACACTTCATACTTCAAGTCAGTTCTAAAACCTTAAAAATAATTCATTTTACCTACAAATTATTAGTTAAGTTTGTAGTGTCATTCCATCTGTAATGATGCTTTGAAGAGAGAAAAGAACCATGAGAAATTATGAATTTAAATAAAGAGTAGGAATTTAATACATAGTCATGCCTTGCAACAGGGAAAATTACAATGAGATTTTTTAAATTAAAGTGTTGTAAGTAAACACTAAGAACATTTTGACTCTTGCTTACAGAAACATTAGCTAAAGGAAGGAATGTAACTCACAAAGGAAGGGGAATTAACATTTGTTGACATTTTCCTGGTTTTAGTTTTTATGTAAACTCAAAGCAATTAAATTATGTTTAAGACATTTTTGCTGTAAGTAGTTTCCATTTACATTCCTAGAAATAGTAATCCAACTATTTTATTGCATTGTTGGGAGCCCTGTAGCAACAGACCAAATATTTAGCAACAGGTCTGTTTGCCATCCTTAGAGCTTGAAACCAAAGACTTGAATCAATTTAATTGCATCAGTGTTTCTCAGCTTCTGCACCAGAATGCGTTGTTCTTGAGTTTACAGGGTCTATTCCTACCTCCCTCCACAGCAGTTTCTAAATAAACCTATAAATCCTTGTTCTGTAGCACATGAATTATCAGTAACTTCAAAATAAATGAAGACAAAAATGGTTGAATATTTAAACGTGTAGCAACTCCATCCCATGATAGATCATTTCAAACCAAAATTCATTTTTTTCTTTGATATCTACTACTGCTATAAACTTCCAGTTTATCATATAACA
Organism: Serilophus lunatus; assembly: GCA_013399895.1. Taxonomy (NCBI): domain Eukaryota; kingdom Metazoa; phylum Chordata; class Aves; order Passeriformes; family Eurylaimidae; genus Serilophus; species Serilophus lunatus. Next base: position 184,260 of record VXBA01003135.1, read on the forward strand.
TTACAATTTATGGTATAACCAGCTTGTGTACTGACTATAAACCCTTTGTCAATGCCACTGTAAAGACTTTATAGTCCATAAATAATAGAAGAGCGATAGTATCTATCCTTCTTATTTTGCCCAGCACATCCAGAATATAGGACTCTAAACATGTCAGAGCATTTGCTTGTTTTACATACAATATAGGTTATGTAAAAAAATAAAAAAGGTACATTGCTTTCAGTATTTGGCTTGCACAAATCTCATTCAAATAAACAGAAATCACAGGTGCATGTCATAATTCAGGAAAAAAAGATACACACGAGCAAAAATCAGTCTCAATTTACTGCAGCATTCATCTATGACCAGAGACTACAGAAAATTCATTTCCTATCTCTGAAATTACTAAAGAGAAGATGGTTCTTCATGTGTAAGCCCTTAGGGAGGAATTTGCTTATAGCTCTATGTAGTGTATCACCTTTACCTGGTTCGCCACGATGTACTCGGTCAAGATATACCTTTGTCTCCCAGTGTAGCAATTCCAGACTCAAATCTGTTGCGCATTTACCTTCACAGTCCACAAAAATTCATGTTATTTATGGAGGTGTTTCCCTGATGTTGAAGCAGAATGAAGACCAAGACCATTCCTCCTGTTGTATCCCTTCGTGTTGTACGTGACAAACCAGTAAGACCCTCACCTGCTGCACTTGCCAGGTACAAAGAGCTGTGAAAATTTGTGCTTCTCCTTTGCACACACATTTCCACACAAGGATGGTTATTTCATTTTTCATACTGCTAGCAAAAACCAAGATGGGACTGCTTACAAACAACTATGCAAGGAAGTGTCTCAATTTGAGTCTAAATCCTTCTTGACTCCCATTTTGTAAGTATAGTTATTTACAGTGAAGATCACAAAAATAAGATGCCAGTTTTTCCCTGAATTACATGCCAAACTCTTATCCCAGATGTAGAAGGCAGTCAGAACAGAGATTGCTCTCAGCCATTCCTTAACACTAGATTTCTCTCTTAACACACACAGCTTCCTGCAAGCTGGTTTGTTGAATGTTTTTCATATCACACAGTTCTCCTCTGGCACCCCTCATGGCAGGATGCTCATGTCTCACCAGGGACTGCCCCTTCCCATCGAATCCTGGCAAACACTGGAGCAATTGGCCTTCCGGCACAAAGCCCTCACCTATTGATCCCACAAACCAGGCTTCTTGATTTTACTCATAATGCTCCCTCGATGGATTTCCACATTCCTCTCACTTTCTACAGACTGACAAGCACTTTCATTCATGTTTCTTACCCCTTTTATCAACTCTCAAGCAGTACATGTCAACAACTTTCTCACTACAAAATATAATATAGGGTGAGGACCTTTTCTATCTTTCCAGCTCAATAAGAGAAAATAAATAACAAAATAAATAAATCAGATCCTTTTTCTTTTCCAAACCTGGGAAAGGGGTGGATCCCTCCTTGGGTGACACATTGCATCTCTCCACAAGATCACATTCCTACAGCTCTGCTCGTCTTAGGTCCCCTTCCAGTGCTGCTGAGCCAAATGCAGGCAATGAAATACCCCTGTGAGTAGATGTAGCACATCTTTAAATGTTGATGTATTCAAATATCTTTATAGAGAATATGACACAATAAGTCTCAGGTGAACCCTTTGGGAATTCCAGGAAAAAGGCTGCCTAATCTCCAGTTAAACAGGCCTATTATCTCTCACTCCCCATGAGAAAGTGAAGCAGAACTGATTTGATTAAGAGCAAATTAACCTCTCTAACACAGCTACCCAGGGTTTTACACCTGTCACTTTAGTATGACAATTTATATTTATTCAAAAAGCCATGAGACAGTAAATTAAACATTGCCCTAATTAGAAAAATGTCATATGTTACAGTGGGCTAGCAAACTGAACTCATTTCAAACAGTTCTGATGCAAAATATATTTCAGTACAGAATCAATACAAGTCAATTTTTTTACACTGTCACATCCAAGTTTAATGCCATCCTGCCACAGGTGTATATTTAAAGTTCCATCAAACAATGTCAGGACTAAATTCAAAGTTCACCATATACTCAAACTTGTTTAGGAAAAGCCATCAGCACCTTGATTACCGGATACTCCATAAAGCAGTCCTCCTCTTAATTAGACCTGTTGGCACAGTATTCTTCCTAAAGTTACTACGGAATAAAGGATAAATTCTTCAAGATATTACAAAAAATCATACTTGCTTCATCAGATAATTGCTGATAGGTGCACCTCAGTGTCTAAAAATACCCTGAAATCATACCATATAAATTTTTAGGCCTACAGAAACCGCCTTAGATATCTTATAACTATATCGCACATTAATTTTGAGACAAGACAGACCAAGCTTGGGCTGTTCACTGAACTCCTCACTCAGTGAGTTCACCCAACACACAGCTCCTGTCTCATGTAGAGCCCCACAGTGTGTTGGGAGCAGCACCATTATGCCCAAGTGAGGGCCAGGTTTTGGCAGGATACCATGGCCAGGAAGGGCTGGAGGTCACTGAAAAGCCACTGTCACCTGCCATCCCTCCAGCATCATCCTGGCATACGGATGGTTGTGCAAGGATAGTGGATTATCTACAGTAAGTGGATTTCTACAGAATCCACTAACTCATGAAAATGGTCTAGACCAGATTTCCAAGCTGCAATGTGTTATCTTGTCAGTTGACCCAAAAAGCTTTTTGAAGCAATGAGACTGCTGATGCTTCCACACTTCCCAGAGTGATATGGGAGACAGCTGCACAGTGGTGGAAGGGGAAGGATGAGCTCTCTCCCAATTAAATAGCTAACTAGTTTGCTAATAATTGTACAAATTATGAGCTATAATTTGTGAATCAGATTTAGGGACCTCATGATTCAAGAAAGGAATAAGTTTTTTTACTGTCTTTTTTTTTTTTTTTTAACTTATCCTTACCTTTTTAACAGCTTTAGTTCTCTTGCTATATAGAATCAGTATGCATACTGTAATTACAAAACAGATAATGATCCTCATGATAAATAAGTACAGCGTATACAAAAAACTCTGAAGAGCTGCTCTGAGGAAACTGTATAATAATGAAGCTATCTGAACTCTAACAAGAAAATAATTTAGGTCATTATTCCCAGCAATAAATATTGGACATACATATTTATTTTTCTTAACTTGCTAAGAAGAGGCAGAACTATTTTTTTAAGTGTGTATATATTTTTATATATATATTCTGTATTATAATCATCTATTTTGTATACATATACTCATGTATAAACATCGATAAGCATATATATATGTAGAAAATTATAAAATACATAAAGAAATAATGTAGTTGTTTGTCAGAAAATGAAGGATCTTGCCTTGATGGATGGGGCAGACACCACATTTATGACACAGAGGCATAGCATTGGTATACCAGTGAGAGCTCCTGCTGCCATATATGTATGAGAAGCTTTGCCTGGGTGGCATCTTTCTTCCTCCTCCTCCTTTGCTCTCCATCTGCAGGGCTGCTCCTCCCTCCCTGCCCTAAATCAGTATGATCCTGGCACAAGGACATGCACAGCTCTCACCAGCTCCGGTACTTTGCTCCCTTAGCTTCTGTGTGTATCTCTTTTCACAGTCCATACAACTTCAGACTTGCATTTGGTCTGGGAAATGCTAAAGCTGTCTACATTCACCTTACTATTAAATTGATTGAGAAATTAAGGGATCATCTGTGACAGTGTTTATCACAAAGGACAGTCTCTAGAACTTGCTCCAGAGCAACAGGAGACAGATCATGCAAAGCAGTTCTTCAAATCTAATACAGCCATTATCAATTTTGGTTTTAACAGACAACATCAAAGGCAAAGGGAGCCAGCAGAGCCAGAAGTCAAAAAGAGTAAGAGGAGATTTGCATTGGCTTTTTCAGAGATGTAAAGAGTAAAGGTTCATTAAATAATTCTTCACATCTTGTTTCAGCACAAACAAGGAATGTCTACCTATAATTTTTATATTGCTAAAGGTCACTAAATACAGAAAGCTCCTCAAAATAGACTAAGTGTCACATATAATCATTATTTTTATGTATGATTATCAGACTTCCAGGCTCTATGTACAAAGGGCCAGCATCATAGAGATACACAAATCTGCATTATTTTTCAATGATCCCACCTTTCTAGCCTGAGCTGTCAGGCAGGTCATAAAACAGCCTTTTTTTTCCTTCCTTAACTCTTAAGACACAACACCCATATAGCTTCAAAACTAGAAGACAAAGATTAAATATGCACAGATTATCTGAAAACAGTCTGTCTGCCTTATCTCCACGGAATGCGAGGGTTGGTGACAAGTTTGTCAGTAATACATTGCCCAATTCATTGAATTTTGCTTAATTCAGATTCATTTCTACATATCTCACTCACTTGAACTACTTTAAAAATATCTTGGCAATATGTGTGGAGACCACACTGGAGAATATCTATCAGGAGAAAAACAAAACCCCCAAATAAATATTCTCCTCAAAATATGTCAGACAACCTGACTCAAAATAGCAGCAAGCACAGCCCAGACTGTGTTTTAACTTGGGATGTCTTCTCTGTCTCATCCTTAGTCTTCTCAGGGGCTGCACAGACAATTAACAACCCAGATTGCCTAATGCCAGTTTAGCCTGAATCAGATGATTCATGTGAGCCAACTGAAGTAACAGAGTCCAGATACTGCAGTATGTGCCTAAATTCACATATCCCATTGGAAATCTCACCACTTTTCCCAGAAAATTCCAGATTGTTGTTTTTTGAAGTAGGACATTCTCATTGCCAGGGACTGTTTTTGAGAAAGCTTCTGCAATGTTTGCTATGCTTTTATATATAGAAATGTATTTTCCCTTATAATGTGTTTAACCTGCCCAAATCCCATATGATTTGGGATAGGAAACTTCGTATTAATCAAGACTATAGCAGTGGGGCTATGCAGTTGTTATTTCTTTCCTTTCTAGCGCTCTATTCAAAAACTCATCTTCATGCACCCACAGGTTGGAATGTTGCCCACTCAGTGGGTGCCCTGCCCATACCAAACGCAGCCCAAACGATTTTGCTGCAGCAGTCACATTGAAATGGAGAAAAGGAATAGCAGCAGCAGCTCATGTCAAATGCAACAGATCCCAGGAAAGAGCATTTTTAGAAGACTTGAAAATGGAAGTTTGCTTTCAGGTTGTGCAGTTGTGGATCAGCAAGTAAATAACAGAAATAATAAGGTGGCACCTTATGATTTAATGATTGAATAGAGTTATGGGTCATCTGAAAGCAAGACAGATTTAAAACAAAAAAAATGCTTTTGCATTAAAATTTTAGGAATGTGAAGCCTTTGAGAAAAAAAGAAATAAAAGGAAATATAGAAAGGGCAACTTGTTCATACACAGAATATACGTCATCAGGAAATTCCTGAGGAAAGAGCAGCTAAAAGTTATGAGAAAAATAAGCATATCAGCTCTCAGATATAGTAGATTTGCTATTCTTTTTGAATAAAGCAAGCACTGAAAAAAGAGAAGAAACTTTAGGGGTTATAAAAATAGCTCTTTACAGAAAAAAAAAAAAAATCAAAAATAATATCAATCAACAAGCTCTTTCCCTGAGGCATTTTTCAGCTTGTAAAAAATTGAAAGTTACCAGAAAATGAGACTGCAAGAAAATACTGTAGCAGGAATATAAAATTTATATAAGAAGACAAGTAAAGAGATGAGGAGGATCACAGTATGTGCATTGGAACACACAGGTGACAGAAAAAGCACTAATTGTTTGCAATCATCCACACCAGACCACAGAGGAAGTCTTCCATGTGTAATACCTGGTACTGCAAAATGACACTTAAACCCCCAAAAGGTCTCCTAATTTTAACCTGTTTTGTACAAGAGCATTATCCAAACCAGGTTTGCGTATGCTGGGTGAGTTCAGGCTACAATACAGTGCTTTTCAGAGCTATAGGACCTGGATCAACCCAATAAATCCAAATGTGTCTATTAAGCTGGTGCCCACTGTCTCTCTAGCAACAAAATTCACACAGCATCTCAGCTGGTGCTCCTGGGGGAAAGAAAATGAGCAGGCAATCAACTCAGTTTCCCAACCCATCTGAAAATGAATCTCACAGAATGTTTGTTCCCTGCTCCACCAGAGAGCTGAACAAGCCTCCTGGATACTTTGTGATTCCAACAGAAGGGAGGTGTAGAAGGGCACAGGAGGAAGAAAGGATACACCCAAGTTTTCTCTGAAGTTTACTTAATCTCAAAGCCATGCTTCATAGCCCAGTCTTAAACATCTTAAATCATAATGTTCATGTGCTGAAAAAGACAGCCTGATCAACATGAAATTAGCTTGAAAATCTTGCAGTGAAAATACAATGAATATATGTAATTTAAATCTTAATAAAGCATCAGAACATGTGATCACGTAGTGACAGGAAAAGAGGAAATAGCCTTAAACTAAAAGAGGGTAGACTTAAATATTAGAAGAAACTCTTCCCTGTGAGAGTGGCAAGGCGCTTGCCCAGGTTGCCCGGAGAAGCTATGGATTTCCTGTCCCTGGAAATGTTCACGACCAGGTTGGATGGGGCATTGAGCAATTTTAACTAATAGAAGTTATCCCTGTCCATGGTGGGGAGATTGGAACAAGGTGGTTTTTAGGGTCCCTCCAACCCAAACCATTCTATGATACTATGACATGGAAGACCCAAAATAACAATTATCAATTTGTTGTCAAATCCAGGACCTGGAACAGAGGCAGTAATAGCTTTTCATGGTTCTAATACCATTCAAAAAAAATGTGCTGAGTTACCACTTCTTTATTTTGTAGGATGCAGATAGAATTATATCATCAGATAGATGAATCCAATAAGATCCTTCATAAGCAGAAATCAGCAGCATGCCATATGCTGTATATCCTAAACACTAGTCAAAATAGCCTCATTTCATTTGACAGTACAAAGAACTGTCTGGATGTTGCATCTTTTCTTGGCAGACCAGATAGACTTATTACTGTATTTGTTTCAATACAGGAAAATCACATCCAGTGCTTCTGTTGCAATCATGAAAAGATTATAAGCTGGAGAAATATTAATATTCTTTGCTCTGTGTTTTGTGAAACTTAATATTCACATTATATTTTGGTCACAAAGGGTCAAACCTATACGCTTTCTGAAAGGAGAAAAACAGATTTTCTTGCACTGAGGGGACAAAACTCAGTATTCCAGAGACTACTGCACAAATTCATGAGGTTTTTTAATTTAAAAAAAAAAGAAAAGCTTTTGGCATTTGTTGAACGTAAATAATGAGTTATGTAGAATTACTATTTAGAAAATTGAAAGCACTAAATATCAGTATTGTGCTCACATTCCATTGTGGAGCTCAGTCCACAAATACATAACAAGTACCTCCTACAAAAAGCCCATGCTTTGAAAAATATCATCTATTTTATTCTCTGGTGAGTAAACAATAGTATTATATTAAGCAATTCATTTTGGGGAGAAAATAAACAAAGCCAAAAAACCTTCTAATAAACAAACCGCCAACTAGTTGCTCTCCAGTAACTTTGTTATCCCCTGCAGCCAAGCGAAACATGCTGTGGACTCAGCCACCTCATCAGTGACCTCCTCCCCATCTGGCAAACCCACCTTTGGTATTATTTGGTTAAAAGGTGTTTTGGATTCACAGTAATGATGGAAGTGATGTTATCTCAATCCATGGCTTATATGTTTCAAAACCAGATAGTCATAGTTAATAACACGAAACATATCAAGATTGAAAATGAAATTGAACATTGTGCTTGCATTGTGAGATTTAGTGCTTTTTCTTGTGAAAATATAAGTTGATTGGCCTAGTTTTCAATTTTTCAGCCAAGCCATTTAACCTAGACAGCAGGCAAAATTTTCCCATTGATAGAAACTAATAACTATTCTGACTCATTTTTTGTAAGTACACCATTAAAAGAGGAGGAAAAGGCAAGTGCACCCAAATAAAAACCCAGGTTTGAGGACTTCAGGGTTTCAAGGGAGATGTGATTGACTGTTGTATGCTGAAAAGAAATTTGGGTCAAACAAATGATTGAGAAATAGATGAGGGGCCATGTAAAAGTGGGGATGGAGCAAAAAAAAGTGATACAGAAATAAATGGAGTGTAGATTTTTGTAAGTAATAAAAACAGATCTTCAAAATACCTTGTGGCAGTTCTAGCGAAGTGCCATGGAGTGGTATATTATTACTCCCTACATGAATGATCTGCTGGGTCTACAGCTGAGGGCAAAACAGGCAGACAGCGTTATCCATTGCAGAGTCTTTAATGAGACAATGTGAAGTTCGAGTTGCACACCACGCAACATTTTTCTCCCCTTTTCAATCTATATTAAGTCGATATTCTGCTAAAACCTAACATTTGTTGCATTTTTCCAATTTAGTTTCTGTCAATGTCCCCTAAAAGTGCTGAGCCCATCAAGCTGACATCACCCACACAAATTTCAATAAGAGCACTGTAGTGAAAAATGCTGTGAAACAGAGGCTGTGCTTTGAGGAAACTGCTCAGCTTCCCGTTCACTCCACATCTGCACAAGCTTGTCTTTTCATCAGCAGCTGTAAAAGTCTACAGAGATGCAGACTGTGGCAGTGCTCCGAGGCTCCCTTCTCTTTTATTGATAGTGCAGCAGGAAAGAATAAGGAGCACTATATAAAGGGATGGCTGCAACAAAGACTAGCTGAAATTTTTAACCAAATATATACAAAGCTATTTTGATAGTTGCAGAGCTGTGTGAGCTGCTACATTACACATACAGCTGCTTCCAATCCCTCCTGCTTGATGTTAATTTTTTTGCAGGTTACTAGTATCTCAAATTGTCGTATTCAACACTTCAGTTAACAACAAAACCAAATGCTATTTATTCTCATGTTACTTATTTTTTCCTACTGGTTTTCATTCTGAAAGATCCCACACCGAAATGACTGCCAAAGGTGATTTTTGGATGGATTCCTTCCTCTCTTCTTTTTCCGAGTGATACCTTTACTTCTTATTCTCCTAGTCAAAGAGACTGAGAGCTTCAGGAAAATAACGTTAAAAGCAAAAGTTCTTAAAAATATTTTATAATTTAAGGACATTCCTCTTGTAAGGAATAGAGACTGTTAAATTCTCTTCACAATTTCTGCTTCCTTATGTCTATGACTTTCTATGAAAAATGAACTCTGACTTGTTACAGATGAACACAGCAAAGTAACAAGTTCTAATAAGACAGCAAACCTAATAGGGCCATCCTCAAGCAGGCAAATGATACTTTTTGAATTTATTGAGAAGCAGTGAGCCCAGCTGACAAGAGTGGGTCCTTATCTCGCAGGACTGGAGCTTCTGATGTAACTCAGTCAGAATCTGGGACAAGAGGGAGAGGAGGCCAAAGCCTCTATTTGGCCTAGGGCCTGTTATGAAAGGATTTAGGATGATCCAGGTCATGCAAAATTACAAGACATGTTAGAATGCTGTAAAGTCTTTTAAAATATCTTGCTGCCAAAAAATAAAATAAAATAAAAAATTGTGAGAAATGGAAAAATATTTTGTACCATAATGAGAAAAATTGAACAATTGTATGGAAAATATTTTCAGTCTTTGTGTAAGCGTCTTTTGCGTTAAAGTGCATAACAAAAATTACAAAATTAGTGAACTACAAAACACATAATAAAGAGGAAAATGCAAACTAAACTTATAAGGGGAAACTAGCTTAATCTGTAATTCACACCTAGTACACACTCCTAGAACAGCACCTTAATCTATGCCTGCTCCACTAACACACTATCTCTTCTTTCAGGAACATATTCAGGCGCAATTTGAAATATACCTCCCAGTTCAAGGAAATAGGAGAGACTGCCAAATTTGCCTGTTCAAGTCACAGCAATCATGTTTTTATCACATCACAAAACATGAAAGAAAAGATTACTTTGGTAATATAGCACAGGAAAAAAAGGTCAATTCTTGAATGCGTTTACGATGTCACAAAATCTGTAGTGGTTCACCGAAAGTACTAATCAATTATATCAGACTGTAAAGCCTCACCAACTCGCAGCTGAGCCAGCCAAAACTCAACAAGGTAGCAGAAGAAAGGAGAGTAACACACATAACTACAGGTTTTGAAAAGCTGATTTTACTCCCATTGTCCTTTCTGGTTACAAAAACTGTGTTTTAAAGCAAACGGAATGTGGAGAGGCACAGCTAAAAGCTGTTGACACGGTACAAATGAGATCACAAATTAGAAGAGATGTGCCAGTTAATGAACACAGAGCTGTTGAGCAGTGTAAAACTGTAAACCCTAAATATTCTTCCCATTTTTTTTTTTATTTTTTTTTTAAAGAACTGCATCCCTGGGAGTTTCAAAAATTAATCAGACTTATGGTGCCCTTTATATGTGTTTTAGAATTTTTTTTTTCCTCAGAGACTCAAATATGTTCTTATGAGATTACATCCCTTCACACTCAGAATGTAACTGGAAATGTTAAACCATGTTACTCTAATAAATTTGTAAATGAAATCCATTAATGTGGCCTTCTGGGCACTCCTGACATTGTTTGGTGTATCAGTACAAGTGTAACAACACACAATGTCATTATTTTTGACTAACAGCAACTCCTCACAATCACGCCTATATCCCTACCTAAAGCGTGATAAGAGTTTACAGAAATGTAAGCTCTTATTACAAGTTATTATTAAAGGCATACTATTACAAATATGCCTTTGCTATTCATGAAACTCCTCATATATCCCATGTTTAATCCTAATAAGTAATTCAGAAATAAGAGGTTTCTCCCCTTCCTTTCACAGAAGTTCTGTGAGCAAAAATGCATATATGTATAAAGAAGCACATCTATGGATTACATCTACCAAAGATACTTAAATATTATGGAAAGACAACATTGGTATTTGCAGATATAGAAGGATTAGGAAGAATCCACTGTTTCTGACAGCCAGATCAAGTTTCTGGATTGTTAGTTCAAGTTACAAATTAGAGTAGAGTGGAAATACTCTGTGTAAAATGTGAAGAATAAGGACAGTTTCATTTTCAGGTTTCCAGAGAAATGCTTTTCACTTTTTGTATAGATTAAGAAGTGTTTGTATAAGTAATGACTGCACATTAGGAATATATTCTATTTCCATTCTAGATATCCTCTTTCTATTCAAATTGTACTTGTTATGCAATGCAGTAATAGTTACTTCCTTATGTAAATACAGGCAGTTTTCTCTATAGCATTTACTGGGATAACTGAAGAGTGAAAGACTTGTTTATCTGATGTAGCTGTGCCATTTCCATAAGGAGATATTTCTCCTTTTGATGTGGTAGTGCAGGAGAATCAAAGTGATGCAACACCTCTAAAATAATGGAGCAACCACAGGTCAAGGATTCTTACAGAATCTGAAAGATTACAGCAATAAAGGTTTTAGAAAGCACTCTGAAAGTTGTATGGAAAGGATATCACTCTCTCCTAAATTTCATAACTATAAAAGCTAACCTACTGCACCAGTAAACTGCAGCTTTTTCAAGAACAAAAATAAATCTAAGAATCCATGGAGGAAAAAGGCAGAAGGTTGGAGAGTGGGAAAACACCATTATTGGTCCCTTCATCCTTCCTGACAGAAGATAAATATGAACATGATCCAGAGAATATGAAAATCAAACCCTAGGTACTGGAAATTTCTTTATTGTTTTCTTATGGGAATGTTCATCTTATATTTGTCTTCTAACAAATTTCTTGTTACCTTTCCCTTGCCTCCCACCCGTGTCTCAAGAGATGGATGAATTCCAGACCCAGCTGCATTCGCCTCCCCAACAACATATGCTTGTTGTCATGTCTACAAGACACAGCCTGAACAGGCAATATTGAACATGACCAGTTTTCTTCATGGTTCTTAAAAAGAACAATGAAATGATGGAGAATTTTTCCAAAGTAAGCACATCCAGGCTTTATACAGTAATCTCCAAGGTATTTTTTTCATCCAGAATGAACTTCCCACTTTAGAGAGATGAGGAATCAAAACCAAACAAGAAAACTTCAACAAATTTTTATAAAATAGGATTAACTGCAGAGGAATTTGGAAAAGAAACAAAGCTGTGGGAGAGAAAGCTCAGCATTGCTTGTAGCTTAATAGGAAGGATTTCAATTTTAAAAGGCGAAAGGTAACGTAGTTACAATACTAGATAGAGACAAACTACTTTGCCTTCAGCCTCAGTTTATCCACACAGGAAATGAATTATTGCTACAAAAGCTGCAGCTTTTTCTCTTTATTGAAACTGTTCACGTTGAGGTAAGAACACTGTTTCACTCTTGTTTATGAAACAGAAATAATATTAATATGTCTACCTCTTAAGACACTTGCCAGGTGTTAAAAGAAGTGAATTCATAAAACGTTCAACGATGTCAAATGTGTATTGCGACCTCATACTTCAGTTGCCACGCTGAACCTATTATTAATCTTCAATTTGGGATGGAAGTACTTCTGCTCACAATGCAGAACTCCAGTTATGATGTGATTTCATTCCAACAAAATACACTTTAATTGTGATTCCATTAAATTAGAAATAGATAGGTTTGCCTCATACAATGCTTTGATGTCTATAGTTTCAATGCTAATAAAGGTATTATCACCACAGGTGTACATTAAGTTATGTTCATTAATTAGGGCATGAATTAAAAATTTTCCAGGCAATACTAATTCTCAATCTTTTAGATAACTCCTTCAAGAAGGGAAAAGGGAGGTGGGCATGATAAATCATGTTAAAATTAAGGAAAAAAAGATACAGAGAAGCGCTGGACTTTGGGATAACTTCAAAGCCTGATCATTCCCCATGCCAGCAGATTGCTCTATGCTTTTTCTTTTTCTTGTTTCTGGCATTGTAAACTCAAAACAGATCAGAGAAGTTCTATGCTCAAAATCTTGCTATGGGCAAATAGAAAATGCACCTTATATGCTCTGTCCATGTCTTCCTAGTACTGTAATTGAAATATTAACAGACTAATCAAAGAATCACTGTTAGTGCAGATTTAGTCATTAAAAGATGGAGGGGGAAAAAAAAAAAAAAAAAGAGAATACTATTACAGAAACAGAGTCTTGATAATAATACAGTGGCAGATGTTATGCATGGAATAGTAGCTGAGGGAGTAGCACAGAGTCCTGAGGTGTGACCCTGGGCATGAGAAGGGGATAAGAGAAGCACAGTCACCAGCACTACACAACACAAGCACTTCCTCTGATGGGCCTTCTGGAAGAGCAGCAGGCTCTAGTGAACTGCTTCATTCCATGATGACTTTGCTAAGAGATTTTGGGTTCAGAATTTAGGCTGGTTTTCCAGCACATCGGGCTTGTTCATCTGTTGCTAACAGAAGCCTGCTGGGCAGCACACAAGCTCATACTACCTTTTTTAACATTTCTAATTGCACTCAGATAGTAGTCCTGCAGGGTGGCATGCATGACAAAGGTTGAGATTTGACAGAAGAGAAAAGGTCCAAAAGTCTAGATACGAATGAGTTGGCAGCAAAAAGAACATCGGGAAAACAAATAAAAGCCGTTACAGCTTGATAAATCAAGGAAACCTTCAGCAATCAGGATTTTCAATGGTAAAATTTTCAGAGGCTGTTGACTGCATTGGCAGACAAAACACATTAACTTTCTATGGACTGCAATTCCTGAGAAGGTGAATCATGTTCAGAAACGACACAAAGCTGACCAAACCTTTCAAGTGCTTTTGAAAATTTTCCCCAGTTATTTGGGTTCCTGCAAGTCAGATGTTGTTGCAGCCCAGAGGGTCACTCACATGGCTTCGCTGGGCTTATTGTCAGAGCACAAAGCCAAGCATTTTGGAATGCCACAAGTACAATGCAACAAACAAATTAGTGTCTGTAGAAAAAGGTCGTTGTGCATATTCCCATCACCTTTTAATAGAAACTTGCTTGTCAAGGCCTAAGTATCACTTATTCACAGAAATCTTAAATTTTGAAGTTGTTATTCAGGTTTCTCAGCCATATCTTGTGTTAGTTGTAATGCATTTCCATGACAGCAGCAAACAGCTTTAAAATAATGTCCAGCAGTCAAAATTTCATTGCACAGCCTCTGTGGTTATAAACCACGTAACATGTAGGCCAACAGTACTTCAGCATTTCACAGATAAACACATACACACTCTTTATCCTTAACAGCTATGTTACTCCAGGAATAAAAGGTAGCAGCAGCTTGAGTGGCATTAAAATGAAGGGAAAGTGCAAATAAAATTCAGATTTATTTCAGTTTCATTCCTACTTAACTGCAGTTATTCATAACATCTAAATGCACATTCACTGCAGTTTCTAGATGCAATATAGTAGTTTTCATGCAGTTAAAATGAGTTTATGTACAAGAGAATTGCCACAAGCCAATTCAAAACTGCTTTTCAAAACTAAGTTGCATAGTAATAATTCTATTTGTGTTGTATCAGCTGGCCCAAAACTACAAATTTGAAATTTTCATCAAGAAATCTAGGTTTAAAAAAAAAGATATTTGCAGAATCCATATGAAATAACTAAACATATCACATGAATTAAAAAGAGGAAAGTCACAGCAGACAATTTGTTAAGTGACACACTTGAAATGTAGGCATATATCTGCATTCTTAATCCTGATACATTTTGCGTTTATCATACCTTAAGATGTTAAATCCCCTCCAAGCTAAAATTGTTAGTCATAATTTGTGTGTAATATCTTCAGTTTGTTTTATGTGCACTTGCGAAGACATTAAACTATAAAGATATTAAAGAACTTCTATGATACTTCTTTCATTATGGTTAAAATAGCTTTTTCTCCAGAATTTATAATATACTGGAGAAGGCCCTGCTGTCTCCATATTATTCCACAAAGACATTTTCTTTGGATACCCCATAGCTCTTTGCATGGTAATTTCAAAGATGATGGAATGATTCACTCAGCTTCATTTGCCACCCACAGAAGGAAAGGCAATTCCTAGAATCACTAAGTTTGACTTACCAATTCCCAAACCATCTCTGGGAATAGCCTATAGTTTTAAGGTGCCACACTGAGAACACATTCCATGTGCTTCAAATTCAACCAACCTTCATCAAGTGCAAGGGAAGTTATTTATGTGAAGTTTGGTTGTGATTTGAGGCTGGAGTTAGTACAGAGCGCAGTACAATGTTATTTTAAATACTCACCAAGCTGTAACCTGTGTTCTGAAGTGTTTACAAATCAGCTAAATAAAGACAAAAAGGACAAGGAGTGCCAAGAGGGAGATGAAATTGGATTCACTTGTATGAACCTGTGAATAGGGATGTTAGTCAAGTCACTAAACACAAAAGGATTCAAAATCTGTACCCACAACTCCGGTTCAACAAGAGCTGCCTTTTTTCTTTTTCAGTGTAAGGAAGTGATGTAGGAAGAGGCCTAGTCAAGAAGGTTTTAGCATTCCTACGGTTGCAACAAACTCAAAAATGGGCAAAAAAATCTCCACTCGGAAAATGATCAATGGCTCCCAATCATTATCTGAGCAGAATATTAAAGTAAGACATGCATAATAAAGTAATTTTGTTTCATTTTTGAGAAGTGATGGCATTTAGAGAGATTCAGTAAATTGTCCCTTTCAGCACTAATAACATGTTCATAGCTTTCCCCACCAGACGCTCTATAATGGCAATATAATAGGATTGCAATGACAATTAAATGATTGCATATTTTAGGGCAATGGAGGGTATCCACTGGGGCATGAACCATTAGCAAAATGGTAACATCACAGGAATTTTCATGCTTTGGCACAGCAACTGAAAAAGCAGAAGTACTGGAAAGGAGCAGGTATTCAATTCTCACACCATCTTCTTGACTTAGAAAGGCAGAGAAATGGAAACTAATGGTGAACCTTAGAATACCCAACAAAAATTTAAGTTTGCTTTCAGCCTTTCCTTTTCTCTCCATCTGTGAGAGAGATTCAATGAAGACCACGTGTAGCCTTTTCTGGCGCAGTTCAGGAGTGACTGCAGGAAAGTTCCTGCTCTTCCCTACCCCATGTCCCAAACTGCGAGCTCTCTCAAAGGCCACCTTCCTGTGCCCCCTTAATGTCTCACACAGAGCCCCTTCCGCTGGCAGGAAGACTTCATTCTCCCACAAACATGGCCCATGGAGCATTTCTCAAACAAGACATGTACTTACAGAAGTGGGGAAATCTGACCACAAAAAAACTGAGTAANCAAACCCTAACATTATTTTCTGACTTTCTACACAAATCAATGCATCTAAATTGAGATAACAAAAAGGGCAAAGTAAGCTGCCCAAAGTGTAGAAGATTTCTGAAGAGACTTCACACTTAGCATAAATCTGGCCACTGTAAGTTACTTTTTTTATTTACCTCAGCTATCACAACAAATGGTTCTATGCAAAATGCATGAATTGGTTTAGATGATGTCAAAAATAAGAGCTCTCACAGATGTAATTTTAGTTCTATAATGCAGGACTGCAGGATACACTGACATAAGAGAATGCTGAATTCCAGCATGTTAATTGCCGTTTCAAGAAAGTGTACACATTTTTCATTCTCTGCTAAAGAAAAAAAAAGCATTTCAAAAAGTGAAATAGCAAATCACAGAAAAAAAAAGAATATAGGGTAAAAAAACCATATGCATGAGAGAATGTTTTTCCTACTTTCTTCCTATTTCATTACAGCTGCAGGAGAGAAACAAAACATTTGTTATGTTGCTGCGTAATCCCATTTGCAATGATCGCTGGCTGATGTGGCAGATAGAAGGGTGTATCAGAATGTCTGTAAGTATTTGTTATCCCTTTATTTTATACATACAACTAGTGACCAATATCTGCTGATAAAGTGTTCCATAATAACTCTGGAAGGGCTTGTGCATACACATCCAGCACATGATGTATGGCCACGCCATTAGCAGAATTGTTTGATAAGGTTGTGAAATAGAACTAAGAGCACTTGGAAGTAAACCCTCTAGAATTCAGACAACCAAAAAACACTTGTTTTCTTTCTTTCAAAGCCATTGAAATGAAAATAAAATGAAAATCAGACATTAAACTCTCAAATTTTACCCAAGAAATTTTTTAAAGATATTTATTACACTTGGGGTGGATTTTCTTCAAGGTCATAGTAGCAACTCATTGTGTGTAACCCTGTGTCAAAGGGACCGTGTTTCCCACCACAGACAAGTAGGTATCACTAGAAAAAGAAGCACAATGCTGTCATCTAGCAAAACAGCATCTTTTCACTACCCTGTTCAGAGAAGTTTTAACTCAGAGCATACCTAGGTGTAGGTGTCTTTCCAATTAATTTAACACCTTCATAAACCATAATCAGAACACTGTGTTCTTGATCAGTTTACCAATCAGTGCCTTTCTTCATGAATGAGAAATACAAATTACACTATTGCAGTCAGAGGATACTGAAACTGAAGAAAAGTCCATCAACAATGGTCTTCAGCTCATCAGACAAGCTAAACAAATTAATGCACATCATAATACAGAGAGATCCTGGTTATTAATGACTAAAATTCATCTTCTAGAGGGATCATTGAGACTGAAGTCTACTCATAACATGAAAGTCACTCCATGATTTCAGAATTTTAATTCCCCTTTTCCCATCTTTTCCTAACATGCAAAACGTAACTATTTGTAGTTGCCTTTCAGGAACTGAAACCTCCTACAGTTCTCGGTGTCCTCCCCCCCCAGCTTTGTTCCCCAGAAGTACTATAAAACTACTTTTGAACTCGCTATTAACTACCTCTAGAACCATAAAGTTGGAACAAGGAACATCTGCTGGTAGCACAGCCTGGAATGCATTATTTATTTATCACTAGAAAGGAATACATAAGAGCTTATACCTCTACACATTCCTCCCTGCATGCTGCTAAGATGGGTCTTAAAAATGGCAAAGTGACAGGAGAGAGAGCTTGAAAGAGGTTCTTCCAGGCCTGGTAGGCATTAAAGACTGGATCAGGTGTCTTGGCATATGGGACTCCCTGAGAGATGTCAACACGTGTTTCTACCTAGTGAGAAATGAAGCTTCCCAGGCATGCAAAGCAGTCCATCACACTCATCCAAAGAGCAACAGAAAGAAAATTGGAGAAGAGCAGCAATTTGAGAACCACATGAGTCCTTGAGGCTTCCTGAGTAAATACCAGGTGTTGAAATAGCTTTAAAAAGGGAACAAATAACCCCCAGCACACACCCCATTTAGGCAAGAATTTAATGGGCTAGATGGAATAACATCGTAGCTTTCCTTCCACGCAGCTTATGGTAGAAACATGTAATATGCAGCAGATTCTAGGCTAAGAATCTAAGTCCAGTAAACAACATTTTAAGGGACAGAGCTCACTGAAGAGCAACAGCAACCCATTTTTTCTAAAAACAGCATCAACAAAACAGGATAAATTCATCCAATTATCAAGACAAATATTGTTTCAAAACAGCTCAAAGACCCAGCATGCAAATTCTTTATCTCTAGGAGGAAAAAAATAAATATAAACTGTGTGCTAAATTAAATTATGAGGTATTTGTCACAGAAGGGAGAAAAGTGCTTTGAAACATCAAATCATACAGCTGCAAACAGAAGAAAAGGGTTTCTGAAATGGGAAAATGTCAAAAGAACATCTTTTCACTTTTAGCACTGCTAATGAAGGACTTCAAAAACCAAAATTAAGACTCAATAAAAAGAAAAAAACCCCAAACAAGGAATCACGTTTGATCAGTTATCCAAATTGTCCTTAATTGCAGCAAATAAGTCACATTCTCTTCCCACGGTGATGCTGTTCTAGGCTTCTAAAAGCTGTCCTACATATGAGCCCTGCAATGCCTCTGCTTGGCTACTGCAGGTACAAATAAGTTTGCTATTTCCAGCTGTTTGGTTGTTTGTAGCACAGAAAGCCAGGACCGAATCTAAAAAAACCCACCTCAATATCTCCTCATGGTTTACAATGTAAACACCACAGTAAAGAAACATAATCATTACACAACTGGACACAAACATGAAACAAAATGTAGGAAAACCCAACAAAACCTAGGGTGACTCCTGCGTGTTTCCTTCACAGTGGCCCACAAAGAACGGGAGGCTGAGCGCTGACCAGGAGCATTCATTGCCCCAGGGAGGTGAGTGGTGACTGCCCACACCTGCATCTCAGCTGAGCTGGTTTGCTGCACTGAGCTTACCTCACTCCTTTCCAGGTGAAACCTGGGCAGAACTGATTTTAACCTGCCCCAGGTCATTACAATAGATAAAACAGATTTAAAAAAACTAAACAAAAATCAGATTTAAAAATGTTTTAAGAGTACCTGGACAAAGATGTGGTTTCTTACTCTGAAAGGAGAATTTCCTTTGTACATGGCAGGTGCTGCAAATCCAAATTACTGAAGACATAGTTTTCCTCAAAACCAATAATGGTTAGAACCAAGTTAAGCTTGGAAGAAACAAAGGAACTCTCACAAATTTCATTAAGGCTTTTCCAATACACATCTCACCCAAATTTTGGCCCAAACAGTTACGGAATAAGCAAAACAATCCTTGGGCTATAACTTTGACAGCTAAAGGAATGGAAATTTTTTTCACAACCTTTCCTTACCCCTTAAACTGTACTTGAAGCAGGATGTTCTTTTAGTTACATAAAGAGCACATTTTAATTATTTAGACATGTTACATAACTAAAGAAGATAGTTAATATATTTAACATGCATGTGCAAATTAGTTTGGTACCACTTCTATTGCCCTTGCAAACAAGTTTAGAAATATTTTGCAACATCTCTCTCTGCAATTAGTTCTCATGTCTCCTTCAGTATTTCCCCACCATCTAATTCTATAATTCATTCTCTTAACTTCCTCATCTTTGAAAGTAGGGCATTTCTACTTAGGGCCACGTTATGTAGCATGCTCTGAAGACCTGGCACACATTTCAGGGCATTAGACAAAGCCTCTCCTCTGCTATAAATATAGGAGCAATGCATTTTTAAGGTCTCTAGGAATTTTAGGACTGCATATGCTTTTACATCACACTTTCCAATATACCTGTGTTGCATTAATACAGCTTCATGATTGAAGAAACATATGCTTTAAAACCCCCTCACATGATATATAAAATATATGTAGTCCAGTAAGGTACACAATTAATGAGTTGCATACCTGTTCTGCCCCATTTTTCTATGGCATTACAGGAGGCTGAAGACCCATCACTCAATAAAGTACTGGTTACACTGGTTCTCCAAAGGTTTCATTTTCAGCAGCACCTTTGAGCTTGAATTTAATTTTTACTTTCTACCTACTGAAGCTACTCATGCCCTAAATAGCTGCAACCCAGTAATCCCACCCTCTTAAACCAACAGAACCCACCCTCATTAAACCCTCACAATTATTTAACAGCCACCGCTCAAGGGCAGCGAAGTGCCACATTTCTTCAAAGCCCCATCATTCTGAGCTTCTTTTAACATAAAATTATATTTAATTATTAAATTATATTTAATATGGAGGTTTTTTAGTGTTCCATAGTGTTGCTGTGGCTTTCCAGCTAACTTCAAACTTTCAGCACCTGTTAACCAAAGGTATTTAGAGCATGCTACTCAGTACAACCTGAAATAAAGTCAACAAAACCTATATTTTTAAACTAAGGAGCAAGACAGAGAATCACCAGGAGTCACAGTGTGGGCTGTCCCGGGTATAACTCAGGACCACATAAGGTTGCTGGGTTTTGTTTTTAAATACTGTATGGTCTTCTTAAGAGTGTATTTTTGAAAGAGCTGATGTCAGGAACTGTCTTTGAGAGCCTGCACTTGCAAAGCAATTCCATTAACCTAGATCTGGGTGTTTAATAATAGAGTAGACATAGGTGAAGTGTTACACTGAAACATCATAGCAGGTTAAACCCTGAATTTCTCCAAACAATGACCACTAACCACTCACTGAAAATTTTGGCTGAATTAGTTCTGCCATCTGCCATTCCAATGCAGTGGTTTGGCACTTCTAAAACTGCAGCTGATCTTCGTTGTCTAAAATACACACATCGTGTCGAGTGGTTGCTTCCAACGTAGTAATGATACATTTTTAAGTTGCAGAACATGTTTACAAACTAATTGATCATTCCTGTAACTTGTACTTGACTGTGAAGCATTTCAGATTCTGTTATGGGTCTGTTTGGATCAACAACAATAAACTGGAAGCAAATGAGGAATTATATATCCACCCAAGCCCCAGGGGAGGCTGTGTTTGACTGCAAGGGACCCCAGGCTCTGACTGAAGAGCACACAGAAAGGCTGTCACTAGAGCAGCTACATAAAAATGTTTATAGAGAGCGGGAAAGGGGAAATACCCAAGTAACAGGGAGTAAATCCAACTACAGCACAGACATTGATGTCATTCACTCAAACTTCTTCAACACAATAATAGATGTACATTCACAGTATGGTTGAAACTAGTATATCCATTGCTTATCTCTCTACAACTCAGTTTGGCCTCTTTACAAATTTCCCTTTGCAGCATGCAGGGCAAAATCAGCCTCGGTATCAGTCTGAACACTACAGAAAAATAGAACAGAAACACATTCTTATGCATATGTGAAAGAGTTAATGACAAATCATTAATTAAATCACTCAGAGGTACTGAATACAGACATTAATAATGAAAGCTCAACACTTCTAAAATTTTTCCAGCCCCCATAAAACTGCTTCTGAATGTTCAATATATTTTTTTATTGCAGCATGTGTTGTGCAGAAGGCACACACAAATCTTCAAAAAGGCAGCTTCCAAAAAAATCCTGGTGAACACAGCACAGAAGGTTCCTCTGAAGACAAAGAACAAGACATCAGTGTCTCATCTGCTGTGAATTAGTTTGCTTTTTTTCCTTCAAGAACTCATAATATGAGAATCCGATCACCAGTTAATCTCCCTGAGCAGACGTCACTATGTTATCCTCCTTGGTAGTTCTTTGCTGCTGGGGTAATTTGTTGCTGAACAATCGAGGCAAACGCTTGGCTCAGGATAGAAAGAAGTAAGATTAGTCTGTAATTGGAATATTTTGTCTCATTTATTCTTGAAGATGTGCCATATTACACTCCATCAGCCAGGGGTTATTGTTTTATGAAATCAAACTGCACCTGGCATTGCACTCTACAAAACCTGAAGTGCTGCTGTTTGCAATCCAGTTCTGCTTACCCAGATCTCAGTACCAGCAAATATCTCATCCTGTGGTGGAACCTTCAGCCTCTCAGCAAATTATCCTATATAGTTTTAATTGTCTTGGTTTTTTTCCAGGACAACGGTTAAACTTAGCTATAATATCAAACGAAACTGTTATGGATCAAAGTAATAAATGTACTTTTCTGTATACAGTTATTTTCTTCTTTTAGCAAGTTTAAGATGAGATCATCTTTCACGTCTTTAAGCAATTACTACTGCAAAGGAAAAAATTATATGCCAAGCAAATTGATTGTATTCTTATTTCATTTAGATTGACCTCTGGAAGTTTTTGTGTGCTTTCAGATGATTGCAGTCATAAAATCAAAAGGATATTTAGAATTCAGCTGTATTTATGACACATCTGTAGTGGTGCATCTTGTACCACATGTTACAGCATCTTTTTAGAAGGTACATTTAAAGAAGTTTTAGGATAAGATCTAACTTTCTGCATTTAGGGGCATATAACACTTTATTCTCATTATCTAATTTTAAACAAATACCTCATGCAAAATTCACCTTTGACAGAAATTCTCCCAAAATTAATAAAAAGTAGCATCATTTTTAGGTAGCTAATTCTGATCCATCCTCTTGTGCATACACAAAACTGACAGGTATTTTCGTGTTTTAATTAAGCCAAGTTTTTACTGTAAAGTTTATACTAACTTCACACCTGTGAAGTCAAACATTTACACTGTTAAAATGAAGGATAAAGGAGAATAAACATTCATAGATAAATCCTAGTTCTAAGATGTCAGGTGGCAAGGGTAGAAGAAGGATTTTACACTGGTCCCGTTAAAGCATTATAGTATCAAAGAAGGATAAAAAGAAAGCTTTTGCTTGGCTTGGTAGAGATTTGGCCAGAGCATGGTTGGTTCTTGAACCTAAGGAGAAAAAAAAACAAACGGGTGAATAAAAGAACATTAAATAAACCTGTATTATAATGAGGCAGAAAGAGTTAGTTTAAACTCCTAAACTACCATGATTTTCCCCTGATATTCATGCATTTATATAAACAGATAAGAAAAATCACATTCTTGCTGCATACGGTATTTCCCAACCATTCCCTAAGACTTATAACCATCCACAGACATCTGATACCTGAACATTAGTGTTAGATATAAAAGTGGAATGCTTGAGTTTTTATTAACAGTAACAAACTGCATACTTGAGTGCATTTCACTGTAGGAGTATCAGTGGGGACTAAGCAACAGCTAAAGAGACTGAAGAATCAAATGGAAGGCTGCAAAGATGCAAAAGAGAGCTGTGCTCTAAGTACAGAAAACCACAAAAGATGCAGGATCTAGGAGAGGAAAGGTAAGCTGATTTTATATTTGCACTACTAACCAAATGCTGTCACCTCAGAGGCAGCCTTTTCCATCCCACATACAGCAGAGTGCCACAAAAGAGACACGGACAACTACTGAAAAATTGCTCCTGTTTTTTCAGTGCTAAACGAAGTACAGATCTTTAGCAGCTGAATTTTGTGAAAGCATTGGTTTGTCTTGGCAAAATTGCTTGCTGAGGCTGGGACATACAGAACATTATTAGTTTGATCTATTGTTACCCAGCAAGCTCCTAAATAGGTTCAGTTTAGTCTAACAGGATATTTTGGTGGCTATATAGGTTTCTCCCCCTAATCTCTCAAGAAAATTTTTACAGTAGAAAAACTTTGAATTAGAATTTCATTTGAAAATCATGAGCTATTTAACAAGAGGTGAAAATTCAGTTTATACAGTTGAATATTACACAGCACTGTCAAAAATCACTTGATATTCCTACCTGATCTCCTGGGTAGCAGACAGTCCTTGGTCCTAGAGTGAGTCATTTGTGTTTGCAGCACTTGTGCTCAAGCAGCCAAGTTGAAGACTGGAAGGTCTTCTTCTCCATTGGTGTTAGGAAATGTGCCTGTCTGACCACGTGTGCTGGGAGCAAAGCCCTTCACAGCTACACACACACAGTCAGACCACGTTTCCTTACAGGCTCAGGCCCAGCTTTCTCTTAGCAAAGTCTCAGACATCTCCATTATTAAAATAATTTAATTTTGTTGCAATGACTAAAGAGTAGCTCGAAATGCCCAAAGATAAGAAGCTTGAGACGGAGCCCAAAACACAGGACCCCCTAGGCTTTTATACTCCATAGTCTAAGCATAGTCTGGAGGTCATCAGTTCCTGCCATGTCTCTGGGTGTCCCTCAACGTAGTAATGGGTAACACTACAATGTATTAATAATAGTTTTATTTGACTAGAAATTATGTCTGGAGTAATTGAAGGAAAAATAAAGCTGAAGGACCTCCTCATGCCAGATACTGCTGTACGTAAGTTTCAAGCTGTGAGACTCTTGGGGCCAAAACTTTTTCCCATGAAAATTAAGAGGGAGCCTTGCTTCCAAAGGTCCCCACAATCAACAGCGTCTA
Organism: Serilophus lunatus; assembly: GCA_013399895.1. NCBI lineage: Eukaryota > Metazoa > Chordata > Aves > Passeriformes > Eurylaimidae > Serilophus > Serilophus lunatus. The sequence goes on from VXBA01003135.1 coordinate 208,853, forward strand.
GGGAAGCTGGCCTCCCTGCTGTGTAGGGTCAGTAATCACTCCTTCTGCCCAGGTCACTATAGGCGTCACATTGCCACATGTGCCCCATCTCCCTCAGGTGCTTTCTGGCAAGAAGTAGAAAAGTTGGCACAAGCTCAATTTTAAAGAATGTTTTAAAACTTTCATTCAATAAACCTGACAAAAAAGAAAAGATTGCAAGCCATTTAGGTCAGTTTTAAAGTTACTGGCACAGCAGATAGGAAAGGTTTAGTTAATTTTTTATTTATTCTCTTAACTTTGACAAGTAACCTTCTTTCTGTTTTTCCCTTCCTTGACATTATCCAAGCTGGTGTGCCTGGGAAGTTGAACCACTTTTAGTCTGTTCACTTCAAAGTATACCCATGTGGGAGATGGCAGTTTGCCATTGCACCACATCCTAACGTAAGGTGACAGCTCCTTTGGAGAGACACGACAACAGTGTCCCTTCGCTCATCCTCAGCAAGTTCAGGATCCCATGTCGACATCTCAACCCTGTTCACAGCCCTTATTCCACGGGGGAGGAAAGCAAATGCTTTCATCTTTTTTCTCCTCCAGCATTTTTTTTTTTGTTTGCCAAAAAAGAGGAGACAGATCATGAGTCTTCAGTAACATTTTGTACAAAAGTGTGTCAGAAGCCATTACCTGGAGGTGCTGATTACTATTGCAGCATTCCAGACAAGTTGGCAAGTGGTGTGTCTTTGGAATGGCTACAGACAAAAATAGTCTCAGTTGCTGCCGGCTTTTAAAACTGATTTCTCTAAAGCAATATTTTTCAGAATGAAAGGAATTGTCAGAGCCAACAAATTGAACATGAGATATGAAAGAAAAGGTAAGTATTTCTATCCTGGGGATACAGCCCAAAAGTGTGAGACACAGCTCTGGAAAAAGAAAAAAATCTCAGTGGCAGTTAAAAAAAAAAAAAAAAAAAAAAAAAAAAAAAGAAACCTGCAAAGTTATTGAAAGAAACACTAGAAATGATAACCTAAAGATGAGGTTAAAGGCCACAGCACATGTACTCATTCACTGGTAGTTAATAGCTCAGATCTCGAGAGGTTGCTGGGGACAATTACTAGGTAGGGAACACTGCAGCATTTTAAAGGCACTTTCAGAACACAGAATAGAAATTGTAGAATGTATTCTTGTTCTCACTCTGAGACTTGCTTGTATAGCAGGTGTGAATATAGTGACCTTTCATAGAGCCATTTCAAATTTAGTAATAACAGCTGATATTTAAAGAATTTGGAAATTTTAGAATTGTTACCTAGACAGGGCACAAGCAAGGTGCAAAAGTGACTGCAGCATCCACCCAGGATCTCCAGAATGAGCTGTTTGTTTTCAGGCAATTTGCCTGGTTCAGCTTTCTCACAGCTTCTTCCACGAATGGACAACAACAATATTTTTAGGCACTATAATTTCAGCATGGAATAATACTTCAGCAGCATTGTGCTTTGCCAGAGAGGAGGACTGGAATTTTAAAAGGCAGTGTGATTTACAAGCAAGTTTCACTGTACTTTGCATCATGCTACACATGCTCTCTGCCTTCTGTGTGCTGGGAAACTTCATTCCAGCTGGCAGCCTCAGTTGTTTCTCTGCTGCAAATTGAAGTGGTGCTTTTCCAGAATTCTAACTCTTATTGTTTCAATTTCAAGCTAAGTTTCAGTCCATGAATAATGTTAAAAAATAGAAAGCACAAGTATGTACATTTGCTGTCCCAGATGTTATTTATGTCAACTTAGAAAAATATCAGACACTGACAGCTCCTGAGGTAATCAAATATTTTCTCTTCATCTCATATTGATCTTGTGAAAATGTAGCTTGCTTGATTGAAAACAAGTTGTTAAAGGAATAGAGTAGCCTCTCTTCCCTCCAGTAACCAAGCCAGCTGGCAAGCGTTTAAGTAGAGATATTAAAGGAGTTATTAAATAATTTTCTTACATTCTAGAGTCAGTATATAATAATTATTCCCTTCTTTGCCATATATGGGAACTTACTAGAATTTAAATCCAGCAGTTGGAAGAAGTTTGCCTTTCAGAGTTGTGGACCCCCTTCAACTTTGTAGTGCATTATGTGTCACAGGGTGAGCAAAGACATATCACATTGGTTCAGACAAGGGTTCATCAAGACCTGTTCGTCAAGCCTGCTGTCTCCAATGCCAGCTCTAAGCAGACAGCCAGGCAGGAACAGCAGCAGGGTCAGCTTGTCTAACACTTTCTTCGAGTCCTTTCTCAGTCTCCAGCTATATTCAGCTCAGGAGAGAGTTCCTGAGCCCAGCTTGGTTTGTCTAGAAGTCCTCCAAAATATTTCCCTTCCAGATGTTTGCACAAAAATATTATAAAAGCTCAACACTTTGCTTTTTCCTAAGTCACCAAGTGGACTCTCTCAGAAACTGGGCGTCTTTGTCGTCACCAGCCACAAATTAATCTCAAGTGTCACAGTGTGTCACAGTGTGACCAAGCCACCAAATCAGAAATCTCTGTAAGGTTGAATGTCCCAGCAGGGCTACCGAAGGTCTGCAGCTCTCACTTGTGTTACATCACAGCCTCTTTGGCATCTTCAAGACATTGGCTCTGCACCTTCACCTGCCAGATTAACTGATGTTGCTTTGTTCCATGTTTAGCTAGAGCTGAACATGCATAATGCAGTCACTACTTACCTTGGAGAGTAGAGTTCATCCATCCATGGATCCAATAATTATTGTGCTTCCCTGAACCTGAATTTGAGTTTCTGTGTGGGTGCAGAAGTCGTTCAACAAGGTTCCTAAATCAGCAAGGATCATCCTGCGCTGATTTAATGAGAGCTCAGGCAAACCTAGACCTACATATTTTCGTCTGATCTGGGATGCAGGCACATCACTTGCACAAAATTTCTCAGGCACCTCAGAGGAGAACTCCTCCTTGTTTTATCCGACATTATTCAACCCATCTGTATAATTCCCTTTTGCTTAATGACTTGATCCTTATACCTATCTTCTTGCTTGTTTTTGTTTTTTTTTAATGGGTTATATTTTTTCCTTTAGCTAAAATAAAACATAAAAGCTCCTTTTCTTGTTTTATTCTGGATTTCAGCTGGCCTCTTCCCTACTTCAGTTATACCAGTGAATCTGTCCCTGCAAAAGTGTTTTTTCCCAGAAGGGAAACAAGAGAACAGAGAGAATTTCAGTCCATCTGTTCTGTCCAAAATTAGGAATTACAGAGGAGTGTGAGAATAAAACTAAAACCCTACAATCCCATAAACCTACCCACGCTTGAATTGAATCTTATTTTGCCTGAACTAGTTCTCCTATCCTTCCTAGAACCACTGCAAATTCTGTGGTACCTCCTTACATCTTAAAATTTTAATTGGAAACAAACTGCTACATGAACACATAGATTGTTTTAGATATGGAAAATGGAAATTCCAAAAAGATACATCTCAGACTTGGGTAGCTTGGAATTGGAGTTCAGATGTCTAGACATCTCAGAATTATCAAAATTCATTCTTACTGGTGAGAAAGAAGGTTGTGTTGAATTGTAAGGTGGAAAGGCTTTGAGACAAAGGCAGGTTGAAAAGAGGGGCTGTGCTGTGCACACATCTGTGCTATTTATAACATCCTAGCTCACAAGTCATAGTTCAAATCTAGTGTCTAAAACTGATGCAATTCCATAGAGTGAAACTATTCCAGTAGTTGGGACTATTCTGCTTCATTATTCTCCCTCAGTAAATCAGGTACATTAGAGTTCAAAACACCTGAACTGTGTCCACAGTACTATGAACTCAATTTTCTACCAACTTTCACAGTAAAAATAGAACCAAAAAGTGCTGCATTTGCTAAGAGAAAGTTACATCATTTTTCCTCCCATCTCTTTTTACAAAAAAAATCCCCACAAGCTTTCCTATGAAGTGATGCTCAGCTTGAAGTAGACCAGCTCTTCAGCTGAAATTCAGGGGGCTCCTCCCATTCTCCTTCGAGTAGTTTCAGTAATTAGGGAAGAGCAGCTGAAGTTACTGGAGTATTCAGTGAAGCAAGAGCTACAAAACACCAGTCCCAAGGGGGCAATTACAACATTTCAGTGAAGGGACCTGCAGGAGAGGCAGGTATGCAAACACTACGCACAAGATTTAAAAGATGCATAAAAGATTACATGGATATTTGCAAAACTGATCTGTGGGTTTTGCTGCATGGGATGCTCCTCAGCTTATTTTCACATTGCACTCAAATAAAAAACCTCGTCAAGTCTGACTCCCTTCCCTTTTCTCCCTCTTAGCTTTTTCCACTTCCTATTGCAACTATTGTATATTTTAGAGGCCTCTGTCACACAGATTTATCATCCAATGACCAGAGAGAGTATGCAATGCAAGGCACATACACCGTAAGATAAAAAATTTGGTCAAGTAGAACTTAATTTTCCTTGGGATGAGCAAACAGATTTAATCAAACCCAAGCATCAACCCCCAAAACTCCCTGGAACAATATAATTGTCCACAATCCAGCCCTCCCTGCCTCAATCTTACCATTTGTTGCTGTAACTTAACTTTCAAATAATGTGAACTGTCAAAAAGTGATTTTCTGTAGTTTTGGAGGACTTGTTATTTCTGGAATATAAGGTCTATGTAATGACTCAGAGGCAATGCATGCTCTCCGTATAATGATGAGAGTTTGCCAAATGGGCATTTACAACCCACTTCGATCAGGGCTCCAAGTCTTTGGTAGAAGGTGGGAGGCACAAGTTGGACGAGAGTTGGATTGATACTTGCAAAGGGTGTTTTTCTGTGCTTGATAAATATTTTGGGTATATTTCACTGCCACAAAATTCCTATCTACTTCCTATCTATTTATGTTCAGAACAGCAAATTATTTAATTTCCTTATCAGCATGAACTACACTCCTTGAAAATCTCAGCTTTTACTGGTTTCCTCCTCTTTTAAAAACCATGTTTCAATTGACAGAACATCTACATACCGACTTGAGCAGCAGATGAAGTGTACAAGAACTGAAAATTGCATGAGGACAACTTTCTTAAACATTTCTTATTGGAAAATCCCACCAACAGCAGGGAGTAATTTTCAGTAAACATTTTGTTGAACTTAAGAAAACAACTATAAATTTGCCATAGAAACCATGTTAGAACACATCAAACCACACTCCATTTAAATGTATGGAGTGCAGGATGATTATATATACGCATATATATATTTATATACCAACCAGCAATTAGGTCCAAATCTGCCGTTAGCACTCAATTCATGGTCAGTGTGGTTTTCTGATCACTGCATCATCAAGGGACATGACAATCCTGTCCCTAATGCATTCATACAGTGGTTAGGACAAATCAAATCTGCTTTTAATTTGAAGTATTGTACACATTATTTGAACAGCTTAATTAACTTATCCAGCTTATGAGTAGTACTTGCAAACACTGTTAAACAAATATGAAGGCCCAGTTAACGCGGAGTAAAAAACACGATTATTGCATCTGAATCATCTTTGACAAGGTAGATCTTGTTACCCCATGTGCTTTGCTGTTATTTGGAGCCATGAGCTGATCAGCAAAAAAGTAGTTGCATGTTCTGCTAATGCAGTACCTGCTGCTTACAGGGGACCTATGAAAAGTCACATTGCACCTCATAGTTAATCAACAATAGCACTCGTGTTTTAGAGAACCGTTTTGGAAAATACCTCAACATCATCAAGTCCAATCATTAACTCAGCACAGCCAAGGCAAAACCATGTTCCCAAGTGCCACATCTACACACCTTTTAAATGCCTCCAGGGATAGTGACTTTAGCACATCCCTGGGCAGACTGTGCCAATACCTGATCACCCTTTGGGGAAGAGTTCTTTCCCAATACCAATTTATACCTCCCAACACAACCTGAGGCCCTTTCTTCTCATCCTATTGCTTGTTGTTTGAGAGAAGAGCCCAATCTCCACCTCTCTGCAACCTCCGGTCCTGAGCCTACTTTTCTCCAGACTGAGGCCCCCACCAGCCACTCCTTGTTCCATTGCCCTTTCCTGGACACATTCCCACACCTCAATGTGTCTTATGGTGAGAGGCTCAAAAATGACCCCAGGATTTGAGGTGCCTCAGCAGTGCCAAGGACGGGGGACGGTCACTCACTGTTGGGACACGTTTCTGGTACAAGTGGGGATTTGGTTGATTCTTAGTCAAACAGCATTTGGAATTTAGTCCACTTTTTTGGGGAGAAACTGCCACGGTTTTAGCTATCACTGTAGCAGCTGTTGGGGTCCCTTAAAAACTGGGACTTGCAATTTGGCAGCAATGGAGAGGGACCCTCTATGTCACAGCCTCTACAAAACGATAGGGCTTTGTGTCTCATGGTGCTCCAGAGAATCCTGGAAAGAAAGACTATATACAAGAGGCAAAAATGGAGTCCAGATTATTGCAAAACCATCTACTTTTATACTCCATGATTTGTTTTGGTTTAATATAGCCAATGAATAAAAGGAATAATGGTCATATGTCATCCAGGGATTGCTTCTATTAATGTCTTAGAGCCACAGGAAAAATAGCGAGACGTTTTGATATCTGATGTTTACCTTCTTCAGACATTATGTCATGTCTATTAATTATTTCTTTACTGCACATATCACTATTAAGCAGGGAAGATAATTCACTCTGCTTTGGAACGAAAGGAAAACACAAGACATGACCAGTGGTTATAAGAAAACATACTGTGGACACAAGTTAAAATCTGCCTGTCCTCCACAAAACCACACTGGAAAACAAAGGAAAAGAAGTGAAGATGCAAAAAACTGAATAACTGAAAGCATCCAGTGGTCATGAGACCTTCACTTCCTTCTGGAAGACCCCTGAGTATTTAGAGTCCGTGCACAGTGGGACACATAGACCTTTCTGCTACTGATCATCTCTTGGAGAGAGGTGATTTCAGGATTCTTCTGATATAGAGCGTCCATCTTCAGCCTGTTGGGTTCTGAGATATAGGACATCAAATGAGTCACTTCCGCAGCGAGCACTGCCTTTTCCCCATGACTCAGACTACAGCCAAATTCGACAACTTGCAAACACTTTTTTTGTGTTTTGGTCAGATTATTCAGAAGAAATACAAAAAAACAGATGTAGCATAGCCAAAGACAAGTCAAAGATACCAGATATTTCGTTGCTTCTGAAGAGGAGACATTAAGTGACTCAGAATATTACAGACATGGCCAGATCTGCTGCTGAATTTCAGTAGTATCTTTTAATTTTCACTTACTCTGTATTTCCTTTGTCTACTTCAAATCTGAATGCTGGCTGACACAGGCTTTAAGCAGCTTTAAAAGTATCAGTGAGCTCTTTTGTCAATATACAAAACCCACACACGCCATATAGCTAAGAGGTTTTGAAGAATCCTATTAGTTCTGATGCCTTTAAATGGGCACCCAAATCACTAACAGCTCTTAAAAGTGGAACCACTGTGTATCGGAAAAGATGGTCACAGTGAATGCAACACACTTCATGTAGTCACATCAAAGACAACATGAAAACTAACCTTTCAAAATCCATATACTTAAAACCCCTGAGTATCTTTAACATTTAATTAAAATTGCAGGTTTCAGTTTACTTCTTTTTACCTATAATACAGCTTCATTTGTGGAGCTATCTTGAATATGTTCTTTTTCTAGAGGGTGTTATGAAACATCTGTATACTTTGACAGTTTTTACATTATAGACAAACCTAATGAATAAATGTCATTTCCTCCCAGTTCTTTTGAATATTGCTACACTCCCTACCTTCTTTTCCTGCATAGTATGACATGTACAACATGAGATCCCAAGCTGCCTTTCATTTCAGAACAGCATGACACCAGCACAATGACAGAGTTGAAAGCCATAAAAAGTTATCATTACACTCTTAGAAATGCTATCGTAATCAATCTTGTGTTATGCATTCACCAGTTAGACATGTACCACAAATCAACCACATGTAGCCATGGATAGAAATGACATGATTTAAACTTTGGTGCAATAAGGTAAAATGAATCAAATTCACCCTGACAGGAACCTGCACCATAAGCAGTGCACTCAGCTAAAAAGAGTTTGTCATTGGTATGGACAAATCACAAGTGGAAAGGCAACCAGGAGTGCTGCCATTTTATCATTGCAGAGGCAGGATCTATGTTTGAGTCTTAGTCATTTATTCAACAGGAGTTGATATAGTTTAGAAATTTATTTTACTTGAATCTGAATTATCAAGTAAAAGCCACGTGGCCTATTTTTCTGTTCTCCACTGTTGATTATTGCAATGCCTGACTTGAGATTGAAATTGTAAGTAAATACTGAGTTCTCTTGGCTTTCTTCATAACGTGAAGGTAATGGGAGCTGGACACATTGGCAGTCCCACTTGGACAAAACAAAAATTAGTCCCAGTTCTGGTCTGAATTTCCACCTAAAACAACGGGAAGAAGATATGAGACAAGAATTAGTTCTAGGGTATGAGTCTCATGGTACAGAAGGCATTTCCTCTAAATTTACCTAAGTTGGTATTATATAGACTGCATCAACATGCTGCAATTTCAAGAACCCTCTGTCTGCAACTGCTTTTTTATACCTCCAAGATCGATCGTTCTATGGTAAGTGATATTAGATGTTCGCTTTGTTTCATTATACTTCCTGATTTGTCTTAGTCTGAATATTCATTTTAGGAAAGCAGGAAACACAAAAAGCCATAAGATCTCCTGTGGAGCAAATTGTTTTTACCCTTCATTTGAAAATTTTAAGTACAGCATCATTATTAAGTAGAGAATATTACAAACTAAGTAGTGCTATTAGTCTAATGTCACCAATTTCCCCCTCATTTGCATTAAACTTACCTGAAGTACAAAGTTTAGCCATGGAAAGTTGCATACCCTATTTCTTCAAAAGCCTTCCAGAATAATACCCTAATGCACCACCAGACAGGTGTTATCAAGATGCCTTTTTGTTATTTATTCCCCACAATGCATTAATTCCCAGTTAGTGCATTGTCTAGGTAACAACCATGGAAATTTGTTTCCTCTGCTACGAGCCAGTATTGCATTTTAAAGTGACAGTGTCCTCTCAGCCTATTAACATGTGTACATGATACATGAAAAGGATTTAGCCACACAGACCCTTTTGCACATAGTATTGTGCAACTCCTATTTATTATTTCTTTCCAAACACACAGGGTGCTCAGAGTGCCTGTGTGAGAAGTAGTTCAGTTCAGAGATAAAGCAGACTAGGACATGTGTACATTGAAACAGTGAAAGAAATCTTAGTGGAGTCACTAATATAAAAACATATGGATAGATCCCAGTAGCCAGGCAGGCTACATTTCTCCCAGAAATTAAAGAGAGAGGGGGGGGGGAAAAAAAAANAGAAGAAGAGAGGAAGACCACTTTCATAAACAGTAAAGTCAAAGGAAATTAACCTATTTAATTTCAAATGACAAGACAAGGGAACAGTTGCCAGCTAATGCATTGAAGTAGTATGAATGGAGAGGAGGAGTCCTTCCATAATCAGGAGAAGACATTGGTTGGGCTGACTATTCCCCCACTAAGAACAAAATTAAAACACTGTCCTTTAACATTTACTTGATAATCATACTATTTTACCTAAAGGTACAAAAATCCAAGTTTTAAAAAAAGACTATTTTTGAATTGCCAATGCCCAGGAGTAACAAAGGTAACACAGCACCTGGCCAGACATGTTGGAAAAAGCACCACAGCAGAGACAACAGTCATGGTTGGAAAATGAATGTTGCTTAAACATAGCTTAAGTTTAGACTAATGAGTAACATTTCCAGCCAAGAGAGGTGTCAAAAGTCATTATTTCCTTAATGGGAACTTGTACAAGTATAGCAAGTGTAGTCCACAAAATAAGCACATAGGTTTCTTTTTTATGTGTTTGGTTTTTTTTGTTGTTTGCTTTTTTGTTTTTTTTTGTTTAGTAGCTATGAACTATGGTAAAGTTTTTCTGTTTCTTAAAAATGTGTAGTTTTAGGCAGGAAATCCAGTGTGATTGTACAGCAGAAGTGATTACCTGTGCTACAGTTTCAATAAATGGGAATGCTGAAGTCAAGCCCAGGACATTAGACTCGGAATTTTGCTAGCTCAGTAATGTTTTAGCAGTCATGCATTACTGGGATCTGTTGTTTGCTCCCTATCAACAGGATGGTATCTCACACAGCATACAAAACATTACCTAACAGCAGCTGGATTTCCTGAGATTCACAAGTAAGCCAAGACAGCAGTTTCCATCAGCCTTGGAATTCACAATTTGATGTGAATGTGGCCATTATTTCTAAAAGCTTCTAAAATGGTATAAGCTGAGAAGCAAAACTGGATATAGGGGAAAAAAAACTGCAAAAAATAGAGCAGAAGAACAATGTCTTCCTTCTCTCAGCTGAGACAAAGCTCTTCAACATCATCACATATTAGCATAACTTCATCACATATTAGCCATAGCTCCCTCTTCCTTTCATAAAGGCCACTTCCATCTGCAGTTAAGCAGATCTCAGAGTTAGCGAATGTTCCCCAAAGATGCCTTATGCTCAGTTAATGAATAAAGCAGTCACAATAAGGACTTTTATAAGAGATAAGTATGCCTATCAAGACTGTATTATTTCCCATTGAAATATTTTAACATATTAAGCATGTGAGAAATGGTGATCTTGATGAAGTCTTACAGGAAAATCAATATCTTTCTTCAATTTTTAATTTATATATGCCTAAAAATTGTCATCTGAATGGTATTTTAAACCAGGCCCCCACTTGCATTGTTCACTGAAATTGCTTATGTTTTGCCTTTGAACCAAGATGACTTTTTAATAGCCTTTTTCACATATTTTCCACTGTAGATGTGTTTCACTATTTTTCATAAATGTTTAACAATGGATGGTCACGCATCATTCCACCATCCTTGGTTTTGATCACACGTCTCAACTCTTTATAAGCCATAAAACTGCAGCATTAGTTTAATGAGAGAAATTTTATAGAAATAAAGATGTATGAAGGTCGGCAGTAAACCCTAAGCTACATTTAGAGTTTTATGGGATCCTCATTAAATTCATCTTCACATTCTAATTTTTATTAAAAACTAGTAAAAAATTAGTATATATTGTAGTTCCGTGGAACTACCGAGAATTTAATTTGCTGAGGTGAAATATGAACACTTTCAAGTTTGTTTAAAAGGACTTATCTATTCTTGAATATTGACTCAGACTACTGGAAAAAGTTTATACTCTGGCATCCATTTCTGTATGGATGTCCTATTTTCTATTCAAATCACTTAATTTTGAAAGACTAATTTTGTAAACAAAATTTTCATTTTGTTTTGGATATCAAAAGGCCAAGATTAAGTGAGTTCCTGTGGTCAACTAACAAGGACCCACTATGCTTCCTTCTACTTCCAGAACCTGAAGTCATTTCGCTATAAAATGTGACACTCAACTAATAGCTGTAGTCTCTAGCATTCCTTCAAACATAAACTTGCTGTATTTTCTGTCCTATCAAAGCAAAACAGCTTCTTCAAAATTACAAAAGCTCTAACACTATAATTAAACTGAGTATTGGTTTCCACACCGAAACTAGAAATAGGATGATGCCTCAGAATCATGAAATCCACAGTCATCATCCATCCACACTTGCCCCTATTCCTCCAATAACCTTAGCAAAAGTTGATGTCTCAATGACTGATGGAAAGACCAATTTAATTCTCAAGTATGTGACATTTCTACAATGCTCATGGTAGACACAGAAGATAGACATGAATTATTTTGTTTCCTATTTCCCATCCATCTCCTCCCCTCCCAGGGTAGCAATGGTAATTCAAGCCCTACCCTGAAGAACCACAAGGATAACACACCCATGTCCAGGCATCCACAGTTCTCTGCTGCTTTCCCAGCTCACCCAAGACACAGCCTGGGATCCGCAGTGCTGGGAAAACAGGTAGAGCCTGTGAGCTGAGATGTAGGCTGCAGAACATAGACCCAAGGGAAACCAAGCCTTCCTTCACTAGCAAAACTTCCTGGTATTCTGTTTGGATACAGCAGCATGTTATTGAACTTTCTTTGTATTCCAAACAGCCCCTTTCCGAAGTACACATTTCAAGACTGCATCACAACAGTTTCTCTTCTCCATCTCCACCAGTAACCCTGTGGCAGTTATGTACCAAATTGCAAATCACATTTAAATGTCAATCACACCTTGGCAGCCCAAACAAGTCAGAAAATATGCAAAAGAAGGTATTCAGTCTGACCTTTAACACATGAGAGAACAGTTACTATCACTGCCAAAGAATATTGTCTAGAAAGAATTTTTTTTTTTTTTTTTAAGTCCTTGCACTCTGCGTTGTAACAGAGCCCTGCAGCTGCTGCGAGGGCCATGGACTGCCATGAGAGCAGCCCACTTGGAATATTTTCCAACTGTTTTCTAATTTCACAAACTTCCACTCATCTCCATCTCCCTGTTGTTATTTCACATTTCAGGAACATTCCAGTGGTGACTGAAGAACCTTTTCTTCTGATAATTTCCACACATCCTCACTCTCTACAACATATTACTCTTCAAATATCTTTCTCTGACATGTAATAGTTTTATTTATATGACTATATTTAAATGTGCTAAAATAAAAGCGTTCAGAATACAATTTCCATTTTGATTTTACAAAATGGAGTTACAGCTAGTTGGAAATACAAAACTGTGTATAGCAGGTTTTAGTGTCCATTGGCTTAAATGTAAATCTTATTCCATACAAGGTCATTTCATTCTACAGGCAGGAGATTTAAGTTTCTATTGCAAAATGTTTCATTTCCTCACATACTGAAAATGAAGTAGTTCACTCTGACCATCTAAGGACAGTAGGCTTTTGAATCTGATAACCTATTATTTAAACCTGAACAGTTAGAATGCACCACTTTTGCAAGAATGAAATGACATAAGAGATATTTTAGAAGATGCTACAAGGAATAGAGAATTACCAAACAGGCACTGCAGTGCTTTAAAGTTCCCAGACAACCACACCAAGGTAAAAAGTCCTCCCTACAGCAACAGCGTTTTGATCAATAGAAGCCAGCCAGAAGGCTACTAAAACAACAAAAAAAGCAGCTCTGGAAAATTAATTCTAGCAGAATAAAGACATAAAAATAAACACTTGTAATTCTCCAATTCAGAATTAAATAACCTTCATTTACAGAAAAATAAGGAATCTGAACTGAATCCTGAGACATTCCGATACTGAGACTTCGAAAGACTTTAATGCTAGCTAAGTCAGTCCCTGCAAATCTTAATTCAGATTAATTTCCTTAAGTATCCCTTTTATGGCCAAATATCATATACAGATGTTTATATTAAATATAAACTATATAGATCCCACCTCAAGTATACTGTCCCTTGATTCTGGGCACCTCCTGCCTCACCACTCCACTCTCTACTGCTTCAAAGCCTGGACTTCTGAGGTTTGTTAAAAAAAAAAGCACTGGAATTTTTCCATTGGTGACTACTACCTTTTTATAATCCAGCACTTCTCTGCCCTCTAAACTATAAAAAAAGAGTCTTACTTGGTGACAAGTTATAGGACAGAGAAGTGGGCTGTGCCATATATAGCCCAGGAACCCTAACAGGCCCCATTAACAAGGCTATTATGTTAATTGCACGTCATAACGATTTAGTTTTCCAGCATAAAATGAACAAGTACCGATTATTTTAGGTATAATGACTTTGAGTCACTGATAAGAGACACAAGGAACAAAACATTGTGAGCTCAGGCTGGGACCATCACAGAGAAGACAGTTGTGGACAGCAGTGTTCCGCCAGGAGACGCACCAAGTCACAATAAAACCAACATTGGCCTTTAACATCAGGAGATGTGGACATCAAAGCCTTTGAACTTTGATTCCAAAACCAATTTTTAAAAAAGAGAAATCCAAGGGGTCACCCACTCTGGCAGAGCAGCTCCAGCAGATTGGGGCGACGAGGTTTCAGGGGAGGCTTTACCTGACCGAACACAGCAGCGGCACACGGACCTCACTGGAAGGAAGCCCTGTGCTGGTTTGCCAAGAGAAATCAAGTCTTCTCATTGATCTAACAAGTACCACTGCCAGCCTTGGCTGTGGAGCTGCTGCTGGAGATGGAGAGTGCTGACCCACTAATGCTAACATTAGCCTGCTGCGTGGCTGTGCCAGCATCTGCACGCAGAATTTGTACTCCATGGCTGCTTGGACCAGCCAAAACTATCTGGGACATATTCTATTAGAGATGATATTGCTTTTGCTCCAACAAGCAGTAACTCTATTGAGATTGGCTAATTCAATTTTCCCCATCTTATCAGATTTCTTTTTAATGAAACTGAACAATAGTTTCATTTGTTATGTTATTAGTTTTCCCAGTGGTAGCAGCAAGACTAACTCAGTTGAAAGCTAAACAACAGCATTGTGCCAGTGTTGACTGTTTATCATCACCATGTGCCAGCTTTATATTGCAAAGTTGCCTTAGTCCATTCTTTTCTGTTTGTTTCCCATCCTTGGGGATTCACAGCTCGGAGGTCATCTTCCAGCTCCATCTACTTTGTGGATAGACATGTACACGTACCGAAGTACCAAGCCCCTCAAGGAATCTGAAATTATCTGGGATGTCACAGTGATAGCAGGCTTCTTCAGACTGAGAAAAAGCTTCTTTTTTTTTAGGATAAATTATCATCTTATATGTTCATATTCAGTTCTTGTTAAATAAATATCTTGTAGCACAGACTATACAGGTTTTCATCTGAGAGAAAACATCCAAATCCTCCTGTTGTGTTTATCAACTCAAAATCGTTTCATCAATTAACCTCCAGAGGTGCTCAAAAAAAAGTTTCTATTCCTTCAGTTAAATTCCTGCTGCTTCAGCTGATTTATCACATTACAAAGACCTGTACTGTCTTGGTGTTTGTAGGGAAATTGTATTGAGAAGGCAGGCTAATTTGCATGATGCTTGCTGAGATTTTTTTTTAGCTCTCTTTACCTTTAGAGAAATGTTTTATTTGATCCATGTATTTAATAGTGGTAAGAAAAGGAGCCTGGCAACCTTTGCATGCTAAACTCTACAGCACATTAATTCAGCAGAACAGCCCAGAATACACAATGCAACTCTTTGGCCTTAGCTCCCAAATGTCTCAGCTCACTTGCTGTGGCACAAAGCCTGATCCAAAACCAGAAAGGGAAGGCTACTCCAGACCTGCTTGCCAGACCATCTCTATAGATTGCTTCCCACATGTCGTTCAAAGCCAGAAGGGGCTCAGGTCGCAGAAGTGATCAAAGACATCACGTAAGCCACCCACCCCAGCATCAGGGTATAAACTTACATCCTGACCTTTAGGTACCACCTCGTTCCCATCCTCACCTCCTGATCTTAAGCACATAATATGCTTCCAAGCCTCTGCATTATCACCAGCACCTGATCATCTCCTGTGAAGGCTGCACCCCACAGAAGCACAGGCACACTCTGCCCTCAGCAGAGCTATTGCTCTGAGCAAATACACACAGTGGCCACGGTGGCTCTGAAGGGTCAGGTGAAGAACTTGCTTTGACAATTGCTAGCAAATAGCAGCTGAACAATGTCTAGTTTCTTCTTTCTTGGGTAGTTTTTCACCCACTGAAGAACAGTGTGTTGCTAACTGCCCCAACCTGTGGGCATTTTGGATAGAAAAATCCCATGAGATGAGAACTGCTTTTCACGTGTAAACAACAGAATTCCATCCTGCTCAGATTACAAAGAGCAAGCAATTAAAGATTCTTCTGAAGATCAATATCTGTTTATTCTTGGTTAGCAGTGCCTAAGCTACAACCAGAGCCAGAGCCCCCAGCACCAGCACTGCTGTGCACCTGGAACACCCCTACCGCTTCAGGAGCCACAGGACACACCTGCCATTTGAACCAAAGAGTGTGGAAATGTCTAGTTTCTAGTTTCTTAGCATTATTTTTGTGTGCTCATAACTTGCTTCAGGTCTGCACCACCTGAAATGCCAAAAGCTACAAGAGTTGCTCTGCTACTTCTTCAGCAATTTGTAGGGCCCAGAGACCATAGAACACAAATAGAGTAGCAACTCTGGGAAGTAAGTCACCTTAATACAGTACACCTCTGCCCTCATAGGAACAATATCCTAGTATAATTTCACCTTAGAGCTGAAAACAACTGCTGTAATTCTTGTTCAACCGATCCAGAAAAGTACTGAGGACTCCAAATGTGATCTCAGTAACAGACAGTATTTTTTCCCCCCAAGACAGAAATTATTCTACAAATAAATAAACTAAACAATTATAACAGGATTACTAAGGCATTCAGCAAATGTTCAATATTAAAGGCACTTAAATATTTATTCCTGAAGCTAGAATGAAGCTCATAGTGTGCATTTTAAAAAAAAAAATTATTTGCATTACAATAGCACCTGGGAACCTAGTCACAAATAGGACCCTGTTGTACAAACACTGAACAAAAAAGACAGTCTCTGTAAAGCTTTTACACTAAAAACAACTGTGTGGTAATTTCATCTACATGTTATTTCATTCCCAGGGCTGAACTCCTAGTGTTCAACTGCATGAGACAGTAAATATATTCTTACTCTGAGCACCCTGCACATAAATTAAAAACACAAGGCCTCTCTGCATCACTGGCCAGCTCATACCTGTCATAATCCCTCATTGTTTCATGTGAGCAGCAGAGACCATTTTTAGCATGCTTTTGGCAAACTATAGTGGTAACACTATATTTTACATACATATAAAATATTTTTTGGTAAACAGTAACTCTGTTTTAAGTGAATTCTGAAGATGGTACAAATCGATGTGGTTAGTGATTATAGATCTGTTGCAACGTGGTGCTTACTTACAAAACACTCTGGGCCACCCTGGTGATGAACTGATTTTTCCTATGTCTGAGTACTAATTAAAAATAAATAAGCTATACATTCCAGAGGTGGACGTACAGGGAGATAAACATGAGGTGTTGCTGTCTGTACACCTGCCCCTACATAGTGCAGGTTCACAGTTTATGCTGACTAGGGAAAATGGAGATAACAGGTTGGAAATGTAAAACACAGTCATATAAAATAAACCCCAAGACATGTGAGCACTGTCTTCTCAATTGTGTAAATCATTTAAAAAAAATAAATACAAAAATGTATCTCAGCTTCTGTAGTTCTAAAGAAACAACCTGTGATCAATAAATCAGAAAGCTGGGTATCTTCTGCTTACTGGCTTAGTCTGCCGAACAATTATGCAGTGAAATGTTCTAATTGCACTTTGATTTTAATGTTGAAACCCATTTCCATAATTTCAGTGGATCTTTACAACACTGTTTAATATTTGCCAGTGAAGTAAATGAGCTGCAAGTAACATTCACAGATGGTTCATGTTTGCCATTAGGTCTGCAAGCTAAGATTTTCTTTGTTTCCAAAAAAAAAAAAAAAGCAATAAAAACAATAGGGAATGCCTTGGATAAATCCTGCAAAGAGGATTTACCCCAATAGTAAGGGACAATCTGAACACCTCTCAACATCCACAGGTTTCCCGTGAGCTCCACTACCAAGATCACACCTTTTTCTTAGAGGGGAAAACAAAACCTTGCTTAAGTAAAGTGTTTTGTAACGAACTCATGCTGTTTTTTAAGCCAGAAATCTGGGGTACAACTGTGTTATGTTTAGGTTTAATGAAGCAGAGCACTCCAGAGTAAGATGGTAGGGAAAGACAAAGCCAGCTTCCCACGTGCTCAGACATCTGGGTTTCTCTTTAGATCTGCTTGAGATTAGGGAAGAAGTACTCCCAGGGATTTTTGTCTGTTTCTGTTTTTATAAGAATAATTTATATCAGCATAAATGCAGACTTGTCAGATCAGAAATGTTTCAAAGAAAAATATGTCTTTTCTACTACTTTTTATTTATTTATTTATACAGCAAGGTTTCAGTGTTGCAGTATTTGAAGTGGCATCATCCTGACATACTAACCAGTTTAAATTATATTGACCCAGAGTTCCCACAGCAGCTATTGATTGATCACAGTATGAATTGAGCAGAAAAGGAGAAGAAAGGTCAAAACAATGATGATCTTAAAGCTGTACTGTTGTTCGAGTGTCTACCCTGAATGGGAATACAGTCCCCAGCCCATAGCTTACAGTGCTATCAGAAAGTGGCAAAATACACACAGATGTTAATCCAACTTTGATACGCAAGAGAGAAGAGTTGAAGCACATTAACAGGACTGAATGCATGTTCTGTTAATGCCTGACGAGCAAGAAGTCACCGTGATCCAAATGGGTTTAACCTGCTCTGTCTTAGAATTTGTTTTTCAACATTAATGCAGTGCTGGCAATGATGAACACATTCTTATTTTGGCTTGATTTTCGTGCAGCTCTAGTTTTGACCTAAATAAAAGAATGGAGGGGAGTTAGGAGTAAAGGAGGCACACTAATTTTTTAAGCAAGGGCAGAGCGAAGTCCTACTGCCAAATTTAGAGTGCTGAATCTGCATTCCAGCACGGGAAACCTGGCCTCACCTGTGGGGCTCCAAAGGGGTTCTTCGCAAAATCTTCTCAACAGCTCCTTCCCTTAGAAGCAAGCGTTGAATGCAAATAGAGCCAACAGTTCTGCATCACAGAACATTTAAGCTGTAACATAACAAGCAAGCACATCACAATGGTTGTTTGCTACTAATGCAAACTGCTGCTCAAGTACTGTATTTCTGAGCATTCACTGGTTGGATAAGCACCCTAAACACTCCATTAAAGTTCCTGGTCACAGTGTCCAATTAAGTTTCTTCACACAAAATATATCTGTTTTCTTTTTCTTTCAATAATATCCAAGTTTCAGGCTAGAAGTGATTGTATTTTTGAAAGCATTTTTGTTTAAAGCTACCACTGACATTTTAAGCAGGAGAAAGAAAATAAAAGCTAACTGGTTCTATGATCACAGGAACCCATTCTCTGTTTTCAGAAGCTGCCTTTCAAATGCGCAAACTCAAAATTTCTACATAATAAGTCAGATTTTGAGGATATATTAGAATTAAGCAGAACAAGTCCAGCATGTTCAGCTCATACATCTGGAAACTAAAGCAGCTGCATGGGTACACACGATTTCTGAAGGCATCAGGCTTACAACAACCGTCCTAAAAGTACGAAGGCCTTAACTGGCTGCAGTGGGTTTACGAATCCTGCACGTGATGAAGCATCTAAATTTCATCCCACAATCATTTCAGCAAGAAAAGGTGAACATAAACTGTTAGCTATGGACACTCTTAACCCCAGGGGTAGCATAAATTCTGTACAGTTCTTCACTCTATTTTAGTGTCTGTGCAAATAGTCTTTACCTTCAAATGAAACATGTACAATGAAACCACAACACATCATTAAGTACAGGTTCCTAGCATGCCTTCAAACAATTGAAAATCTCAGCAACTCAGAAACTGCCTATCATTTTTTCTCCTAAATACAATAAGAACTGTGAGGACACACTGTCTGGGGGTTCTGCAGTCTGGCCCCAAGTTATCATTGAGACACGATAACTTAGAGAACCATTTCCATGCTGTGTTGATAGTTCTATCTGAATATGAGGCGCTTATAGTGCGATGACTTACTCTCAAATATATGTTTGCAAGATTGCATCATGTTTTCCATCCACGCTTCCTCTGCCTGGAGCGACAATCACCTTCCCTGAGCAGGAAAAGGGAGGCCACTCTCAGTGTGCACCAGCAAGGGACATAAGGAGCCTTTCCTGGAGCACACTTGTGGACAGATAAGTCAGCCTGGAGTCAAGTATTTTTGTAGGATGTGCCTACTTTGTTATAATGTTGGCATGTCTTCTATTTCTTCTGTTAGCATTACTTTCATTGATATCGGAGACTACGTATCATCTAAAAGACAATAATATCACAGAAAAAAACCCCAGCAGCTACTGTTGGATTAGAAAAGAGATTACAAACCACTCAAGTACAAGCAGAGAAAGCAGACTAGCAGTTTAGAGGAAATTTTCAAACCTTTCCATCCACTAGGCATGCACATGTACGATCCTCTTCCTTCTAAGGCAGTGCAGTAACTCCTCTTGGCAAGCCTGCATTTCTGTTACTGTCTGTAAGAATCAGCTTCGCAAATTAAGAACTTTTCTCCTAATGCAGGGACACAGCTGACCTATCTTTATGCCCCCTCCTCCCCTTGGGTTTACTGCTTTTTGATTTTGACCTTGCTGCCCTCTTACAGAGCTTAATTGGCACCTCCCAGCCAAAGTAAACAAACTAATTCAGTGTTTGTGATGCAGTTTATGTGGATTCTTGAGCGAAACTAGAAATACTAGAAATAAGTTTCTTATCAAGTAACATGGAAGCGACGTTCCCTTTACTTACACTCCCCTACAATCAGAGTAGGTTTGGAGCAACAACATTTGCTCACTTCAGCCAGATAAGCCTGCACCACAAATGGTGAGTTATCAACTCACTAAAACTACTGGGGTACAGCTTTATTTTAACAACATATTGTGAGGGACAGATGTTAAGAGTAAGATGAAGCGCTGTTTGCCTGCCGAGCATGGCAGGTCCATTGCCCTGAGAGAAAAGGACCCGAGCAAACAACCAAACCATTTCATTGCAGCTGATCCAGACATCCTTAGACAGGAGCTCCTGACTGAGCATACATACACCTCTCAAATACGGCTTAAACCCTGGATAACAGCCTTCTTTCTGCCCTATGCTCCTCATCTCTATTTTGAAGGCTTCCGTTGTGGCCCTATGCTTTACTGCCAGCTAACCACGTATAAACAGACCAACTATTTATAAGGCCTAAAGGTATACTAATAGCATCATATGCCTCTTTTCCAAGTGTTCATCAAAATTCAGTCTTTGCATATAACTTTTAATTTACAGAAGACTTAAGTTCCATTAGTTTTACTTCATTAAATTGCTTAAAATCCAACAATCCTCAGTTATTGCATCGTCCTCAGCCAAACACCTTATATCTTTCTTGCTTAAATGAGCATTCCTCAGCCCATAGTCTTCCCGTTCCCAGCCTCACAGCCCTTCCCCTCTCTTTCTCCAACTGAATCTGCCAAATTCCACGATACCAATTCTTCTCAAAGTGCTCTTGCACCACCACAATGGTGGTGCCCCTTTGGGGCAGGTTGGCCTTGACTTTTGGAGGGTAAAGAGGATTCATTTGACTCATTGCCAATTAAGATAGATTTGGATTGTGAGAAGCAAAGGCAAACCCTAAAATACCTTGTCCTCTGTGCTCTTTTTCTCAGGCTTAACCTCTTTTCTTCATCCACCAAGTCCTTTACCTCCTCTCTATTCAGAAGCAAACTTAGAGGCTGAGATTTTTTTTTATCTGTCTCTACAAAAGCTGAAAATTAGAACAAAAGGAGTCTTTTTTAACTTTTTTTAACTCTAACCCATAATAATTTTTTTCCCGAGGCCCAAATGTCGTTGCAGCAAAAATATTTTTCTCACAAAAACCCCCAAAAAATTCATTCTGACTTTCACAGTTTCCCTAGGCCTGAGAAATTACGTTACTGCCACCACAGTACACAAAAGAGAGAACCATTGCTGCATCTTAAGCTTCTCGTTAATGCCTGGTTTCTCACAAGCAGCTTTGTTTCATTAGGAGATCCAACCTGAAATATGCTTGGGAGGTAAAACCAGGTGTAGCTGCTTTGGGGTTTTATCTTACTCCCTGACCAATAGCATAATGAACACTGCTAAGGGAAGAAAAAGTCAAACCAAGAAACAGCAAAAGTGAAAATCCAAGACTGCTTGAAAAATGGCTAGTTTGCTGTTTTAAATTAATTGAAAAATAAAAAAAGTTTTGCATGTAGCATAAACCTAATTCCAGTATGAGACAGTGTCCAGATGTTTCAATTAATATAATTAGAGGTGTGTCCATTGAGCTGAATTTCACAGGTGTAGGCAATCTCTGATTTAGTGTCTCCATAAAATAAAAGAAAAATAAAATAAAATAAATAAACGAAGGCAGCTCATTCTATTTGGGTGATACTATGTGGCTAGCAAACATTTTAGGTTATTGCGTTTCATATGATTCTATGTGAGTATTTTTACTGCCCAGCTAAAGTGTGTTCAGAATGTGAGATGCACTATAACAAAACTGGTGTATACAACAGCTCTTCAAGTATTGGGAACTTGGCTGAAGAGCTTTTGAATTTTAAGGAGTATATTTTTCTATAAAGGAGCTGCATTAAATCAGCTGGTGACCTGCTTACGACACACACTCTGCTGTATTACCCAGCATCATTTAAAGCACCACACAATTGAAACAAGAAAGTGAGAGACAAGGCTATATGACAATACCTGCTACTGAACCAGCCAAAGTGCACAAGAATAGGTTTTTTATTTTATTATTTCTCAGCCTGGTCTGTGGTTTTTGTTTGTTGGGGTTTTTTTTTTTTGTGTGTGTGTGTGTTAATTCTAAGTCTCCCAGCTTTCAAGTTTGAATATTTAGTTTAAACAAGTAAAAGTGTTCTACTTCTCAGCTGCCTTTTCAATAGCTGTTTCTGTAACAGAGGATCTCTAGAGGAAATGTCTTTTGAAGTGCACATTGCTTTGGGAACAGTGTACACGTGGTTCAAGTTTGTGTTTTTCAGCTCTTAAACCTGCTTAGGGGGCTAGGCCATGACTTGTGTATGGACAGGATGGGAAGAAGACTGTTTTAAGTTTTCCTCATTCATAAACTTAATTTTATGTCTTTCTATAAGAAAAGACACTTTTACTGCTTATCTTGAAGGTAGGGTGGGGACAGCTTTGTTGACCTCTTTTACAGATTACTCTTTATAGTCTAAGTGCTGTAGATTAAGGCAGCACCTGAGTTATTTTTTTTCTAGTCCTTGAAATACCTCTGGTGCCAACTGATTTGGCAAAGGTTTGGAAAAACACTAGCAACGTTTAAGCAGGAAAATAAAGTTTGTTTTTCCTGTTCTATACTAGTAAAGTACATTTTTCTGTGAGAGTTGACAGTGAATATTCTGGTCATGTACGTAGCATATATGTGAGGTACTCCTGGAGCTGTTGGTTGTGTTAACAAGGTTACAGTGGGCCTCATCCTGCTGCTTTTTCACCAACAGAATAATCTTGCTTTCTAACTTTGTGCGAGGTTGGCTCAGCCTGGATGAGAAAGATGCTGCTCCATATCTCCTGCAAGGAAAAAGATAAAATGCAGACTACCTATTTTACAGCTCTGCTTTTGTTTTTTCAAAGTTAGTACTTCAAACTGAGGTTGTTTTAAGTGTCTGGTACCCAAGGGAGAAGCAGTGCAGAGGTAAATTGCCCTCATTGACAAACACAAATTTTAGGTGTATGAGCTGAATGCTCTTCCTGTCTGTAGTCAGTGGCTAAACAAACTCAGATTTGTTCCAGTGGGAGATCACCTAGAAATGCCAGGTCCTGTAGGTAAAGAACCACAGCCAAATATCTCAGAAATGGAGTCAAATAAATATCTCAGAAATGGTATTAAATTTTGCTGACTCTTTGGCCCTTACCGGCTCAACTCAGTCCAGGGTGGAGTGCAGAGAGAAGCCCAGCATCTGTATTTGAAGAAGGTGAAAAAAAAGTGATGCCATTCACATAGACAGTGATTTTCTTACTTATGAAATGGGGTATTAAAAACTGCTTAGATCAGCCAAGTATAATTATTTAATTTGAATTCTTACTAAATTAAGTGCTTATGAAGTTCAGGGACAGCAGCATGGCAGGACACCTAGATTCAAGCTTGTGATTCCTCTATACCCCATTTTTTTTTTTGTTTCTTCATATTTAAAGTACTTAATTAATCTATACAGAGTTTTTAATACAATACAGTTGATTAACGTTAGTAATTTCAGTGCCTTTTTAATATAACAAATCTCTTCTGAGAAATGTTCCCAGTTAATGATCTGTGTCATTTTTTAAAGTTTGCGTTCTGACTAATTTTAGTAGAAATATCATTAAATTCTTCATTATACTTATTTATAGCAAGGGTTGAATTGGATTTTAGATGTTATGATTTTACCATAATAAAGATCTACAGCTCTCAAAGCACACTATTATGTCTGTTTTTAGAGATCTAAAATGAAGTTTTGGAACTAGGAGTAGCTTAAAAAAATGATGGGGAGGAGGAGAAGGTTTCTGTGCCTCTTTGAGGCCACTGAGTATCACAGGAAGAGGCCTTGGGGTGCTGGTCCACACTGCCTCTGCTCACACCTTTGCAAAACCTCCTGCACCTCCCAGTCCTCCCCTCCCACTTTGGTCCTTTCACCACAGTATCCCACTCCCCACCAGCACTACACCATTGTGTTGAGGCTGAGCTGTAGAACTCTGGCACTGAAAGGGTGGAGACAAGTAAAACATTCCCTTTCTATGAGGTGGGTGAGTGCTGGCATTTCTCTGCTCCTTCCCCAGAGCCAAATTACTAATGACTCTCTGCTTCTCTGCTCCACAGGCAAGGATAAGTTTTCTGCGTCCTCTCTCTAACCACTCCAGAAGCTCCTTGTTGGGCTTGTGCCAGGGCCTGAGTGGCACAGGAGATCCCAAAGGGCTTCAGCTAGAGATTCAAAACCAGACCCACCTCAGCTGGTGAGCACAGTGCAGGAACTGTTTTACTGTTGGCCAAGAGAAGATGCTTCCTGGCCAGATCCTGCCCTGTTCTGGAGGACTGTGATGGCAGCTGGTTTGAGGAGGGGTGGGGAGGGGGAGAGCTGCAGTCATGTATTTCACTATGGGAATTTTATCAACAACCTCTCCCCTAAGCTGAGCAAACTTATCTTTTCAGTGGGCTCATAAATAAAGCAAAAAATAACTATATTTCAACCATATATTTTTCTAATAACATTGCTTTGACAGGATCTATTGTAAAGAAACACAAAGTAAATATTGCTCTCTGCTTTTTAAACAGAAGTGATGGAGTTTTTATTTATTTTTGTACACAGAGTATTTTTTGTACTCCTGAGCAAAGCAAATCCTGGGATAAAGGGGTGGTTGTGCCACAAGGATAGGATTCTGTGCAGGAAGAGCGGGTGGGAGTGCTAGGAGCATCATCGTGTTCCCGCTGTGAGCTCCACCAGAACAAGCAGAGATGACAGCATTGACTTTATTCATGGGGACTGTAACGTGTTTTTGTCATTCCTGTGGTCCTCCAGGATGATGCAGCTCTTCCTGATGACAGGCAGAGAAGAGCTGTCCTGCACTGGCAGCTGCCATATGGGATCCAGCTTGGCTCCCACGCGCCCCCTCCCTACCCCAGGGTAGATATCTGCGTCCCCAGGTGTCACCTGCACAGTCACCTTGACTTCCTCTTAATTTTATTCAAGGGCTCTCCTATGCACTGCTGCTTCTTTGTCATTCCTGGCCTCTTTCTTGAGGCTCAGGGTCCTCCTGATGATGGGAGCATAGGCTCCCACAGAGCATAGACCAGGTTGCTCAAATTCTGCTTCAAACCACTGTAAAGACACTGTAAAGCCTCCCATGCCTGGCACAGCCAAAATCAAGAGGTCTTGCACCCTACAGTAAGCAAACTATATTAGAATTGGAGAGTTAGCTGAGCCAGGGTTCAAAGCACATCAGAAACTTCTGACCAAGTGACAGAGTGGAATCATGCACAGTCTCAGCTGTGTGGCAAATGTAGATGTGGTGGTTGGTGCAAATGTACACTATCATCACATGAATTATGCATTCATGCACATGAAAAATACCAGCATATTTATGCATCTTCCTTTACTCCTTATCACTTTACTGGACTTAGTACAATGTTTCCCTGATCATTATATCAGATCTTGAATTAAGGCAAGTTTCTTGTTAAGGGGTGAGGGTTTGGTTGGTTGGATTTTTTTAATTGCTACTTTTAAATTCTACTGAAACAACAAGTAAACAAATAAAAAATTCATTAGAGAGAGGCGGCTCAACTTAGATGAAAGTTTTACAGCATATAGCTCTGCTTTCAAAAGCAGAAAATCCAGTCACCGGGTCATTAGCACAGCATGCAGCACGGCAGAAATGAGGAACATTAGAACTTGTGTCGTTTGCAAGATTTACTAATATTTCAGTGTCTTAACAGCAACGTTTCAGCCTAAAAGCTTCCCAAAAGGCACTTAAACATTTGAAATACCAGCTCCAAATGGCTGTGGATGCATTTACTCATTACAAGCATATTTAAAACAATGCATTTGGGCTGGCTTGTGACAACTTTGGGGCTACTGTGGGAAGGCAGGGAGAGGGGACGAGGAAATATTCATCCCTCATTTTTCCCCTTTGCAAGGGCAGCCAGAGCTTGTCTGTTCCTGAGCATGTGTGGAACGGCCGCCACAGCGCCGGAGGTGCTCGTGGGAGTCGTTGCATGTACAGATTACATTTTAGTGTTTGACTGTGACGATTCCCCTGAAGAAGCTAATGCTGATTACGATCCTGGTTTGATAGCTTTGCTTCTTTGAACATGTCAAGTTAATTTCATGCTGAATAAGGAGAAAACTTATGCCTGTCACAGTGCTATATATCAGTCAGGGGCTAAGAACAAAGGCTTTAAAACCCGAATGACTATGTTTGCCACATGGCTTGGCTACAAAGAGTGAAATGCAAGTGTTTTTGTGCTCTTCACAATGGAAATGAACTTTCTTTTGGAAGAGGAGGTGGCTATACATGGGTCTCCACTGCCATGTGAAACGGCCTGCATTAAGCTCTTCAGCATTGGTGAAGGCACTCTCTGGGAAGGATGGCTCTGCAAGAGTGTTGGGGGCTGAATGTCTGCTTGTCCATGCCTTTTTCCCAGATTTCTCTCCAAAGATAGCTATTCTAGTTACTTAAAAATGAGCCCAAATGGACTCCTGTCTTCTAAAGTCGGGTTAATATACTGAGCGAATATAAATTTTGGGGGGATTTCTTTGGTCTTTTACTTGTTTTGTTGGGATTTTTTTCCCAGCTCCAGAGTGTTACCCTCTTTAAATCTTTACTTGCTGTTTGATCTTCTCAGTCTTCTCATTTCATACTAGGAACTGAAAAAGAAAGAGTCTTTAGAAGGAAAAACAACAAGAACAAAAAAATCCCACTGAGTTATTTAAGGAAACTGCTTCTTCTGGATCAAATACAAAACTAAGGTCTCAGAAAACCTTCATAAGCTGCACCATAGGAATGCAATTACAACTGAAAAGAGTGCAATCACAGTTGCTGTCTTTTAGAAGTTACCTTTAAAACTTTAGTAATATTTCCAGTAAAGCCATCTTAGTTACAAGCAACTCCACATACAGCGGGAGGTCCCAGGTGTTCTGCAGATGCCTATAGTGAGGAATTTCCCAAACCTCTCTGTGGCCCCATCTTGAAGCTTTTTCAGTTTCAAGTTAGACTCTCTGAAAGATCAATGGCCTGTTGCAAATGAGGGCATGGCACTATTCCCTTCATTAATAGTAAACAGTCTTCTGCACTTTTTTATTAATCTTTAGCATGTTTCTTTCGTTGTTATGCAAGGAAGAATTGTCCTATGGATGTGTAACAAGCTATTTTTCTATTTAGAAGAAGCTAATTAAAAGTGGCTTGAAAAGCCAAGCCTCTAAATTTCCTGACAAAACTCTTTGGTTTTCTTCCCATACAATAGTCCTTTGTCCTTTTTCTCCGCATTATCATCAGATTCACAGAAGAGTTGTTTTCCTTTCACAGTTGAGATTGTAGGAAAACTCAGTTTTCAATTACTCTAAAATAACTTACCTAGGCTGAGTTATTACACAAAATGTTCAGGAAAGCATAAGGTCAAAAAACATTCCATTAATTTGTCCTGTGTATGCAGAGGAATGCAACTCAGAGGGAGAAAAGCCTCAATTCTATGTTTTCTTCAAGGTCAAATTTATCTTTGAATACTGAAAGAGAATTCCTGTATGCGGAAATATGGGAAAAGGGAGCGAGCCATCCTCCATTCCCCATTGCACAGGAGGACTGGCATCAGTGCTGGGAGAGGAATAGCTACAATCCCATGGGACTGGATTGTGCCTCGTTAATTTCCCAGGAGAATTGTCATGGTTTATCCATGGTTCAGCAGTTGTGATTGTGGCCTTACATCTAGGTAACAAACACAAAGGGATCAGACGGTGCTGAGCCGCTGCAGGTGCAGACCTGTGCCCACCTACGGCACCCCGAGTGTCTGTATTAACCCAGGGGAAGGGTGGAGCAACAATGGGATGGGTTTATTTGGTCCAATCTGTAGTTTCCCAAGGCCTATTTGCTACAAAAGTTGTGCATTGCCTCATGCTGTGTGGCCAGGATGAGGACAGTTGTGAGTTCTCCTGCTTTGATGGAGTTTTCAAATAAAAAGTAAATGCCCTCAAGTGAATTCAAAACTCTTTTCTTTTCTAACAATGAAGCTACACAGTGTTAGTTCTATGGCTCCTTAGGTCAGTGAAATGCGACGGGCAAGGATCAAAATAAAGCCAGGCTGTGACACATGAAAAAAACCCATAACTGTCCCAAACCAGCCTTTTACTTTCAAAAGGTTCCAAAATCCTAAAATTCTCTCTCCCTGGTACAAAGGTTTTACCTCTAACTTTGAAAAATATATCAATTTGTTTTGGGATATTCATTCCTGAATTTATAGAAAACAAATCATCTTAGATGCTTTTATGCTCTGGGCTGAACCCTGCAAATAACCACAGGAAAAAAATTCAAATTTAAGATATTGTTTCTTCTTTGACTAAAATACATTGTTGATATTGTTACATGCTTGTACTTACACAAAAGAGAATTGAAAAGTTTTGCTTTTAACGCTGTCTCATTCTCTGCAGAATGTTCACAAACACCAGAGACCTTACGACTTTTCCTTTTAGAAGCCTCAAGGTTATTTAAAATTCCTGGGATCTATTCACTCAGAAAACCACCTTCCTTTACCTCATTGTTAAATTCCTTCTGCAGACCTGCAGAACTACCAACACATTTTCTCTTTTTGCACTTTTTCATTTTTTTCCCCTCTTTATTTATTTTTTTAAAAGTAATTCTGACAATATGTAGAAGAAAACGAAGTTTAAGTTTAGGAGTGAAATTAGAAGAGAGAAATTTCATATTTGTGGAAAAAGTGCTGGAATATCACAGTCAAAAAAGCAGTTGGAACCGTCCTTTGTCAAAGATCTGGAAGTTGGATCATAACTCTTTAGGTGACTTCAGTCTCCTAAAAACCTGAGTGTGCTTTGTGCAAAACAGCTTGAACACACCAGAAGATTTTCATTAAAATAAAGCATTTAAGGACTTTCAAACAACTCAGTCTATATCTCAGTGTGTGATGACATTGTTCTGAAGATCTCCCACCTATTTTGGGCAATCAGTGCTAACCATGGTATCTGTCAGCATCTAATTCCTTCTGACCTTTAGTAGGAGTAAGTTACATGGTTTTCACTTTTCCAGATCTCCAGTAGCCTTACAAGAATTCATTTTACTGGGGATTTATTTCTTAGGGTGTTCCAGTAATGACATCCTATTTTCCTTCCCCCAGTCCTATGTTGGAGTGCACACAGGTGTAAAATTCTCCATAGCAGTAACAGGACCAGGCTAAGTAAATGCCAAAGAGACAGACAACTGGGGGAGAGCACAAATTTGCATGTATTTCCATTATTCTGGCACTGGGCAAAACAATTTCTCTACTGACTTCCCCTCAAAGCCACCGAGAATAAAGCTATAAAAGAAGATTATCAAAAAGTAGGCCATGTTGCTCTGCTTATCATATTCATGTTGCCACTTCTTATTTTCCAGAGGTAGGAGATTTCAGACTGGATTCAGGGGGTTGGCTGGTACAGCTTACTGTGGTGATGTGTGCCTTCCTCTTAATCCCAGCGCACAAATGATGTCCTCAAATACCAAGGGTTATAGATAGTTCTTGTCACAGGAAACAGGCATTAGGGGAAAAAGTTGGGTGAAGACAGGGGCCAATGTTGAATTTTTATAGCATGGCCCTAACAGAGGGTCATGTGCAAAAAATTAAAAAATAAAAAGCCTCCTATCAGAATCTAGAGACATCCCACAGGAATTTCTTGTCTTTCCAGCAGAATTTACCAGCTGTAGCAACATGCATATTTCTCTCTCTATTTTTAGTGTATGAGAACTGCCAATAAAAGCTGCTTTTCAGCTTCACAGATAAAACTATTTTTTCTTCTCTTGCTTGCTATTTTTCCTGATAGAACTTTGTTTGCTTTTAGTTGCTGGAGCACCAGGGCTCCAGATCTTTCAAGTCTGTGATGAAACCTCAGTTACACAGCTCATCAGCTGAATCTGTAAATTAACAATGTCTGTATCCCCAGGCCATTATTCCTCTCAAATAATAGGGAGTTGGATCGTTGCCCTTCTGGGTGAACATCAAAAGTTGTGTCCAAGAAGATGTGAAACAGAGCTTCTAGAAGAATAAAGGTGAGGACAGCAGAGGCACTCAGAGCTGCAAGTGCAGCTGCTCACTTCATTAAAAAGGTGGCAATTCTGTGGGTGGCAAAATCAAACAGAGGTGGGAGTGTTACAGCCATGATCTTCCATGCATTCTCAAGCACTGCAGAGTTAAGATATCACCTCTCACTTCAACATTTGACAGATTTTATTTTATAAGTCAGGCACCTCGAAAGCTTGAACTTCATTATAATATCTCTGGTAAAGCCTCTCTCCTAGTAGTAATATTCTGCTTTCTGCTTTATAAACCACCAGAAAATCCATATGTTTCATGTTAATTCTGTTGAAAACACCTTGAATTGAATATCCTTTTGGAAATTTTGTGTGTGGTTACATGTTTTCAGCCTTAGAAATTCTTAGAGACCTGCATCAAACAGTTTAAATATTGGCTTAAAAATTATATGCTCTGCTGGAGGTCTAGATAGTGGACTCTTTTTTTCCTGCAAAGCAAGTGCAAACCAGTTTCTAGCTTAATTGTTATTCCGGCCCCTTCTCACTGCTTGCTTTCCAATGTCATGAATAACTGCCTTCTGTTAGAAAGCAACGACAAAAAATTAGGTTTAACTATGTCCCCCATTGACGGCCTTGAAACTTTGTAGCTTCTCTTATGACACTCAAGCACACGACGATGTTCAAATTGTCCTTAATGTTTCTTAGGACAGGAATCAAACTTCTGAATAAATCCAAATAATTTCTAGCGGAAGACTTTTTCCTAAATTACATTTAAGCAACTTGTAATTACATTTCACATGTAGTACCAGAGAGGATTTTGGGAAATAGGATACCACCTACTGTAGGAACCTATTTCCCCTAGAAGCTATTAGGGCAAGTTTATTAGCCCATCGTGGTTGTAAATAATGAATTCAATTCAATATTTGGGGTTACCTGGGGTTTAAATTGGTACTGATCTTAGTCTAATGTTTCCAATTTCAGGAATTGAGACACATTACTATCTGCCTTTGCCAGCATGCAAAATGTTAATCTTGACAGATTACATTAATCTTTATAGAGAGTGCTTTTTGTTCCACTTATATTTCAGGATCTTAACTCCTCAACAGAAGGATGCTTTAGCTCTTTATATAGAGAACACTGCACATTTATTTTAATTGGATAACTGAGTTTTTCTGCTTACTGAGCTGTCTGCCTGACATTTGCAAAATGCAGCTTTTTTTCTCCCTCAACGTAACCTAGCTGTTCATTTTTATAAGGCCTGTCATCCAAAATGCAGAACTTAATCCTTAATTAGTTGTCATATTTGTTTAGATGTTATACATCATCTGCTGGACTTGAACTGTTTGGTTTACTGTCCTTTTAT
Organism: Serilophus lunatus; assembly: GCA_013399895.1. Lineage (NCBI taxonomy): Eukaryota > Metazoa > Chordata > Aves > Passeriformes > Eurylaimidae > Serilophus > Serilophus lunatus. The sequence continues at coordinate 240,536 of VXBA01003135.1, forward strand.
AATGTCCATAAAATGATTATTTTTGCATTCACTTATGTTTTATTTAACAGTTTTCCTATGTTCTGAACTCCTGACTTGCAGGCCTTTTGCTAAAGAATGGAATCATTAAATTGGCCAGGCTCGCAGGCTGCCCAGGCAGTGCAGGGGTAAATCACAGCTGACAGAGAGCAAACTGAGCCCTGCAGGGCTGCATAGAAGGCTGGAGTGCTCTAAAGTACTTTAAACAACAAGCTTTCCTCTGGTTTGGATTTTCAACTGTAAATCTCTTTTGGAATCAGGATCTACAATGAACTAGCCCGACTCATGGACCAAGAAACTGGGTCATGGAAGTAAGTTTTTTTTCACTCTGACTGATGTGGAATAGGGACTGGAATCCAGGGGAGGGTCCCAACCTACAGCCTACTATAGAAATGTTTCTCAGTGACTAATTATTTAAACAAAGTGGGAGATCTTTAACAGAAGAACTGAGAACAACCTAACTCTGATATACATGTGGTAGTCACATATGGAAAAAAAACCACATTCCTGTATTAAGTTGAGCCAAGAGAACATTTTTTTAAAAAAATCTTCCATATACATTTGTGAGTGCTTTGAATATGACTCCACTGGGCAGGGCAATCACCTGCATCGTCCTTTCCACCCAAAATTCATTCTTTGTACCCTAACTAACCAGGCAAACCACAAAAACCAAGGTCACCTCCCTTGATTGCCTCGGTAGGATGTTATTTAGAAATATAAAGAGTTTGACAGCCCCTACTATAGAAAGAATAATAACAGCTGAGCAGGATCTCCTGGCCCTGAATGCTGCCCACTTGAACACCTAAAATGGCACTGATGTTTCCAGAGATTTGCATGGATATAATTCAATGTATCTGCTCCTCGTGAATGGGTAATCTGAGTGGGAGCTGCATCCCAGCCAGATACAGCAAGGTAGTCACATCACTGCTACAACTACACTGCCATTGCATTAGATTCATCCTTTGTTTATGGGGATACAGGAAATGTACCCACAAACTGAAATATAAACCAGCATGAAATAAAACCCTTTCTTTTCCAAGTAAGAAAATAAGGATCAGCTCTTGGATCTAGAGGTACTTTTAATATTTTTTTCTCCCTATGCTCAGCTCAGTCTTACCTCATGAGAAGGGTCAAGTTGATGATATACTGACATATAATATCCCTATCTTTTTCTGATTCTAGTCTGTGTTCATTGTGCTTTTCGTGCTGCAAGATAATTATTGGTAGGCAGAGCACTGGGGTAGTGCTGGAAAGGCATGAAAGCTGCCTGGAAAGTCTGGAAAGACTTGGCATAAAGCTCATGTTATAGTGAGAGGTGAAGCATATGCCCTTTAGGTATAAATGAAGCATCAAGATAAACCTTTATAATACTGGTAAAATGACTGGTTTTGATGACACTTTCATAAATTCTTCAAAGACCTCCCAAAATCATTGTCTCCCTTCTGATCTCAACTCCCACTCAAATCTTCTCTTCGCACAGAAACAAGGTTGCTTTTTTTTTTTTTTTTTTTTTTTTTTTTTTTTTTTTTTTTTTACTTCTTTTTTCTTGTCTCTTACACATACAAAAATGATGGTATTTCAGCTCTACTTTAGGGAGAAAATGATTTGCACAGTCTTTTTTCTTCATGCATCTGTACTGTAAAACTGAAAAAATGTGGCAAAAGGAACATGTCAAACTTGCAAAAAAAAAATCACTTGAGGCAAGAAGCAGCAATTGAAACAAGGTTCCCAGAAAGTTAAAGAAAATTAAATTCTATTTAAAAAGAGAACCTTAAAGTCTTACCCAAATTGTAAGCTAATAAACAACCTGGATGCCCTTAAAGATGACCAAGGACAGAGTAGTACAGAACAAGATATACAGGGAGAGTTCTAAGAGTTCCTATAAATACTATCTTTAATTTTTGCTAGATTACTAAAGCTGTATTAGAATTTAAATAATTCAGGAAAAAATAACTCGACAAAGCTTACTGCCTTTTGTCTTTTGCTTATATTCTGGCTTATTCTCTGGCCAATTGTCAAATAAAGTTTTCATTAACTTGGAACGTGTTGGCTACTTGGCCAAGAAAGGAAGCACTACTGCATTAAATCTTAATGATACCAGACAACAGCAGATGAATCCAAGCATGTAAAAAATACAAATTTCAGGTTGTCCATGTGTGTTTGTGCGGGATTATCTGTTCGCATGCTTCTCACATGCCTTCAGTCCAAATCTTACCAAGTACCACTACCTTGTCATTTCATCCAGACACCAAAGGAAGCGCTGCCAATATATCCAACATGCATAGTGTGAAGGAGAGTACACTTGGACATACAGTGCTTGTGTTTCACATAAAGATATACATCAATCATAGCATAATGCCTCCTCACCATTCTTGGCAAACATTAAGGTTTTTTCTCTTTAGCTTCCCAGCAGGATCCAAGCACTTGTTAGAATAAAACTCACTGCAAAACTGCCAAGCAAGCAACATTGAATCCCTTATCTTTCTTCCCCTGCTAAATTACAGTATAATGGGAACCCAGGTAGAAGAGTCTCATAATTCTGTTAGCCTGCACGTGACATGGCTGGGGCACGTTAAACTCATCAGCCTTATCACAACCTGTTGGACTGAAGGGCAAGTCAAAACCTACAGTACATAGTCATCTTTTCTGTGGCTTGGGCAACAACCTCGGAGTCATAAGAGGGAGCCTTCTGGAACACCTACTTCTGCTTGCTACCCTGTACCTGATGTTCACAGAAATAGAAGCTGTCCCTGAAAGCGACAGCTAAATCAAAGACTAACTGGAAATTTGGAAGATGCCTTTTTTTTTTCTTCCTATGAACAAAACTCATCTTTTCTTCATGTTTCATGCAGTGTTGCCTGAAAAATACAGATGATACTGGAGTATTACTTGCCTTTTTTGGAACCACAGAATATGCCAAGTTGGAAGGGACCCACGAGGATCATTGAGTCCCAACCTTAGCCCTGCACAGTCCCATCCCCAAGAGCCACACCATGTGCCTGAGAATATCATTCAAATTCTCCCTGAGCTCTGTCAGCCTTGGTGCTGTGCTCACTGCCGTGGGGAGCCTGTTCTGTGCCCAATCACCCTCTGGGTAAAGAACCTTTTTCTAATATCCGACTCGGGTCCTGTCACTGGCCCCCGCAGAGAAGAGATCAGGTATGCCTCTCCTTTTCCCCTCATGGGAACAAGAACAAACCCCAGTTCTTCCTCGTGTTTCATGCAGTGTTGCTTGAAAAATACAGATGGCACTGGTGTAACTTTGCCCTTTTTGGAAGCAAACTTTCCACCCAGTCCCATCCTGGATATCGTTGCTCTGGCCTCTTGCAGCAGTAGCCCGGTTGACCACACTGATTAGGCTGTTGTCCCCCTTCATGCACATGCACACACCCACACACACCCTCACACCTCCACACCCACAGAACAGCTTCTGCACACCCCAGTGAGAAGGATGGAAAATGGGCAGGATCCAGCTCCATCCAGCCTCCCAGGCACCACTGCCGGGTGGGAGCAACACTGTGACCCTCATCAACAGCACATCCATCCGTGAGATATCGTGTGTGGTATCTGTGGATACAGCTCTGAGACCAACAAGGGAAGAAGGGAAAGCAAAATGACTTTGAACACCAACATGTTTTTACCTTTTCAGACTAAGCTTTTATTTTGATATTACAAACCATTTTTCTTTATTCACAAATCACGGTTGTGATATAAACACTAATTTCTAAAGACAGATATACACATTTTCTGGGTTTGTAGGGGTTTTTTTTAAATCTGTTTAGAAGTCACTATATTCCACATATGGTATTAATAATTTTTTCATAAGTCATATTATCAGTAGTTATTTATATAAGTGAAAACATTCCCAATATATATTGTAAAAAAATTTCAAATGCTTTTCTTACATAACTATTTCAGACATACATTTTAAAATGACTACTAGGAGTACTGTAGGAGCTTTATAAACAAAATATTTTCTAATATGGGCTGCACCCTCAACCTTTCAAGATAATTTTAATAGACTAAAACGCCATATAATCATTTGGAGAGTGGGAGCTGTAAAGCCATCTCAGGAAAATTAAAATTGCAAATAAATTCTGTTATTCTCCACGTTAGACATTTTGTGTGTGCAATTCCAAAAAAGATGTATCATCCACACTTTAAATTGGAAGCCTAACATTTGGTAAACATTTTTCAAGTCACTTTTATTGTGGTGTTTAAATGAAATTTACTTTTTTTTTATTTATTTTAATAGGAGGCTTGTTTTGCATATCTTATATAATAAATGTGAGGATTGAACTCTTAATAAATTTCAGTTCATTCCCTCACCAGTATAAATATATGTTACTGCCCCATTTTTCATCGATTAATATAGTCTCTTTCTCTCTCTGTTTCAATTTTAAAGATAATTTATTTATCATTCTTAGATATAAATGCTACAGAAACTTTGTTTTCAAATCTTGTGAAACTTTATTGATGGTTATTGTTCAACTGATCATACTGCATGCACATACGATGACAAAGAGAAAGCCTGATCACAAACACTTTTTTTAAAGCAGAGTTGTTATAGCAAGTTGGCAGGTTCACAGCGGTGAGTTGATCATTTACTAAGGTGCTTGCCAGTAGGCGCGCACATTACACATGAGGATATAACTACCTGCAGCAAAACTGCAGCGAGACAGTTTCCTGCTTTATTTATTTAAATACAAAACCAAGAAGACCCGTGACAAACACCCCAACTTAGGTTAACTTGTAAACAGGACAACATGGAAAGAGTCCAAACATATGCACAGACAAACTGCAATTTTTCAACTATGCTTGAAAATGCCTCCCAGGCACCACCTGGGGGCTGCGCCGGCCACACCTGGACCAGCAGCTTTCCCCAGGCAGTGCCTGGGCAGGAGAAGGTCCTTCTTTTGTCCCAGTTGCAAAGTTGTCTTGGGCCCAATATTGAGCAAAATGGCCTTGGTTTGGAAATTAAACAGGGGCAAGTTGTCATGCCTTGAAAAATTGCAGATTGTTTACACGACACAGTCATGTTTCAAAAAGTACCAAGCTGATGAAAATACCATGATTATCTCTACTCAATGATTGCAATACTTGTAAAATGCTTATATAAATCTGAATATGATTATCATATAATTCCATAAAAATGATACGTCTGTCTCTAACAGTTGGTCTACTAGGCTAAATCTAAAGCATCATAGGCTGTGTATTTCTAGAACTTAACAACTCCACTGCACGGATGTAAATTTTATACATTTTTTTTTTTTTTTACTGGTACAAAGAATTTAAGTTTTTATTACTTTCTTTTTTGGAAAAAAAAGAAAAAAATAGAAACAGTGCTTTTATCACCTTTTTATTATTGTTTTTTTTCCCTCCCATAATATAAAAGTCAGCAATGATATCAATAATTTATTTTACTGGAAGAAATATAAAAAGAATGCTTGTTAATGGTCTAACTAGCAGTTTTTGCCTAAATAACTAGTTATGATTAAATAGCTGAATACTGCCTGGTGGAATGCTTTAAAAGGGTGCCTTCGGACAGCTTTCAATCTGATTTTTATGTACAAGTGTCGACAGAAGCACCCCTAATAAGAACATAACCTTTGGCTTTGAACAAACAGTGAATAATTTAAGACAGGTGATACATGATAGTTGGTGCAGTGGGGCCCCTTTTTGCTTCATTAATTTATATTTTAGCCAAACCCCATTCCCATGTCCCAAATTTCCCCCCTCCCTCTCATAAACTAAAATAAATGTAGATGCAGAAAAAAATGACTACTGTAGTCACTTACACTCTTACAAAACATGTGATAACCCCGATAGCTTAATATTCAGCATATATAATTCATTTACATGATATAGCACTCTTGATTGTGGCCCTAAAACAGTTTTTATTCATATCTAGCAGCTTTCTAGATCAACCACAAAAACTTCTACAGCCAGCAATCAAACTACGGAACCTTCAGAAATTAAAGACCCACAATATTAAAATACACAGAACAAAATATCTGAGGTATAAGATAAAAAATGTAATTTTTCCTCTTTTTAGAGTTGCTAAAATGATGCACTACTGCATGTATTGCAATACCCAGGCCTCGGAAAGCTTCCTTTTTCCCCACATTGGAAGGTTTTTATGGTTTTGTCATTTAGTATGGAGCAAAACGGCTGTATCCCCCTCGGTATATACTAGCCTGTAATGAAGAAAGAACGAGACCGACATCATCAGCATGGCTCCTAGTCTTGGCATCAGTCAAGGGTGCAAAAGCATTCTGAAACAAAGCAATTCGATGGATTGTTTTTTAAATTTACTTTTTCAACAACTAGATTTGCAATTTCATTTGACATGACTACTGCCCCATCTTAAAAGGCAAGCAACGTTCAGAACACCCCACAGCTGCAGTGCCAACGCAATCCAAGGGCAAGGGAAGCTACCTAAAATTATTCTTAATCCAACAAAAAATAACTAGAAGATGTGTGAATAAAGTGTCAAATTCCACTCCTGAATGTACACATGCAGCTCCCTCTGATGTCAGCAAAAACTAAGTGCAGTCATCTAAAGACAAAGTCTATCCTAGAATGAAGATTATTTGTGTGTTTCCTTCCTTAGAAACAGAGGAACAATTAATAAAAAATAATCTGTCTTCCATGGAATTTGTTAGCCAATTCTCTATTCTTGAGCACAAACCAGAAGATAACTGTCTTTATTTTATTGAACATTGAGGAAAATTAAAACGTCATTTCTTATTTCAGTGTTAAGGCTCTAGAGTCTCAAAAGCAGCAGGTAATTGTGAGTTGCATATATTCAATGCCTGAAATAAATGCTCTGCAATATTTGGGTATGGAGAATGGTTCTTTTTCTAATGCACAGAAAGTCATCCATCTCCAATACAGTTCAGTTAAATACACATTTTCCTCTCTTGACAGATACAGTTCAGTGCCAAAGGCATTCACACACTTGATAAAAACAAAGTTTCAATTCCTGCCATGTAGGTTTTCTCCTTTCCCTACTCCTCCCTTCCCACTCTCTTAGGTGGGTTCTTTGAGTTCTTTCTGTGGGGGAATTTTTTGGAGGGTGGCAGGCAACATTTTGGATATTAATTATAATCAAGTAGAGAGGGAAAAAAACAGTCAAGTTTTGAGCTGGCTGACAGAAGCAGCCTGAAGTCTTTGGCAGAGCTCTTCTAATAAAATCTTTGGTGTGACTTGAACCTGGGGGCTATGTAAATGCAAGGCAAAAA
>VXBA01003135.1:250785-352326 GCA_013399895.1 Serilophus lunatus
TTCTATCTGATTGCTACAAAAGTGAGAAAGGGGTGGAAATTTAGATCTAGAGAAATTGTATGAATTTTCCTCTGGTGGTAGGGCTGCATTTTATGTCTATTCTACAACTCATTCCTGCAGGATCCTTGAGTATGTCACAGTGCCTCACAAAACAAAGTCTAACAGGGCACCTACACGAGAGGATTAAGTGGCCTAAATGCAAGGACCACTTGTAAGGAAGGAACGAGCCTGAATACAGAGTGCTCAAGCTGTATTAAATTATTATTATATTTAAGCCAACTACTGAAGTAACTGGCAAGTTTACAACATTTATGTAATAAAACATTGCTAATATTATTACATCAATATTTGACAGAAATCTTGACAACTAAAGGGAAAATGTGGAGAAACACACACATCAAGCAATTTCAAAAGATGAAAATATGACTGTTTTAACCCAGCATTGACTTCTGAGTACATTTTTATTACTCTGTTGCTGAAGTAGTAATAATTTATTGTCAGTGTTTTACATTGCTTTTTTCATCCTACTATATAAACCATGTTTCTTCCTTAAAACAATAGAGCTGTGAAGCAATCTTAAAATTAGATCTGTGACCAAAGTTAATCCTCCCTCCTTAAAAGAATATTTTACATTTATATTATGAGAATGCTAAAGTTTGTACTGTGATATTAACATAGAAATGATATTTCAGAATTAGTGATATTTATATTCTTGTTAAAATAAGAAATACTTCTTTTTCTTTTACAAGATATTGAAATTCCACTTAAACAAATGTGTGCAATATAAACACAAAATAAAATGCAAAAGCATTCTTCCAAATCTTCTGTAAAAGAAAGTAAAGTATATAAAATTAAGTTGCAACATTTTCATTATTGTACCCTCCTAAATAGAGTTGACACATGTAAGCACAAACATGGAAGAATATATTTCCAAAGGGGAAAGAACACATGCTCAGATATTATCTGGGGAAAAAATGCATTGAAATTCCTCTGTGATGAATAGACTTTTTTTTTTTCTCCTCAGGGTGACCTCTACCTTCAGAATATGATGGTTTTATTATGATTAATAAATTTCATTTCCACAGAGGAAAGGAACAGTGTCAGCTTAAACTTAAAGCAAGTGGGTTTCTTTTTAAATGCTAATTTTTAAACACGCCCTTGCATGACACCAAATTTAGAAGCTCAGAAGGTTAGCAGAATAGATTCTGATTTCCATGCTGAAAATAGTAAGAAGGATTTAAAGTATATTGTCACACTGCAAATCAGGAAGCTGGTTCAGCCACACAGACATTGGTTCATTTATTCACCACTATGCCAGCGTCCGTACTTCTCATTAAAATTAGTGGCATTTAAATGCTTTGTGATAATTTACACTGGAAATAATCATTCAAGGTAAACAATTTACTAAAACTTAGGACATGCAAATGGTATTTTGAACAAATTAATGTGATTATCTGTGTATTTTAAAGAATGTTAAATCAATGTGTCAAAACCAACATGTGCACTCACAAATTCTTGTCTAAGAACACATTTGATGAACAATTTTGATGCATTACTAATTAGAACAAGGCATATTCCACTATTTTCCAGTATCTATGACAAGCATTCAGGACATAATGGGAAAAAAAAATGTTTGATAGCATTTTGTTACCAAACTGGCGTTGGTTCTTAAACAGCTGGGCTAGTAACTTACTGGGAAATAACTGAGAAAATAAGGTAAGTGTAGCCATGCCTACTTCTGTAACTAAAACTGTAAACTATCCACCAAGAGATGGTATGTTCTTGTTACACTATGCCTCGATCTTCTCCATCATTTTCAGTAGTGTTTAAAAATGCTAAAATGCTACATAAAAGGACAATTTGCTGTTCATTGAAAAAGTACGAAAAGAGAATTATAAATAGGAAATCATGAGATCTACTTTAGTAGGGCCTTTGAAATGCAGTATCTGCCTAAGTCATCAGTAGTAGGTATTGTCAAAATCTCTAAAAATTGGGAAAGGTTGTGCCTCTCTCATCATAATTACCATTTCAAGATTTTACGCTCTTGAGTCCTATGGCTGTGTTTCTATATATATCTCAGGACAGACAGTGGAACTCCAGTACTGGAGACATTTAGAAGCTTCTTAATAACATACATATTATAGGGTTTAATAATATCATTAATAAGAAAAAATTCACTGTATAAAATATGAACCAAGTTAACATAGTTTCCTCAAGTGATTTGAGAACTATAGAAGGAGAATTTTAAACACAATTTTATTTTTTTTTTAGGAATTTGATGCACATATTTTATTTATCATTACCATTTCCCCCCATTTTTTTCAAGTCTACATATTGCTGAACAGACAATTATGAACCTGCTTAAGAACTATAAAGACAGAAGGTAAAAATTGGGCACTACCTCAGCTTAATCTAACTCTGATCTCATTCCCCATTACTTGCCATATTACTGGAAAGCTCATATTTGTAACTTTTCCAAAATATTTTTCAGTTTTGATTATAATGAATGATCAAGTAATAAAGTTTCTTGTTCTTCAGACCTATATGTATTGAATCTTCAACCAGAATAACCTTAAATGACTGAAATTCTTGTACTGACAATTATTACTGAATTGCACCAAAAGGCAGCTGAAGGAGTGGGATGTGGCTGAGTTGGAAGGGTACAGTACAGGCAGGGTTTTGGTATTCCTGCCTGCTTGGTCACCCAGGGAATGGGAATTGCTGCAGGATGTACCTCTTGCCATTGGCAGGTGGCACAGGAAGGACAATATCCAAAGCTCTGACAGATATTAGTGCAGAATTGCAATGAAATATTAAAAAAAGATGTGAAGATTTTAGTAAAGAATTGGAAGGAAGACAAGAAAACCAAGGGTAGCCTGGCCTTATCCAGACAAATGATTCCAGTGACTAATATCGTCCTGTTCCTCTTGGAACAGCTTCTTCTTATGCATACCAAACTGATACACAACAAACTGCTGAGCAGGATTTTAGGCTTATTGGGTCAAACCTGTGCAGTAGTGGTGGCCCTTTAACTTAAATCACCCTAGTACTGTAGGATGGTACATGATTATGGTGTTCAAAGCACATGCAACCAACCAATTGACTTCATTTTAGATATTAACACCAAGCAACTCTAGGCATTTCAGTCACCTGAATGAACAGTGAGTCTCCCTATATATCTCAGAAGACAGAAATGGAGAAAAATGTCTCTGAAATTTTTACTTGAAACCAAGGAAATTGAAATCTGCTGATAAAGAGTTTCATGTCACTCTCCCTCATTGGAAAGGTTAAGGATGCTAAAATTCCCTAGGCAAAGTTTCAGATGCCCACTATCAAACACTAAGGTTATTGTACAAGGGAGGACCATAACATACTTTATTGAATATCAACTTGCTCTTCCATTTTTTACAGATTTATAATTTGGAGCAGAGAAAGAATTGGGAATAGGTAACAGAGACAACACAAGAAAACAGTGAAACTTCAAGATGTCCTGCAACGCTGAACTTCTGTATGACTTGAGAGTCATTAGGAATTCCCAATTGGTATGGTACTAACATTCCTAGGTTTTCACAGAGATAAGAAACTTGACCAAGGTCTACCAGAGGGAAAGGGCAATAATGAAAGGTTTCCATGAAAGGTTTGTAATAAATATGTCATTGATGAAATATTAAAAGAAGTATTTACTTTTTCCTTCAGGTTGGAGCAAGGAGAAACTTGAGAAGCCTATGCAGAATTTTCTGTATGTAGAGATGAATTTTAAATTCTTGGCTCTGTATTATTTATGTCACAGCTCAATTTGGCCAGTTAATTTTCTTGCTAATTGACAGGCTTCTTTTGCAGGAATTTTAGTCAGTGATGATGAGACCGTTTCCATTGTATAGTTCTGTTTGCCAAGCTGTAGCTTCTTTGGAAATTTGTGAGAAGTTTACAGCCAGCCAGATCTGAGCTACTACATGGTTAAACATTTAAATAGATATGATAAATATTGGTTAATTTTCAGAAATACAGAAGTGTAATGGACAGCAGCATGGGTGATTTTCCCCTGAGCTGATGACGAGTAACTGCTATGGAGCAATTCCAGGGACAGACCTAGGCTAAAAAGCTTTCACTCCGGTTTCATTTTTGCTGTCTGGATTTGCACAAATGTGGAATTTCGGTTAATGCCTAATCAAAAATCTAACATAATTCTATGCCACCAGCACCACCTTTCTGCATATCCTCTACCCAAGAAACTTAGATTTCAAATAAACTTCCTTAAAAAAAAGTCACTGGGGAAACTGAGGCTTCCCATCAGGTGACACCTAAAGTCAACTATATTCCAGTGAAAACAAAGTATTTCTTTGATCTATAAAGCATTTTCCTGCTACTATTTTTACTATATTTAGGGACAAAAAAACCTTGAAAAAATTCTCATCTAGTTCAACAATAAACATATTGGGTACTTTGTTCATCAAATTTTAAACTAGACTTTTGTGCTTTCATGTGAAGTTCTGCAGCTTGCAACCATAGTATTTCTTTAATGTGTTAAATGCAATACGATAATCTCAAGATATAAAAACTGAATCCTTGCTAATTTAATGTACTTGCATATAGGCATACACACATGCACACGCACAAAACATTTTTCATGTGCACTATTTTCAGTCCATCAGAAGAAAAAAGCCCTAGTTGCTTCATCAAAAAACCTGCCCAGAAGATGCACACATGCTTATAACACACTTGTTGAGGACAAACACAGATTATTCACTATTTCTGTTATCAAAGGAGCTTCACATTGCAAATCCTCCATTTACAAATCACAGAACCTCAGCTTTACTTAATCTTGTCATGTTGTCACATTTGACTAGCCATGCGAACTGACCTAGAACTGCGAGCACAGGGAAGGCAAGCTGTCAGAGAGATAATGACAGAGATGCCAGCAAGGGCTGCCAGTGTTTTCACTGGGTGAGAAAAAAGAATTAATCAAACTTCATGAAAGAAGGACAGAGGATAATCAAAGTGTTTACTGATTTTTATCAACTGATGCAATAGCTGAACATCCTTACCACACAACTACCAAGAGCGGTAAAAGCTGTAACAAATAGAATTCCATATAAGCAACTATTTATAGCAGCAGTAAACGCAAGTTTAAACTGCCAACACAAAGGACACTTGAATTTATAGAAGAAGTTTAATTCTGTGCATTAGTGCAACATTTCCTAGCCCTTCCAGAGCAAAAACTTCAGTATCTGCTGTTTTTCAAAGGGAACAGCAGAACAGCCTTAAATAAATACTAGCACAAAGACCTTAGACATGCTCCTTCATCTTCATTTTTTATTTGATTAGGGAAAGAGCAAAACATAATAATAAAAGCATTTCATAGAAAATGATCATTTTCCCAGTCAAATTGCTTCTACGAAATGAAGTCAAACCCATCGGCAGCAACACTGAAAGGGAAGAACCTCTTACAACTGAGCATTTGTCTTCACACAGTAATTCTAACTGGCTAAAGGAAATTACTCTGAAGCTGCATTCTTCTGAGGCATTTTGGATTATACTCTTTCAAATTCCTTTAGAAGAGTATAATCTGATCACTATCTCCTACCTGAATAGGTCAATAAGATGTATGCAGGCATTCATGGCAAAATTTTGACCAGCTACAATTACTTACGTACCATAACAGAGGTAAGTTCACCACAACAAGCACCTTAACCATTCTATGTATTTGCTATTGTTTAATGAATTAAATTTGTGTCAATGTTATTGCTGACAGCTTAATGACAGTATACAGGAAAATTGCAATGATTGAAGGAATCGCATTTGTTAAAAATGGCTCTTATTCTCCTCAAATATTGTAATAGTGCAAACTCCAATGGTTTCTTCTTTAAGCTGTCTGCTTTATGCAACATCTTTGCTAGATTTATAAAATTAAACCTTTCAGAATGTTTAAACTATTTTGGAGACTGTGTCTTTCTCCAAGTGGAGGTCAATAACTTAATCTAAGACTGTCAAATTCTAAAGCTTTATAAAGCATTTCTTTTGCAGGCACACACAAACACACACCTCCTCCTGGGGCTGATTCTGTTCAGAAATGTAAATAAATACAGTCACAATTGGACAGATGTTATATCGACTTCTACCAAACTTCATTCTAAATTCAAGTTTATATATACACTTGCCTGTCTCTCTTATTGCAAAACCATAAACTGCAAATACACTTGGGAGAAAAATAATACCAAGCATGCATCCACACTGGATTATTTTGTTTGTATATGGAGGTTGGATAACAGTTAAAAACTGGAAGAAGAGAGAGACAGTAATATAAATATAAAATAACGATCCTGTCTCATTTTTACACAAAAATATAAAATGCAATATGCAGGTACATCTGAGAATGCACTTGGAAAAGACACTAAAAATATTTTTTCTTTACAAACTACGAATTTTGATCCTACAAAATCTAAAAAAAAAAAAAAGAAAAAATAGACTGAGACCAGATTTGAAAAATCCATCAAAAATGCTAAGGATGCAAAATGAACAATGTTCCACAACCAACATGCAAATAAACCACGGGTTTACTCTGGGTCTCATTCTGATTTATCTAGAGCCTGATAGGGCAAGATGCCCATTGCCTCCACCAGCCAAGAACCTGAGGATTAATTCTCCCCTAATGTAACTATTGTCACAGATTTTTTAGAGGAAGGTCTTCTGAGATCCTTATTAAAATTCCATCATTAAACTTTTAGGAGGTTTCTGATAGTTTCCCTGACTCTGTTCTAGTTCAGATCTGTTTGCAAACCCTTTAATCATTCCTGCCAGAGAAGATCTATCCCAGAAGTGCAGAACTTCTTTTCTAAAGAGTAATTATTTTTAGCCTCAGAATGCACTGGATGCAATCAAGAGTGAAATGCTTTTAAATTTCAAGTGGCAGGATCCCTCTGGCAAATACCTGAATAGGTTTTCTTTATATAATGTGTATTCAAAAACAGATACACATATTTAACTAGAAATGTGTATATGGACATGCTCTCTGTTCACTAACACATTTATCTGCTCAAGATTACTTTATTCCCAAATCAAAAAAAGATTATCATGTGGCTCAGGGCTAAGTATCCTCTGGCAGGACTGATAAAGTATTAGGCAGAGAAGAGTGAATATTACCAGAAGAATCACCCAAGACCTCCCATTTCATTTTGATGATAAAGTTCCAACCAAAACTTCCCTTGTTATATTACTCTTCAAAGTCTACAAACACACATTCTTTACAAGGAAACAATACAAACATATACATACACATTTCAAATATTGAGCATATAATCAGTATTTTCACCTTATATCAGTTTTACAAACACAGTTGAATTACTGTTATTGAGTTTAGGAGCACTAACAAAGGCACTATAAAATCATACTGCAGGTGTTTTGCATGCATCTGAAAAAGGTTAGCTTTTGTTCTAAAAGTCTATGTATCTCTATATATGCTCCATGTATTAAAACATCAAACATCAGATAATAAATTAGTTGCAAGTCAACTTAGAGATTCAAAAGACCAAATTCAGGTTTGGCAACTTAAATCACAGGAATATGGGCCTGAGAATTATTTTTTTATAAAGCCAAAAATCCTTTAAATTCTATTACTGAAATTTAAGTACATAAGAAACAGCACATACAGGCTTTCATTAGTTTTCTACTTCATATCTTATTGCAAAAAAAAGGCACCTACAGGAGGGAGGTGTTTACCGTATGGTCAAAAACATATCTAACAAAAACACCTTATTGTTGAATCAATTCAACAGAGGTAATCAACTGGTAAACTGAAAAGTTTTAATATATATACAGAGAGATCCATTACCTTTTGTGTAAAGTTCACTGAATGGGCTGCTAAATAAGAGTGTCATATTTTTGTCTGGAATTCCAATACAGAATGTGTATAATATAGTCTTGGGCACTTAAATTGTGCCCAAATTGAGGGGAAAAAAAATCTCTTTATAAGAGCAATAATTATTGCTTAGCAGAGTCCACTCTGTAAAACAGGCCCCAAAGACCCCAAATATAAATCAAGAATTCCAAGTTTAAAAATTGCATTTCTTCTTACTTAGCAGGGTTTAGATTTACAAAGCAATAGCCTTCCTACTACAGCTCACTCCAATGAAGAGCTGAGCAGGAAGGAAAGGGGAATAATGAAAGCCAAAATCCAAGTCTCGTGACATCAAGATTGCAACAAGTGTTGACTTCTCAAAATGTATTCTATACATTATATAGAACTTGGAAAAAATCCATGTTAAATCAAATTTTATTACTGAAGAACTTTTCAGATTACCACCAGAAATGCTATAGCTAGCACAGAGATTACTACCATTTTAGCATATTTTGGGTTTAGAGATGATCTTCATTTTCATAAATAAATGCTCTTTATTTGTTCTATGTAGATCATTATGGCAAAAATAGAAATCTCATCACCTTTCACTAATTTCTGCTAACATAAAACTCTATAAATTAACAGTTCTTAATACCAAGATTTTTTTATGCTACATACCCTTTCATCCTTCAATATGAGCAGCTTCTATGCATTTGATTTTTTTTCATAACATTATTGGCATAATAAGTCCCAGCACTATTACTATTCACTTTGCTTTTTGATTTCTTATGTATTAATATAATACCATCCTTACCTGAATTAAGACTAAGCTTGTTCAAACTCTATTGCTTAAAAGAAAGAAAATCCCTTGACATATTCAATATATTTATAAAATACCATTACCTTTTAAAAACATTATTCATTCTTCTGTACCCAAGGCTTACAACATGATAGTATATCACGACTTTTTACTTACTAGAGAATGATCCTGGGAAGGCACAGACCCTCTCTCCCACTATCTTATCCATAGGATAGACTTTGTGAGTGCTGTAGGGTCTACAGTACCCTTGTGGGCATTTTTGCCCCCAAAGAATTGAAAAGATAATTGTTAAATCTATAGCACTTACAATGTCCTACATGCATCTAAGCCTTTGCTCTTTTCATTACTTCTGTTTGGTTTGGCTTTTTGAAAGTCACAGGCTTGATTGCACTGCCCAGTAAGTTTTTATTAGAAAGTTTAACATACCCTTATGTACTAGGCCATATGACATTTAAACTGGCAACAAAACACCAAAGTCAGCAAAATAACCTAACGGCTTTTGTATGGCAGAACCTATAGGCTGAAGCTATAAATTAATCAAACTATTCCAAAGATTTATACTATGGACTTTCCTATGCTTTGTCTTACGATTAAATGCAGCATGTGAAAAAGGATATTGAGACCTGGATGGATGCATCAAGAAGTATCAATGATTGTTACCTGCAGAGGTGTTACAAGAAATTTCATCTGCTGCAACGAAGACGAATTGATTTCTGCAAGAGAAGATAAAATTCACAATACTGCTTGCTGACTGGGAAATGTGCTAGCTGCCAATTGACTTGATGTTTACAGATGGGGTAGGGGAAGGGTGCTTAATTTTAATGAATGTAGCAAGAAAAAGTGTTGACGTATTTCAGTACTATAGAGTTTATAAGGATCATGAGGTAGACATGCTGGGATCTTTTAAATGAAATAATGGTGACATTTGGATATGGACTATGTACAAACTCTTGCATTGGAAGCTTCATGTTTAGTGTTACAGATATGTCAATATATTTATGAAGTCTAATAAAATAAAACAATATATTGATATAGCTATTAAAGGGCACTACTGGAAAATATGGAAAAAGCACTTTCGAAAAAAAATTAAATTGCAATTTACTTTGTGCATCTGAAAGGAGGATATTAAAAGTAAAATATTTTGCTTTTTCTATGTCTAATATGGCTGCCATCAGAAAATTAATTTTCTGCTATTTGTTAAAAAAATGACATAGTATATTTTCATATACTGTCATCCAAATACATAGAAAAGTCTTTTGCAGAATCTTAGGAGAATAAGTTAGAGATATGAGGAATTTAATATAAACCTTCTCTTGCAAAATTCTTTTTAAAATCAAGTAACATAAAAAAAAAAAGAAATGCTAAATACACTATTTTTTTCAAAACGCAGAAATTATAGCACAAATCCTGATTTGTCCTTTCCGAAGTCAAAGCAAACAGGATTTGGGTTAGCGGAAACCATGTTTAAGGAGTAACATCAAATGATTCCTTTATATGCATATACACAGTTTCCCTGCAGTATTTTGGTGTTGTGCAGGACTAACAAAGAACCTGGGTGAAGTGTTAACACTTGGGTGCTGTTTCACTCCCAACTACATAGAGCTCCTCCGGCTTGCACTGCCAGGCACAGTGAAAAACTGCAACTCTATTTTGCTCAGCTCTAATGCAAGAGTCTACCAAGTAGGAACCACAAGTTATCAGTTCTGGCTTGTACTAAGGAATACCTGGAAAAACATAAGAAACCTATTGAAAGCCATTCCCCTCAGGAACAAAGTCTCTTAGGTCTAACAGAGCCTTGAAGAGTTAAGCTTTAAGAAAACAAAATCTGTTTCTATTACTTCACCTCCAACATGTTAAAGAGATTTGAAATTTTCATTTAGAAATTTATGAACCCTGTTAGTTAGAGGTTCACATTTTAGGGAAAAAAAACTCTGAGGAGTCTGTACTATAGGGAAAGGATTGATTAACTCCAAAAGCAACATCTGGTCATTGCCTCTGCCCTAGCAGAGATACTGACACCTGCCTTCTAGTGTGAACTTAGTGATCAAGCTGTAAATTCTTTCATTTTCACCTGGATGTACAATTGGTGGTTTTGCTTTTCATTTTGTCGTCTGCAACAGTTTCGTAAGCTAATGAGGTTTACCTTGCATGTAATGCTAAAGACACGAATTAAAAAAAGCAAAGGGGGATCAATTTCACATTAAAAATACAGAGCTACTCTGTATTTCATAGGTAGCATAACTTAGCACTGTATTTACTGCTATCACCCCTGTGATAATTATACAGAAAGAAAAAGTTAGCTGCTTACCTAAAAGGGATTCAGTCAGTAGCAGTGCAGACTTACCAGCTATGTTCTACAGACAATCCTTCTGATTCATTCCTACTAAGTTATTAAAACTGATCTCTCATCTAAATGAAAAGATCACCTTTCCCTAAAAGCTGCCTCTAAAATCCTTACTGAGAAACTCTTTTTCTTTATGTCTGCTCAGAACAGTGAGCCTCAGACACTTTATCTTCAGATGCCAAAGCACAGAATAATCTGCAAGGGTAATATGCTGTTTTAGTACCTAGAGAAAGACTCTAAAATATGAACTGCAATTTGTCTTTTGGAACAACAAATGTTATTGAAACTGTTCTGAAATCTTTTTTTTTTTTTTTATTTAACCAACTCTTTACTAATTACTGGTAGAAAACTAACTATAAAACATGTAACCCAAAGAGATATCTAAAAAAACATCTCTTAGAAACATTCCTTGTTATACTGCTTCATAGGAAGATATCATTTTCCCTATGTTTTGATTTTGTAAAATAAATTTCACAACTCCATAAATAAGTTTTTAAAGTAAAAAGTTACATACAGGCCAGCACAGCAACTCTGAGAATGAGAAAACTAGATGCTGGAGTTCAATAGGCCAATTCATTATTTTTATAACTATTTGGGTGTTATTTGTAACAATTACATGAAATTCTTTAAATCTTTGATGGCTTTCATGTTTTTATAGTGGCACTTTTTATTTAGCTAAATTCTATATTATTGTTCACACCTAGAGGGAGAACTGTTCATCAGAGGCATCACTATACACAGATATCACACGTGATAGCTAAAGCAAGTTTTCTGCCTTAGTATGGACATCCCCTGTTTGCAGAAGGAGCCCTTCAGAATTAAGCTGACACCATAATGCAACATATTCTGTCTGTCTTAAAGCAGGTGGAAAGCAGACCTGGCGAAGGACAGCAAACCCAGCTCAGTCCTTTGCAAATGTAAGGCTGTTCTCTTTAAAGACCAATTTTCTGCACTAACTATATCAAGCGTGCAAGGCTTAAAAATCTCACAAGTAGGATATGATGAAAATTCATGATGCATTCTAGGTTGGTTTAGTGTTCCTCATCACTGCTACACTTTTAATGATTCAAAAAATAAGGGACCCAACTGTATTATACAATAAGCTGTGCTCAATTAAGATACAGAATCACTTCCATAATTTAATTTGTGTATTAACAGTGAGTATAGAACTTAATTTTTACTGCTCATTGGTTTATACTTCAGATGTAAAAGAACGCATTTAAAAACCACAAAACCTTTGTTGTTGTTGTTTAAATAAAATTGTAGAAGTTGTTACTGGTTGCAAGGGAGATAAACAGAAAAAAAACCAACACCAAACTAAAAGGATAACATGACTAATACATTGATCTGAATGTACAGTTGGATATATTCAGCCTGCCAGACACTCACACCTTGGGCTAAGTGCAATCCTTTTAAGTGCAGGAGTGGTACCCTTTGGCAGTCTGAGCTCTCTGATGGAAACCCAGACAGTACAGGTCAAGAAAATGTGCTCCTGGGACTCCAAATGGCTGTGTTCCATCCCACCAGCTACTTCCCAAGGGCAAGCACTCTGCATACTATTGCTTCTTTCAAGCCTATATATCAATTTCTTATTCCTTCCAGCAAATTGAAAACTAACCCATTTTTATTACTATGGTAATAAAGATATTTTTAAAGTTTGAAAAAAAAAATGTTTAAACATTTGGTATATATCTTGAATTCAGACAAGAACAGAAGAGGAGGACAAAAGAAATATCAAGTGATTTAGACGGACTTTCTTCCTTTGGGGTAGTTATGGAACCTGCATTATGCCATCTTCAGAAGATTCACATACGTTCTCATTTCCTCTGCTCCGTTTCCTATGGTCCCTCTGGCAGACTCCTAACAAATACATCCCTCTAAAGTTCCACATCTGACATAAACCTCCCTGTTTTGGCACCTACTCTTTCTACTCAGAAGATCTTTTACATATCCAAAAAATTAAGTGCTTTCTTTATCTTGCTCACCTAGATGCTGTTAGTTAGGGAAAACATGTAAAAACATACTGCAGCATAAAATTGCGTTTATTGGGGTTTTTTGAAGATTTTTAATCACAGGAGCCCGAGCCTTACCCTCACCATGAACTGTTTAATATACAGAACTACTTCTTTGAAGAAACCTCATGTGCATTTTTGCTTGTTGCTACACTGTCCTAGAAGGATGAAATCTATGGTAGAATGGACAACAGCTTTAGGAGAGGAGTCTCATCATGCTCTGTCAGCATTTCCAATCATAGCATTATTTTTCACAGGGTAGCTTGAGGGGGGGGCATGATTGTCTACATGCATCTTCCTGTACTGCACTTTTTATTATAGGAGACCTTTTATTATAAGATTCTTGATTAGCAGTCTTAGGGCTTATGCCCTCAGGAATGATCTTCAGTCATTGTTAAACTAATATTTGTATTGGGACAGGGCTTGCAGTATAAAACCAAGTATTGTTTGAAAGTCTTTGTGATGCCATGAGGCGGCCAGGAAAACTTCAGTTATCAGAATGAAACCCATACTCTGCAGCACCAAATTTAAAAAAGAATAACAAAATATTGTCAGGTTCAACTTTATCACCTGACTAAAACTAACCTGTCCTAAATTAAAGCAGATCACTGAATAGAAGGACTTAAATAATAAAGTACTAAAGCAAAATATTTAAGCAGGTGAGGAACAGGTGAAGCTTGACTAAGGTCTTCCATTATATACACTATTTAGTGTAAAATATTAGTAATAACAAATTACTTCAGTAAATGTTATGTAATCACAGAAATTAGGCCTTCTGGAGTATCCAACTTTTTTAAAAAATAAAACACAGTATAGCCTAATTTCTTCTGCACTTTTATACTACCATAAGTCAATTAAGAGGCATAAGATGTTTCATAAATGTATTTAGTCAATACTTTCCTAAAATGTAGCACCTCCTCATTTTTCAAGAAAAGCTTCTTTTACTGTCTTGCTTCTCATGAGTCACCACAACTGTGTTCAAGTAGTATAAAAAAAAGTTCTACATGTTAGTTCTGAAACATCCTGACCCGATACAGAAGGTACATATATATCAATATTGAATGGAACTTTAGGAATGGCTATAATATGGGAAATTTAGTAGAAACATATCAAAAAATCATTACTATGTAGTATTTTTAGCTTTTAGTTCTACAGAAATCTTTTCAGTGTAAATTCGTTTACTATCGACTCTCTTTTAAAATTGCTTTTAATCTACATATGCTGGGAGCTACTTTGAGACACCTGATATTCCAATGAGTTTGATTAGCTGTTGGTGTACATGTATTTTACATGCTCTATCAGGAAAAAAATAAGTTAAAAGTATTATCAACATTTCTGTTTTAGGGACATTTATGACTTTCCTTCAAACTTTTTCCAAATTCCCCTAACATTTCCCATCCTCATAGACACTAACATCAATGATCTCAGCTAATGGAATGTTAAACAGATTTCAGAACAATGAAAGAAATTCTGCTTTATACCATTTTTGATAAAATACTGAACTTTACGCTCCTTCACATGTGGAAGAATTGGGAGATTCTCATTATTAAGATGGGGTGAAAGTATTCTTTAATATTTAAACTCTAATAATTCGGCTAAACATTTGTACATACAACTTTTATCACATCTCCGATCTAATTGGACTTTATTTTTATAGGCCAGTGGCAACTTTTAGTGGAGCTCAGAAAGAGCAGAAACTTCTAATAGATTGGGTACAGACATTCCCACTCATCTTGCCTGACCCATACATGATTTGCCTACCTACTACTGGAAAATTCAGAACCTGGAGGTGGAAGACAAGAAGAGATTCAGAGAATGGGTCTAAGGCACTGAGGGTTTATGACTTGAGGGATCTAACCATCATCAAGCACAATTCCAATCTGTGTTCAGGATGTTACCTAAAGTGCAACCTCTAAAAGTTTCCATGTCCCACCCTGGGAAATGACATGTCCTCTGTGTCTGCACTACCACATATTCCTCAAAAAGCACAGACTTACTGCCTTCTTTCCGTCCTACAGCCTTTGGCCCTGCTGCTCATCAGATGCACAGAACCTCTCCCCGCTGTGTCTGGGAAGTTAATACATTTGGGTCGTTACAGGTGGAAAATCCATGTAGGGCACATGGGGCAAATGACCAAGTGCTCCCTGTGTCCTCTCTTCACCCTAAAAGCCTAGGTGACAGTTGGACTTTTCAACACTATTTATGTTTCACACAACACACGATTAAGTACAAAATCTTGACACAAACCTAATTTCACCCATCACTCCCACAAGTTTTCAAACCCTCTTCTTGGCAACACCGAGCTTCCTTAAAAACGAAGCCGCAGTAGGGATCAAAAGGGATTTTAAGAAATCAGGACTTCCCTAAAAATAATCACACTAGCTCTAGGAAATTTGAAAAATAAAGAAATTATCATCCATTAACGCACAGTGCTTATACTTCATACATCTGAATTCTTGAGCTTTGCTGACAAACTTCACAAAACTAGACAGAAATAATTTTGCTTAACACAGAGGTGCCAAGTCCCTCCCAAAAATACATCAAGTGCTGACACCAGTGCAGAGCCCCAGGACATCCAAAATTAAGACGAAGGTAAACACAAAGTGAACAGAAGTTACAGTGGGAAGATCTAAACTATATTTAATCAGTTGACTTTTTCTGGTAAGACCACCATGGGATTTATAAACTCAGCCAGTATTTCGAATTCAGGGATCAGAATCTAAACCAGTAAAATTGATGCAGTTAACTGAAAACACTGACTTCACTGGAGCTATTCCAAATTGTATTCTCCAAGGATCTGGAGCTAACTATTGCGTGTAGCATGATTTTTCCCAGCAGAGTGCATCTATACATTTCTCCATCATATCATTAAAGATACTATTTTTCCTTCATTCTCTAAATGTGTGCTGCTCTTGTGATATAGGGCTTTTTCACTATGAATTATAATATACCTGATGACTGGCTCCTTGAACGGTTTCTGCAATATTCAAGGAAGAACAAAGTTTCCTGTTAAAATCATTTTATTAAGTCCTCCCCAACTCCCTCCTTCTTGTGCCCTAAATTTAAATATCAAGGCTATCAAAGAATTTAAACTTTTTAATATTAGCATAATAACTATAATTAGAAGGTTGATTTTGCTATTATCATGCTTTATATTCCTATTACTGTAAGATCAAAGTACATTATCATACTCATAGCATTTGAATCACAACACAAAGACAATTATACAACTTCACAGCCATACCTATAGGATATATTAAATGAAGAAAGAATAAAATTATAAATAATTCATGTGGCATTAAGCTTTAACAACACTAATAGTAACTGGGTTGACCTGCTGTGCATTAGGAAAATATCTTTTATTTTTAGACTCATTTCTTCAATGTCATGTTCTTTTTACCTGCAGAATTGTTCAACTTATTGTTGAACAACTGAATTGTTCTGTGTTTTCAACCTAACCACTAATAATGACGCCAAGACAAAGGGGAAGACGTGGATATTTTGCTTTCACTCAACTATTCTTTCCTTGTCAAAAGATAATGGTGTCCTACCTCCACCATTCCTGACCATTTCATTAAATGTTCTTTTGTGAAATTTTCAGGTGGGCCTTGGAACATATAAAGGAAAACCCTGTATCAAAACAAATGAATGCAGCTATTTCTGTAACTATTACAGCACAGAAAACACTAAAGCTCATCTTTACTTCCCAAGCAAAGGCAACTCATCCATCTGTCTGGGCTCAGCTGCCACTCCAGAAGGTCCTGTGTCCTCTTTGCCTTCCTGGGTCTCTCACATGCCCCAGGGTGTCTGAGATGGCACTATATCCCTGCTTCCAGGCAGCTCAACCAAGCCCTTAATTAGCCTGCCAGTTTAGTCACCTCTGTATGGCCTTTCATTTGCATCTTCTTTGTGCTCAGTACAGGACATTTCAGCACGATTTAGCCAATGACAAGATGTCTCTGCCATAACTCAGACTGCCAAAGACAGCAGGAGACAGAAAAGGAAAGAAATCTCTCATTAAATTTCATCCTGTCACCAGTCACACAACTTCTTGAACAGAAATAATTTGTTTCAATATCAAAAAGTACTTTTAGATTGCCAAAAGCACACCATATCTTCAAGAAAACTAAAAAATCCCAATCCCTAACTCTTCTGGACACTTATGGAAAAGTGCATTCCCAAGACCAGCGATTTGCCTGTGTTATTCCATTTACTCAGAGAGAAAACAAAGAAACAAATACAACAAAATAGAAACAAAACAAGAAAAAACCTAAAAGGAAAAATACTGAACAGAAGGTGCTTTCTCATCGTTTGTTTTCTTGTGTCAGGCTTTCCCAAGCATCTGGGCAGGCATTTTTTTTTTTTTTTCAGTACTCATACTGAACTAGCTAAATAACTCATTCAAATGCTACAAGACAGAGATTCCTTTTAGCAAAGCCCAATATTGATGCCATAGAGCAGACTGGAGAAATGACAAGGTGTCCATCCTGTACACAGGGCAGATATAATTCTACCATGGCAATGTCTTGCATACAAACTCCCCTTTCTCTCCTTCCACTGCCCTTCAAAGACTGTGTAAAGAAAATTTCTAACAAATTGATGCTACAACTTGAAATTTAGTACTGCTGTTACAAAAATGAAAAAAAAAGTTTATTTTTAATAAATTGCAAAAATGTGGATATTGTCTTACATCACAACCAGTGGAAAAATCTGCAGCCCTTTCACTTTCCCATTTAAGATCTACACATTTTATTTCCTGAGTTATTTATTTTTTAAATCAGAGTATCCAAATAGACTTGGGTCAAATTCATATTACCTCCTGTATTAGTGGATTTTTTCTATGCATGATTAGACAACATATCTAGTGTAAATGTATTTATTATTAATAATACAATATACAGATGTGTATTTATCTGCAAGAGGAACACAGGCGATTTTTAAGTAGATCTTAACATTTTAAAGTGAAACCTAAAACTAACAGGTGAAATTCTGAGTACAGCAATTCATACAGATCTCAGCAGTGTAATAGCTTAAAATTATTGGCCTGTTACTGTGATTAACACAGTCTATGCACTTAAATCAAATACTTGCAGGAGTAGTCCAGTAATTTTACTTCAGAAATGCTCCATATCAGCAATGAACATTGATGTCAGTATGATCCAGGACTGCTAAATAAAGGCTATTTTTGAAGTTGCTTTAGGGCAAAGATTACAACATTTTGAAGTCAGTCTTTGGTAAAGAATCAATATTTTAAAACTAAAATATGTAACAAAATGTACATTTCTTTCATTGGGGGATTTATTCTTTATGTATATCATGTAACCTTTAAAATAATGTCTCAAAAACATGCTTTATATTTGTTTCTGATTTTGAAATGAGTATTATGGTTTACTAGTAGCCATGCTTTTATCCACAACAGTATTTTGACATACAAAGGTATAATTATAAATTTCTTATGAATTATGAATAACAATTATTTCCCTTTACATTCTATTAAGTTTTGAATGACTTTACAATTTACTTGGTAACATTTTTTTTATATTATAACTAAAATGCCATATAAATGAAAACTTTGCCAGGATTATTTTAGAACTCATTAAAGAAATCCAAAAGGAGGTTTAGAGGCTGGTACAAGTTTGGTTGCAATGAAGACTTTATTTTTTTATGCATAGATATGAAACACCCTACAGCATATTTCACAAAAAGTTCTTCTTTAGGATACATGGATAAAAGTTCTATTACCGTTCTGGTTGTATTCTTACAATCTCATGTTTGCCCCAGGTGGGTTCCTGGAGTACTAGAAACTTGACAAGCCCAAAGGTATGTAGAGGGGGGAAAAAAACTATTTAAATACCTAATCAAATGCTTTAGACTCCTTTGAGGTGGGAAACACTACAGTAAAAACATGCAAGAGCATAAATTGCCTCTTTCTTGATTAATTTCTTCAACTTAGTTATTTAAAGTTTGTTCTAACACTTCCTCACCTTGCCTGGAGCACATTGCAAATTACACGGGTAATCCATACAGAGCATATCCATGTCATTCCATTTTTATTAATAACATTTCATTCCTTTATCTTCCCTCTGACTCTTGCACAATGCTCTTAATTCCTCCTTGGTTTTAAAGCACTCAGGTTGACAATACTTAGGGCATGTTCTAATCTGCCTCTTTGTGGTCTATCAAGTCAATGATCTAAGAAGTGTATAATTAGCCACTGACATGTCCAAAGGAACTGTTATGGTCTATCATGTCACAGGCATTGACCCAACAGACTGTAACAGTTTTGGTCTGTTGGATTAGGAATCAATGTTTCACTAACTCCCTATCCTAACTCCATATTTATCCACTCTGCTGGATACAACCCCCTGAAACATTTTAAAGTCATATTTTCTCCCATTATCCTCTGAGAGCAAAAAAGTCTGCATGTATGATCTAGCAATGAGATAAAACCCTACATTAAAAATATTAATCAATCCTTTCCCTATCCCCTCTTTTTAGAGAAGAAGGGTGTGTGAAAATTCATCAAATGAATATATTCACAATCACAGTTATTTACTATGAACTTTTATGTTAAAGTAAGAAACTCACAAGTTAAAAGTTACCTGATATAGGTAAAATGCATTAAAAAGCAAGAGAGGATACTGGAGTTGACATGTAAATGTCAGAAGAGGTGTACCGATTTTTTTATTGGGGTTTTTTTTTTTTTTTTTTGAACATGACAAGAATTTATCAGTCCTTGCTATGTTCAAGGAGAAACTGGCAGCAAAATACTGAGCACCCTTAAGCTTGGAACACTTCAGGAAGCCAGGTATTGAAATCTAGGCTTTAGTGTACCTCTACCTTAGCTCTTAATTTTTTCCTTTATGATTTCCAGCACAGATGACAACCCAGATTTTACAGCAATAATCAATCCTTTCCTTGTCTATGGGGATTCTTAAAATATCCCTCAGTGTTGCAAGGAATGAGAATGGAGAGAACAATTAAGACAAGTAGAAGCAGGGTATGAAGAGTACAAACTCTGACATGATAAAAGTTTAGTAATTGTTCTTTACCATAATTCTGGGCAGTACCACTAGGATTTTTCACTACTCTATCACCTCAGCTTTGAACTTGTGGAATAGTTTTAATAGTTCCATGCATATTATATGAATAGTCACACTACACACACATGAATGAAGCCTTCAAAGTGTCAGTAAACAAGTGAATTCTACCAAATATTATAGAAATGCATTAAAATATCAAAGCAGCTTTCTAGAATTGGTAGGAGATTATACTCTTATGAAATGTAATTGCTTACAATATTTTCCTACATTAATATGACTCACTGTGTCTCCCCAGAAAAGCACTGTATCTACAATATTTTAGAATGAACCATGTTTCAACCATTAGAAGTACTCTGTAGAACACATTTTTATTTCAGGAAATTCCTATTTCAGGAAGTTCCTTACTACATTAAAATCCCTGCTCACAGAATTTCAAACTCTTTGTTTATTTTTTTTCCCTACTACATTTTCATGATTCATAATCACCCACATTTACTTTCTAACTCTTTCTAAAAGCTACTGTTATGGTTATAGCATGAGTCATATAGTCTGTTTATTCACAAAACTGTGATCTGAAGGATGAATATGGATTATGAAATATTAACATGATGCCAGTGACCCTCGAGTTTGCCACAGATCAAAGTCTAATAATCGGACGGCTGAACCCATTACCTCCCTGGAACAGCCAAATGAATTATTTGGTTTTTAGTCACAATAATAGGGAATAAACAAGTTTAGCTACTATACAGGATATCCAGGAAAAAAGCTAGACCAATCAAACACCACCATATCAAACCTAAGCATTTCCAAAAGAGAAATGTCAAATATATGCTCCATTATTGCTGTTACAAAAGCTAAACACAACCTCTATACCTTGTCAAGGATGTTAACTAAGCCTCTTCATCTTCAAAATTTGAGTAACCCAGAATGTGGGCTCTACAATTCTCTTTTTGTGGACCATCTTGTCCCCCAAACCTTTCTCGGCCATTTCTCAAGATTCCACTGGTATAGCAAAATTCAAAAATGTTTGAAGATTCCAGCTGGGAGTAGGTTATCACTATATTCTAATTTTTTTCCTCTTCTAACCTGATTAATTTAGAAATTAGAATTGTGTATAGAAGATTTTCTCCTAAATCTTAGAAAGTAGAATCTTGAATGAATTACTACATTTTAAAATATTTATGATTCTATAAAATTATTTAACAGAAAATTAAATTCTGGCTGAAGACGTTATTATATTTTATATGCACTCTTATTTTTTAGCATATATATACATATCTAGTAAGATCCTCAATAAGATAAAATAAATTGAATAAAACTATAGTGGTTTTCATTGTTTATTCATAAAATACAAGATTTTGTAGCCTGCAATACATTAAAAAATCCGTCCATCTACAAAAGTTCACATTTTATATTTTGTTTATTTTTACTCTTCGTTCTACGTTTTCATTCTTTAATGAGTATGCTTCCAATTAAATCTAATTTGTACCCACTCTATTTTAGGATAATCTGGTCACAAATATCAGGTATTACTATCAACTACTTGCCCAAAGAAAGCTGGAAAATATATTAAATTCTATCACTACTTGACAAAATTGAATAATACACATAGACATATTAAAAATGAGAACTATTAGAATACCAGGATCTTACCAGGAGTAAGATTCCAGATTTACAAGATACTTAATTTCCATATGACAAAACCTCCTCTCACAAATGTCATATAAAATCCTAGGTATAGGATCCACAGGATATGTAACACAAACTGATAGTGGGGAAAAAAATAAACTATAGTTTATACTAAAAACTGTTATGTGCAAAATATTTTCTTCTAAAAAAACCCCAAAAAACCTAGTGAAAAAAAATGTTAGCTTCCAGTGATGAGGGATCTAATCCAGAGAACAAGGAAGTCAATGGGAATCTTCCCATCATTTGGAGTGAGGTTTAAATTTGAGGCTGTATTATAAGGGAATTATGCTCAGAGCAAAATACCTCTGTCCATATGTGTGTGAGTGCATGTGTGTGTGCATGACGGATGGGGATGTGTGTGTATATATATGGATAGGCAACCATACATATATAAACACACCTAATTTCTGGTCACAGGGTTAGCAAGCAGTACAAGTGGAATGACTCTGACTTTCAGACAAGGTTGGCTTACTCTTGTTGGGGGTTGCTTTGTTACACTACCATATACACTTTCATAAATATCAAAGTTAATATGCAAGAAAGGAACATATTTCTTACTCCAATCGAAGATGCAATAATCAAATCATAGAACACAAAACCAACAGCCAATCAATGTGAATAAGTCTGCCCATAGGCTTAATTCAAGCAAGCCATTCACTGAGCTATGTGATGGATCTGTCATATCCAGTACAGCATTACAGACATACCAGCAACACCAAGTGAACATGCAATGACAAAATGACAATACGCCCCACTGCCATGCTTTGAGTTGTTCTAAATCATGAATATAAAACTTGATGACTTTGCTAGTTTATTTTACTTTAAACTTGGACAGAAATCTAACACCTTTTTTTTTTTTTTAAACTATTGTATGAAAGATGTACAAACATTTTACTGATATCTAATTTAGCGTCTTTTGCAGATCCTTACAATTGTTTTTTTTCCAAATATGCTCAGTTTAAAGAGTTTGCTGAGCAAAGCTCCAGAATATATATAGACCAATAGGGCCCCTTTTAGCAGGTACACTAACTGGAAAACTTATCATAAATATTTTAAATCTTGGCAACTTAAACATGATTTTTTTAATCCACTTCTGCAAAGACCTTCAAATTTTTAAGGGCAATTTAGTATCATGACAGATGACACAGTATAAAAGTTCAATTCTGAATTTTTTTGAAGTTGTATTCAGTGCTTATATTCCTCCACAAACAAAATGTAACTTCGTTAGTTTGTTGTTGTTTGTCTTTTTTTTTACAATCCTAAGAAATGACTGGAGGGTTCTGCAAGGATTTGCAAGGTCTACCTCCACTGTGAAATTTGGTTTAGGAGTACATGATCTACCTTAACAAAGGTAGGCTTGCATTGATTGGTTCAATGATATTTTCTTACCATCTGAATCTCCCTATATATCTGTTCCTTGCCTATTTCCAGCAATATCTCCAACTGTGACAAGCAAGGACACCATTGCATTTTTTCACAATAGAGCCCTTGTACAGTGATCATTATCCATTGGCTTGGTGTATTGATTCTGGAGTCCAAAATCTTTCTGTTAACCTTTATTTTTAATTTACCAAAACATGCCTCCAATCTAAAGATTTCCCCTATCTCCTGACTTAAGAAGCATTTCAAATATGGAACATTGCCATTCATCATGTATATGAGTGGTGATCCAAAAAAGTAAAGCTTTTCTTATTTTGTAAATTAGCATGAAGTAATACTTCCATGATATGTCACTGCCTCAATAATCAATACTCACTGGTTCTCAGCTAATTTCTCTGGGCATCATTTTTTACATAAATAGCAAATATAGTTCATGTGTAATTAAATTAAATAGGGGCTCAAATGAACACTAAATAAGTGTATAAGGAGATATGGAATCTTCAATGTTGTCAGAGGAGAGCAGATGATTATTACATTGACAAGAAAAGATAGAAGCAGTTCAGTTGTACTGAACTATATTTCGGCACTTACAATATTAGTAATTTGACAAAAGTTGCTAAATTATATTTATTTTAAAAATGAACAAAAAGTAATTCAAATTAAACAAACTGTAGTTGTGACTAATCAGAGGTATCCATGTTTGCACATAGTTTCCCACATGCAAAGCAATGTTTGAGCAGATTGTTATTTGTTTTGTACTCTACGCTAGTTTTGGGATTGTCTCATAAAAAAATTCAGTTATGAGATTTGTAATTAAGACAAGAAACCATATTCTTTTGAGGGAGGCAGATTGAAGACAAGGGCTAACCACATTTAAAATGAGAAGCTAAATTAAAAAAAATCCAAAAGATATAAAATTCATTTAGGATATTTAAAATTATGCAAGCAAAGACAGGTTATTACAATTCTAATTATACACAAAGTGTATCTGAAAATTAGACAATTTTTTCAAAAAAATAATTAAGGATTGTAACATCTGCATGACTACTGATGCCATCTCAAGCTTCCTTTACAGCATTTAAGAGCACTGTCTTCCTAGACAAATCTTTTACCTTTTTTTGGCAGCATAACTCTGTGTGATGTTGAGTCTCTGCCCATAGCAGAACATATGACCAACTCCTATTTTATCTTAGAGCATTTGATTTGTTTTATGAGAAGGTACATTGATTCATAATTAAAACATTTAAAACTCATCTTGATATTGTTCAGATTCTCTATATAATACATAGTTTTACTTAATAGAAATAAACAACCTAGCAAATGATCCAGGGACACCTGAGCTGGCAAAACCTGACTAACCACAGGAGGTTATTTGTAATTTTGTCCTTTTGGTTTAGTAAGTTTTTAGAAGCAGGAATTCTTTTGCATTATAAGCTCACAGAAAAATACTAGAGCTGCGACATGCTGACACACCTTTGTGGAAATGAAATGAAACTACTAAGTAGCACTTCACCTGTGCAGGTTACCCTAAGTAGAAACAGTACATTGCGAACAAAGTGCATCCAGCACATACCTAGTTGTTAATACTGACCCAAAATTAATAGAAAGTAGCTTGCTTACCTGTCTGACACAGCATGCCTCAGCCATACATGCAAATTACTTTATTCACATGGCTTTAAAAAATATATCTTCATTACCCAGAATAATAAGCACTTGAAAGGCAAATATGCATGCATAGCATTGTAACATTCATACCATGGAACTTTGTTCTAAAAATACAGAATCCATGAACAGCACTTCAATCTAAGAAATGGTGCACTAAAATTTCTTAATCTGTTGATTTCTTTAAGAAACAGAAACATTTACAACATTGTCTAATTTAGCATCTGAAGAAATATTTTTTAATACATATTCAATACTTAAAAAATTATTTCCATGATTCCAAGGGAAAATTTTCTTATATCAGGTATTGAGAAGTGTGACCTTACTTCTCACTGCTATCATGAAGCAAACTCTGTGTGTGTCTCTGTCACAATATACATCCTCCCTTTACAACTGTACAGTCTTCAAATACTGGAAAATCATTAAAGATAGAATAGATTTTAGGGGTACAGTTTGTGAAGAAAACACTCTTCCTTCTCATTACAAAATCATGCCCATACACTGCAAAGACTTAATTTTATGCAATTTGACAAAATCCTATTCCTACTGAAGTCAGCGGCAATTTAGACATTGACTTCCAAGGGATTCCAGTTTTCAAGACACACTAATATATATGTGACATCACTCTGAGTTAGAAGTTAAGTCTTTGCATGTGCAGATTTTAATAATCTTTCATTCCTGATGTTATTTCCAAGAAATGTGGTTTATATTGTGATGATAAAAATACAGAGTGAAAGAAAAATAATTGATTTTTTTTCCAGTATTGAAAAAAATCGAATGCCTGGAAAAAAGCAAATGGAAAAATACTGGTTTGCATCGGATAGTTCAAGCTTAGACACAGTTCACTCTCAATTTCTACTGACTAAAACAATGTCAATGAGAATTGAGGGCACTCAACAGGTTCAAGCTTCTAAATCAACTGAAATAATACTCCTAAGACAAGTAATGATCTTTAGTAGCAGACCATCACGAGTCTGTACATACATTTATCTACATTATACAAGGGTCACAGACGTTAACTGGATGATCTACAGCTTGGGACTGTGCTCGTCTCATGCCCGATTCTCAATTAAGGCCTAAAATCTCCCAATTTATGGCTATTCATGGATTATAATAAAACAGCCTGCTTTAGATATCACAATTATCTGCAGAGCAACAAGACAGTTATGAGACTTCAACAAGGCAAATTTATAGAATCATCTTCAACTTCCACTGGTCAAATATGTATAAGCAGTAAACTGGGTCTTACCTGTCACTGTAGGCAGCTGCAGTGGCAGTGGCAGGCTGGGCATACCGGTAGGCAGCATAACCACCCTGAAACACAAACTCATGCTCTAACTGGATTGTTACAGCACCTTATGTAACATTTCACAAAATTTAACAACTGAAAGAACACTGTCATGCCATAAGTCAGTTGAGGGGTTAAATGTATAGGGAAATGTTAAAGAAATATGTCAGAAAATCATTAAGCAAATTTGATCACCACAAAGGTTTTGAGTTGCTCCAGAGATCAGAAGAAAGCAATGAACTATATTGATCAGCATAAGTTTTTCTGCAAGACAATATCGTACTCTTCTCCAAGTTTTCAAGTAGCAGCTGTCCTTACAAACAAGGTGTATTCATAAAGCAATGCTGAACTTAAAAGACAAACTCAGCTAATAATCAATTCTTTTTTGTACAAAATTTGGTTTATCAAGCCTGATTGATTAAACTTATGAATTTGTGCACTCAATTAACACTTAATGTTACATGGGTTTCCAATTTATACAGAAAATTATAATGAAGAAGCAAATTTCTCTTCTTCCATGAATTAACATTCAGTTGTATGTAACAGTAATTCCAGCTGTTCAATTAAGCAAACAGGACAAACAAACACACATTGGAAAGGAATTGTGTGCAGTGATGCATTGATTATCAAACTGTGAAAACAGCAGAGCTTCCTGTTCAATGGACCACGGTGTTATATCAACCATTTCAAAATGATCTCAGCATGCCAATTAACAGCCACAGCCCAGCTCTGCAGATAACACAAACACGATTTACGTCCCAATTAGAATTCTCCCCCCCATCACCCTCTGGGACGGGAGCTGTTGTAGCGCCTTCCCCACCTACCCCCACCTTAACAAAGAGCTGAATAGGACAGTATCAGCTCACTCAGCTTTGAATAAAATTCACTCTTTTGCTAAAGTGTTTGCTTTAATAGACTGATTTTTTTTTTTTTGAAGGCTGCATTCACACAAGATATTCTGCTGAAATATGAAGAATAGGCCACGATGTGTCAGCTTTTACTGTAACAGTAGCACATTTTTACTACAGCAACTTTTGTGGGTTTTCTATTTGGATTTTACAAATAAAAATTCACTCTTTTCAGAAAAGCAATTTCAACTGCTTTTACAAGCTATTTCCCCTTCTACCACTTTTCTTGGCAGAATTACTTTCATTCCTAACACGTGTAAACCTTTGTGGCTTTGAAGATTTGAAGCAGGTTGGGTTTGGAAATCAGTCGTTCAGCTGATAATGCCACATCACCCTAAGAATAAACATAAGTTTTACATATACTGACAGCTCGCTAGAAACTCCAGGCTTTGAAATTTAGACTTACTTGAGGAACATTTTTCCTTACTTTTTTCAAGTGCTCACACAGAGAACAGGACATTTCCCTCCCTGCTCCTGGTCAGCTCCCTGCCAGCAGCAATTGTGTCACACAAGCACCGGAATGAGGCAGGAATAAAGCTTTCATAATAGCCTGGATGCTCTCTGCTTTGCAGCGAGCTGCTCCTCTGAGCACACAGAGGCAGCAAGACAAAATACTTTCTCATTTCAGATCATTTGATTTTTATAAGCCAATAGAACGTTATTACTACCAAAAACGTATAATAGGCACATATTGCTTGCAGGTATGTGCATACAGGCCCTCGGATGTCAAATAATGTCACCAAGTGCACACTGAGCCAATAAACAGCAAAGAGGAAGCTGAGAGAAGACAATGCAGGCTGCTCACTTGGTCTGGCCTCTGCCACAGGGAGAAAGGTGAGAGATGATACAAATTTATCTGTTCTCCCCTTCTGGTTTTGGAGTGCTAAACATAGCACTTTTTTTCCTTTTTTTTTTTTTTTTCTCCCTCTTTTTTCCCTGAGTGCTGATATGAGGAAGCACAAATGCTAAAAGCATGAGGAAGATGTTCAACTTGTTTTCATGATCCAGTCCTGGTAATGTGTGGCAGACTGTAAGTCGATGTGCAGTATGACATGATTTTATTCACCATTTGTATGACTCCCTCACTTGTCCTACCATCCATTCCTGAAACCCCTGAACTAAAGTGAGAGGCATTCTCTGTCAATCCAACTCTGCACATGATGGTTCCCACAACGATATGGAATTAAGAACAGGTCACCATGAGCAGTTCTGAATCAAACAAAAATGAGCCAGGCTGTTCACATATCAGCTGGTCTGAAATCTGAGGTTGGTGGGCTCTGTGAGGATTGGTTTTCTTTATTTAACTATCACCAAATTTTTTCAGTCTGTGATGACAGACCCTTTTTTGCTCCCTAAACACAGGTGCTGTGGTCCTTCTAGGCTTGTATTTTGATTTGCTTTCATCAAAGAATTTCTGCTGAACAATGAAGCTCAACTCTGAACTTTATTAAGATATTTTGGATTCAACAGTCTGACATTTGTGAGAGCCCTGGAAAGAATGAGCATAAAGCAATACAAATAAAAAGAGAGTGAAGTTATTGAATTTGTCTGAATTCTGTGGAGAACTAAAGTGCAGCATGTATTTGGGTGTTAGGAAAAACCTAATTCCCTACCATCCCATGTCATAAATTCATAATTTTAAAATTATACATAAATTACACATAAAAACATGTTTAGCCAAATTAATTTTATGGGGTTTGTGTTCTGAAGTTTTGGTGTTGTACTAAGTTTTCTTATTGTTTTACATCAATTACTTCAGGTGATTTATTATTGCAGGAACAAACACTTGGAGATATATTTTACAATGGGAATTGGGATGGGAATATGATTAAAACCCCTGAACTCAACTCCTGCTACAAGTTCCACTCTAAAATTTTCCTCCAATTTTGAACTTGTCTGATACCTTAGATGAAGAATACACTAGCAATCTTCACTACATACACATCTCTTGAGAAAAACTAACTATTTATCTTCATATCTTAGACTACATTGCAAAATAAACTAATTAGAATAATTGTCATAATTACATAATAACAATTTTTAGTTCCTATGTATTAGAAGTGTTGTAAGAAAATTTTTTTCTCCCTCAGTCTATACATTCAGACAGAAAGTACTTGACTTTTATGCTTTGAATTAGTATTTTGAAAATTCACCTGAAATACTGAATTCAGAAAATATAATGAAAAATGTCTACTGCCTTATCTGTGCTCCCATATTTGCTACTTCCAAAACAATGATAAAACAGTATTACAGCAGCTTAAGTAGATTTAAAAATTACAATACACAAGGCCACCATCTGTGAATTTCTGTTTGAATCTGAAAAGTAAAATGCAACTGGTGAACTCTTTCTGTTACTTATACACACAGAATCCATTTTCTCTCATAATTATTTAAGTATTAGTATGATTTTACATGAGTCTACATTCAGCAAAACGAGGCTTTTCCATCAGTGTGTCATACCTGTGGTAACTTATTGCCATACACAGGCTCTTGCAATACTGCTCTATAAAGAAACAGAAATGGAATGATTTGCATGAGTAAGGAAAGAAGGATGGAAAGAAAGATGTAAGGAAGGAATTTAGGCAAATTCCCCAGAGCAACTCATTATAATTTTTCTCTCAATATTTTATATATCCCTGTGGCTCAGGCAAACAGAAAAAGAGCAGTGGGACCTGTCAAAGATCAGGAGCTAATTCTTACAGAGAAATCTTAATTTTAGAAAGAAATCACACACATCTTAGGTAAGATTCAATAAAATGAAAATGAACAGAAAATTAAATGCAACTGAATGTTTAAATAAAGTCTGCATACCGGCAGTAAGACTAATTTCCATGAAAATGAGTTACACAGATGGACATCTACAATCACAAAACCATATATACATGTGTTCACTTCCTTTTAAAATAGCTAAATCGTTTGGGGTTTTTTGGTGATCTTAGGTGTATTGATGGTGTATATTATAGACCTTCAAACTAAGTGACTCCAAATGATGAATATTTTTGGTTGTTTTTTCCCATTAGTTAATATTTTATATGAATGTTGACAATTAATTTTCCTTAGTTTTTGCTTCCCATACTTCCTTTCACTCAAGGATCTCAAAGTATATTGTGACCATAAATTAACCAAAGTTCCAAATCTTCTCCAGTGTTGAGTATTATGCCTACTTTATTAGCTACAAATAGAGGAGTGGTATTAAAAATGACATGAATTATACTCAGCACTGCAGAATATAGTCGTCATTTCCTTTTCTTCCACTCATATGGTATTGAGGTTTAAAGAGCATTTCTTCTGCTTAGGGAGAAAAATTTTGACTGGGAGAATTAAAAAGAAAGAATCCACCACCTCTTTGTGGCTCAAATTCTGGAACAGGCCTGTGTGAAAGGTTCATGGTATTTCTATATAGTGTTCTCAGAAGTATCTGCTGCCTCAGAGTAGCACTAGGTAATATATCCCAACACACACCACCTGCATTAATTTCAACAAAATACAATCACCAGGATTGCTTTAGCATTTTGTCAGATGTACTGCTTATATTCCAAATAAAGATGAGAGATGAAAAGACATTTCATCGCTAAATATCCAAACTTTTTAAAAAGTATTATGAAGTGTTCCAGCACACAGAGCACTCTAAGGAACGACCCATTGCTCCCTGAGGACCCTTTTGCCCTTGGAAAAGTCATTTCTCCACTTACTATTCTGTTTCTGTGAGTCACAGGAAATGGCACATCCTCATATTTGCAGAGCATAAAGAATCTTTTGTACTTGAAAGAAAATCTTCACTGCTATCCTTGTTTTTCACATCAGAACAGTGCCTTTCAGGGGACCTGATGGCATCAATGGACTCCTCCCTAGGGTCAAAGGAATGTTGCCAGGATAATTATAACTCCTTTTCCCTTGGCAAACAAACGTGTTGCATTTCTCAAGTCCATCCCAGTTTTGATCTAAAGGTGGTGGCAGTAGCTATTGATAGTCTTGATCACAAAACTCTGCTTCATTCTTGCTCAGCAGCTCACCAAAAAAAATCTTAATCCTATGTATTTATATTTTGTCACGGACTCTTGCCAGCTGCAGTATCACAGGTCCAGAATCCTGGGACCGAATTAGAAAATCTTGCTATGAAAGGTGAGACTGACTAATGGACATGGGTAAATCACATTACCCAGGGATTGCTGCTGCTGACAACGTTTGGAAAGTTCTCTTGTTTCTTAGCCTTCCCGCGTTTTAGGTGTGGATTGAAGATTGACATATTCTGAAAACACTCTTTATGACAAAGGTAAAAAAATAACAGATTTAAGATAAAGCACAGAAAAAGTGTAGAGCTATTATTCTAACTGCATATTTCTGAGTCTGTTACTATTTTTGCTTCATTTTGTGGAGTGTATTTTCTTATTTTCACAGGTGTCAATCTTCATCTAAGAACTTCTATATTTGCT
The DNA here is from genome assembly GCA_013399895.1 of Serilophus lunatus. Lineage (NCBI taxonomy): Eukaryota > Metazoa > Chordata > Aves > Passeriformes > Eurylaimidae > Serilophus > Serilophus lunatus. The sequence goes on from VXBA01003135.1 coordinate 282,199, forward strand.
GGCAGGCAACTTTAATTCTCTTTTAATGACTTTTTCTCTTAGTGAATCAATACTTAATTTTAAAAGGTCTTCCTTACTTCCTAATAATCTCCTTTATTTTTCCTACTCAAAGGCACATTTAAAAGGGAATTCAATAGCTCAGCTATTTCAGAAGCATTATTACATTCCATATAGAATAATATGAACTATAGAATATATTACATTACATCTAGAATCATGGCTGTTGATTTTTCACTTTAGATTGTACTTTCCACCTATTTTTATATTCCTTTCTCTTACATTCCACTGGTTAGTGTTAAGCAGCTCTTTCTATTTGCTGTTCTTGGTTCACCCTGCAGTTTTTACCCAACCAGTACTTTTTCTTTAGGGGCTCCTCTCCTCTAAACGGAGCCACCAAAGGTTATGTTGAGAGCTAGTTATGCAATATTGCTGTTGGTACTCAATGTAATCAGAAGTGTGAACTCCACTTTGTTATACCTATTAATGCATATTTTTCATCTGACTTCTCAGGACTCTGTTCCTTCTGTTTTGTTTTCTGTGGTATTTTTAAAATTCCATTCTCTCCAATCTACTATTAAACCTTATATTGTTTAAATGTTTTTCTCCTTTTTTTTTCACAGAGCATTTGTCCTTTCACAAAGATTGAATTTCTCACTTAAAATGAAAAGCTGAGTAGAACTATGCCATAAAAAATAAGAATTTAATAAATAACTCGTTTTGCTGCAAACTATTGCACCGTGAATTGTAAGGTTTCACTTGATCTACGCCAGCTTTTTCTATCTCTCCCTCCTCTGCAAATGTTTTGTATGCAAGAAAGCACAAATGTGAAGAAAAATCCATTGTAAAATAAAAATATTTGTGTATTATTAAAAAAAAATTAAAAAAAAAATTCCAGAAGAGTGTTTTAATTCTGTTGAATTTTGTAAAGGTAAATATTCTACTGCATTAAAAAAAACCCAAGATATGCAATTAGAAATACAAGGCTGCAACTGAGTGAAAACCAATGCACCAGTACAGTTACTCCATTTTCAAATGCACAGTACTATTGCAGACAACAAAACTGAGGCTATATCAGAAATTAGTCATTTCTTCGCTATCTTCCTCACTGAAATCACTTTCCGTTTGGAAACATAATGTTACAGTCTGTGAGAGGGTGTGAGGCCACCTAAAAATAATATTGCCAATCACCAAAGGAGATATTCCTGGCTTTCAGCAGCAGTGGATTCCAAACCTACAAACAGTTCCATTAACATTTAGTTCCCACCTATACGATCACACTGAGCCATCCTGAGAAAGATGTCTTGATGCCCTTCAGATTTTTGGGTTTGTAAACTAAGCAAAATGGATGTCACATTCTTTTGACAGTTTGAAGGAACATGAAAATTGGAAACCACACTTGAAGAAATTCCACACTGTTTCATGTATCCTACATTGCTCAAAAATTGAGCAGCAATGTGTTTAGGTGAGATTAGAGCAGCACACTTCACTTGAGCAAGCTTTTGGCCAATGGGTAATTCTTGTGTTGTAAACAATATGTTACTGATAACATCACTAAGTACATAAGTACATAGGGAGAGAATTTTAAGTCTTTCTAATTTATTTTAAATATGTTTTTAATCTGCATAAATGAATTTTCAGATAAGTATCAGCCTTTCTACCTCCATCAGAAAAACAGTGTACTTCATACATAAATTCAAATTGTTTTCCTTCATTATGTAAACTTATTAAAAAAATATCTGTTCTCTTGGAAATAGTTCTAGAAGATTGATGATAATGAACACAAGGGATGTTTTCTAGCATTACCTATTTAATTTTTTATATACATACGAATTTCAACTCATCCGTCTTATTGTATCGCAATAGAGGACTGTCTCTATAGGTCAGAGAAAGTTGTCTTGCGAAAAAAAAATTATGCCTGTAACTTAGGACTGTGCTGCTTTATTAAAATAGTAACAAATTTGAAAGACTACTTATATCAGTAAAATGCTTTACATCTAGACAAAAAGTGTAATCGGATAATTTAGAAGAATGAAACAGCCTCCACCACCTCAAACCTAAGAAGCCTCTTTGTATACATTCAAGGTAAAAACTTTGTAAGAAAAAACAAGGTAAGAAACCTGGAAAAAAAATCATAAGGAAAAAATATTGGTGAACAATTAGGTGAATGGATAACGATAGATCCAGGACTAGAAATCATTCCTAACAAATAATCCACTTATATCATGAGCAGTCTCTACCCATCTCCTTTAAACTGAAATAAGTGGATTTTACAAGTGCAGCTGGAAGTCAACTCAGATTACAGACAATACACAGCCATAACCTAATATGTCATTAAGCTCTGCTATCACCATGGCACCTACATATACTCAATGGTATAATATTATTATTTTTATACTTTGACTATTAATAATATTCAGCTTGCCTTGATTTTTTTATAAAGAGCTTTTGGGGATTTGCTAAAGAATATTTTTGCTTTGCTTTATTTTTTCTTTGAATTTCGATTATGAAGAGAGACGCCCCTCCACACGTACACACACATTTTTCACATCTTTTTGCATTCATTCAGCATTTGATTGAAGAGTTAATTCAGCTCCACTGAACAATGATAGATGTAATGAACAGAAAGGTCTTCCAATGTGAGAGATATTCTTCTCAATTCTTTCTGACAGGCAAGGGATGGTAAATAGACAAAACAGAGTCAAGCTATGCAGCAAACTTGTAAAAAGAATGACTCTGGTAATGTACAAGGACAGCATGCACATCAATGAATACTTACATAAATGTCTGCACCATAAAATCCATCCTGGTATACAACACTGCAAGGATGCACACACAAAGAAAAACATCCATATTAGTGCATTTCCACATGCAAATGCCACCAACCCCTGCACAGCTGAGGTTAGTCTTGTCACAGAACACAGGGAAGGGGGAAGGAAGGCAGTCTTCACATTGGTTAAGGAGGTTGGTAGTAATCATCAGAAGTGAAACTGTAACCATATACAACCTCTTAATAAGGTATGGTAAATGCTTAGTCAAAGGGAGACGAATCATGGAAGAATTAGAAAAGACTTGGGCCTTGTTCTTCCTTTTAAACTTTTTGTTTGGAAACCATGTATTGGCACCATTTTTTTTTTTCTGTAAAAACTTTTAGTTTTTACACAATCAGTTTCAATATACTAACAAAAAAGAATGACTCCTGAAGTATACTACTGTCTTGTCCTGCAATTATGCCAACCCTCTGAAATAAAATGGTAGTTGTCATTACTTAGATGGAAAACAAAACACAGCATAAGTTTATACAGTGAGAGGAGTGGGTGAAATAATTATGTTGGTGGTATTCTACCCAATGGGTCAGATCTCAATAGCTCAATGTACACAGAGGTGAGAGAATCCATAGGTACTGCATTGTTGGCTTGATGCACATTTCTCATAGTGACAACAGGTCTTTTGAGAATGTCACGGTGGCATTCTTATGAGAAAAGATATTAACTTTCCTTACTTGGTCATTTTACAACTTTGCTGAACATGCTAATGGTTCTGATCTCTCCTGCAGTTTTGATTGGACACAGTACTACTCCTTAACTCAAAAAGAATGTGGAGTTGTTATACTCCTGTTAACTATTCATCCAGAGACTGTCTCTTTTCAGCTCAGATAAATCATTAGTGTAAACAGTACAAATTTCAGATCCTAAACCTTTCAGGAAAAATGACACAGTATGACACAGACAGTTTAAATGATTACACTAAATGAAACTGGAACTACACAACAGTGGCCTACCAATTACACACATTATGTAATTCCTGCAATTTTACATTCATTTGGCACTTCTGCAATTTAAAATGTGTATTTCCATTATCAGAATCAACTCAAGCTGTTTCAAGAGCTAAATATGAGAGCACACAATAGGGTATTTTTGCAACAGTATTTTCAATTTAGGAATATTATTATCTGGGAATAACACTTATTACCAAGTTGCTAGTCTAAGCTGTTTTGCAATTCCAACAAGAATTTTCATGTCAGAAATATAAATGATCTGTTGAGGTCAATGACCAAAACCCACAGGGCTGAGCTGATATGTGTCTAAGTCAGAATCACTCGAGAAAATCATAAATATGCATACATGCACACAAGCGACATGGATAAAACCACATTGATGATAAAAGTTTGCTATAGAATAATGTGTGAAAACTCAGCTCCACTTAAATCAGTGTCTGCCATTTGTTTCAGTAAGGTCATACCTTTACAGTGTATTTTTCTATTTATTATGTCTGCACAGCGAAATTTGCAAAACCTGGTCTACACTGGCAGCTTCCAGAGAACTTGTTAATTACTCTGCCGTGCACCCTCATTTTGGTTTTGATATTCTCATTATTTTGAAACTTCCCATGTTTTTCTCAAACCTGTTAGCCTGTAAGAAGTAAGACATTCCACAGGACCGTGAGGTAGGAGCACACAATTGTGAACAACATGGAGCACTTTTATGAGATGATATACAAATTATAGCAAGTTTATTGAAGATGAAGATTCCACAAACACAATCTTCAGTTCCTCATATCCCTGTGCCACTTCTGCTAGTGAGATGGTGGAGGAGTTGGCGGACGGTGTTTCAGGCTCTGTCTCTGTTTCTAACTGTCCAATTGCACTTCAATAGGCAATAAATACAAATTCATTTTTCAAGTCTGCTTTGACCATGATGGCAATTAGTAAGCCATGTCCCTGCCTTTATCATCAACCCAAGAGTTTTTCCATCTTTCTCCCCTTATACTCTTGAAAAGAGGGAAGGAAAGCACAGCTGGGTGAGGCTCTGGCAACCAGCCAAGGCCAATCCACCATAGTACATGAAAATATCCTGCTCTCAATTACTATTAAACATTGCCATTCAGAAAATAATGCATGATGATAGAATATGTGTCAGAAAAGGGACCTTTCTTCTTCTCTTGATGATCTGTGAACATACAGGGAAAATGAATAGGGACTGATAAATTTTTCATCACTAAATGCAGCTGGTTGTAATCCTAGGCAGGTTCCTTCACCCACCTCAGCCTTCCTTTTATATATAATGTTAAGTCATGTACAGATAGAAACACATTTTGAATTCTAAATATGCAACCACTTGACAAATACTATGTTAAAAAAAACGTACTCATCACTTAAGTGACACATATATTCCTAATTTTATCACTAAACATAGCCAATATTAACATAAAGGCAAATAGCAGTCCCAAGCAGGACCTTCACTACGAAAACCCCATGAGATTATTTTATTTCTTTTCTGTGGTCTTATAATATGATAGAGATGTTAAATAAAATCCCTCCTGAAATTTGAAGAAAAGTAATTCTTCACACTTTCATAGATATTTCAGAGAATGTTTCCTCTATTCACTGTCCTTGTCATTCCTTGACTCCTGTGACTGAATCTCACCAATGGAGTCCAATGTGTTTTCTAACAGCACCCTTCGTCAGAAGGACGAAGTCTAAAACACCAAGAACTAAGTTTTGCTCGTTTGCTTTTCTTTCCCTGAGTATATAACTTTCCAAAGCACAATTTGCTTGCCTTCTCTCCCCTTTTCCTCTCTCTGAAACTGTAAGCAGAAGATATGATATGTCTTGAGCACGAGAAGAAACTGAAGGCATCATACAGGGATCCATCTTATCACAGCTCCTTTTACACTTTATTTAAAAAAAATGTCTTAACAGACATTTAAATTTTATGCTCCTTGTGAAACAACACAGGATTTTCAGATAGCCACATTACTGAAATCTGAATTACTTCACCCAGGTATGTTAATGTGCTACCAGGAAGCATTAAAAAAGAACAACAAATTTGAGGGATTTATTCAGTTGTATTTTATGGTTTTATTGTACTCAGAAAAACTCAGACAAGTGAGAAATCTTGATTTAATAAGAAGACGTGCATCTAAACAACATCATATGTGACAATCACTTCATGAAATTATTTTTCTATGAACATGAAACTCTTTCCTCACCAGGTATTATGCATCTGAGTTTCAAGGGTCTAGTTCCTTTATTTGAGTCTCTGTGTCTTATAATATTAAGACAAACTCTTTACTTCTTTAGATTCCACCTTTCTAATATCCTGGGAGGACTACATCTGTCTTCATTATAATTTTTCTATCCTCATCTTTCAGAAGGATTGGGTTGAATAATCTATAAATGACATAAAAAGACAGTTCCTGACTGCACAAATCCTTAGTTGAGTAATTTCATAGCACTTGAGTAAGATAATGGCCTTCAGCCACACACACATCCTAAGGCACATACAGTGCACAGAGTGATGGATCCAGGGTAATAAACAGGCATTACAACTAGGATTTTATTCCTTGCAATAGGAATCATGGTAACAGTTCACCATTACCTCTCCATCACAACTAAAAGAAAGTAGCTGAGAAACAAAAGTTCTGTTTTCTGATTGCTGGTAGGGTCATCTTTACTGTCACATTATCTTTACCCTACATGTTACCTAGGCTCTTGGCCTGGAAATCACCGTTTACACAAAACCTTTTATATTGAAGCCTTCATGAAATAAATGACAGAAGAGATGCAACTACAGCCTTATTTAAACTAAATACTTATAATTAAAATAAGACCTTCCAACACTGTAATAACACAATTTTCACTGTTGTAAACATAGAACTGAAACTCTTGTAGGAGGCAGTCTCAACTTTTTGGAATGGCCTCTAATTCTGGGTTCTTGTCTTTCCAATTTCAACATTTTGTTCCACAAACAAGTTACATTTTCTGCTTTGAAAAATTAATTGAAGGCATTGCTGCAGAGAACAAAGCTGGAAGAAATAAATCATTGCACAATGGCAAACCCCACTTTTTGTTCTAACAATTTCACATATACACAAAGTACAGAGCCCAAAGGAAGAAGAACCCAAGGAAATACACTGAGGAAAAACCCATAACTACCACAGTAGCTTACACTAATCATTCTCCTTTCTTAAATTCAGAAAAAGTGTTGGAAAAAGCTGTGATTTTCATTTTGAATCAGTCTGTAGCACTTAATAAGTATTTACTTTAACAAGGGGAAAAGTTTCTGAATAGTCTGTTACTTCTCCTCCACACTCCTCCCAGCTTCACTATTTTATTTAGAGTTGGGTTTGGTGGGGGGGTTTTAATTCCTCTTTTCAAAGGGGAAAAAGCAAATTTCTATCACTTGTTTTCCTAGGAAAGGCACCAGAAGTGGAGATAAGGACTGAAAGCTCTGTTAGCTTCATCAGAACTGAAAGGAACTGAGGGGAATTGTGAGGACAAAGTCATCACACACTAAACTTGTGAAGAACTTGAAAAAAATGATGCCGGAACACAATGCTGCTATTTGCTATAGTACCAGATATACAGTGACACTGGGTTTTCTTGACAGCAGAATAAAGAGGGAGTTTTATATATTCATATTGTTTTACTATTTGGTGAATGAATTTCAAGAATCCACACATACTAGCTGCTGCGGCGGCCAAAAGAAATCACAGGTATTAAAATCAGATAACCTGCTTTCAATAGTTTGCCAAAGAGAACAAAAGCTGCTTCTTTCTCCTTTCTTTTGGCAATGAAAGTATTTCCAAATGCATCCAAAAAATGCCTGCTGCCTTTACTAGCAGGTTCTGCTTTATTACGACATTTCTTACACCATTAGTAGGCTTTTTGTCAATAAAATAGATAGTCTTAGAAAGACACAGGTCAAGACAAGACAATGCTTTTACATTGATGTCTTTTCTTTTTTTCTTTTTATTTTTTAAAATACAGTTTAAAAGCAGTAAGCTCAAATCCTCCATATGAAAGATGTCCCAAGAAAGAAGGTATGAAAGGAATTCAGCCAGTTTAAAATAGTAACTGCTTTGCTCCTCAACCAAGTCACCAACTCTGCTGTGGAGCTCCCAGAGAGTCCCCTGAGATAAGCAGGCAATGGCTCACAGCTCCACAGCAACATCCTCCCGCGTACACAGGCTCTGATTGCTGTTCTCCACTCATGCCATACACAAAGTGATCTTTTCTTGTTCCTCCTCTCCTGCAGCACAATATTGAGGCTGAGCCCTCCATGCAACGTCGATTTCTAAACTCTACATTTCAGCATTCAGAATTCTCGCACAAACAAAGCTTTACTCCCTCATTTCAGTGTCAGTGGGGGTTTATGGTATATAAATGAATTACACATACACAGATATGAGTAAGCTGCTCAGTCTAGTATTTCCAGGCACTACAGAGGATGCCACAGATGCTAAAAATTAAGTATTTCCCACGAGCTAATAAACAAGATGCTAGCTCAAGGAATTAGTGAAATGCCTCACTCATAAGTAAAGGATCCATTAATTATTGAGGTAGAGCTATCTATCTCATGAGCAGTATTTCATTTTTAGAAGACACATTCTAAAGCATATGTGCTGTTCTTTGATTTATAAGAAAACATAGCCTTAAATGTGGTTATGTTCTACAGTTTTCCCCAGACCTAGCAAACCAGGTCATGTTTGCTGTTGCCTAATAAGTGGAAGGCACAGCAAAGCTTTCAACAGGAACCATCTGAACTTGTTTTGCCTCATGACCACAATACCTAGATTTCCTTACAGCCTGGGACTCCTTGCCATTTCCTAACCTGGTCAATAGACAGTTTCTAACCAAAGGTCACAGTATGAAACAGGACACCAATGAACAGGAACAACTAGATACCAGGGAGACTGACTAGAAGGAAGGCTTCTATTAGAGAATTGGGAGTCAGGATGCAGAGCTGCTGGGAGAAGCACCAGTGAGCAGTATGTCACTCAAAGAAACACATGCTCTTAGCTTTAGAGCTGATTTTCAATTTCAAAGCAAAATAATTCAGTTTCAGTTCCAAAACAATGTAATATAAACAAGTAAATGTGAAGGAGAATATTTCAGATCAGGTATTATATTTAGTTTCAGTAATAAGCTTCCTAAGGTTAGTGAAATAAAAGAAAAAAAAAGAGATCATTTCAAAATTCAGCTTTATATTTTACAATTACATGTGTGTTCTTTCTCAGAAAGAAAAGTATTTTTCTAACTCAATGTTGGTGGAATTTGAGGCAAATTTATAATTGAAATTATATTTGCCATTATAGAAAATATGTGTCTTTTTTTAAACCATTGAAAATTCTTAAGTATGAAACTGCTTCCTTGTCTGTAAGGCTGGGCTCCTTCCTTGGGTGAAAAATGAAAAATTGCTACTAAATTGATTGGAAAATAGCATTCAAAGCATTCTCTGTTTTTCTTATCGACAAATGATATTAAAAGTTGTTTCCCTCCTTTGCTAAGTTGATTCATTTCCTGTGATCTCTATTGTCTCTGCAATTTTTCTTGACTCCTACTCCCATTATGACTGAAAAACACATTCTTATAATTTATTTTCATTAGGGATTTTTTTTCTGATGAAAATTCCTTTCTGCTTCTTTAATAGGTCAGATTACATAATGGGTGAGCACAGAACAAAGTATCACAAAGAAATTTCAAATTGCACTACTGTATCAATGAAGTTACTAGCACAAGATCTAAAATACTAGGCCCAAGAAATTATGTCAGAATAAAGCTTTATTAATCCACCAGTGGATCAGGGCAACAGAAATATGTATTATTCCTGCACTGATCCATGAGTTATGGAAGCAGGCGATTTGTGTTGTGCATCAGAAAGCAGGGCCTTATTAGAGCACATAGATGAGGGGAGAAAATTAAACCTAATACCTGAACTAATATCTACCTGAAATAAAACAGGGTTTAACAACTGAAAACTTTTTCAGAGTTAAATTACATTAGCCTGGCATGGTAAACCCCAGATTACCACAGGTTCATCTCAGACAGCTGGCAGCCACCAAAGCAATGAGAAGATGTAATTTGTGAACAACACATGCATGGGTCCCTCTGAAGCTACCTTTAAGGATAGGTCATGAAGGCAATGAGATTCATTCAACCTGATAGTCAAACCATCCTGCAGAAGGCTGTGAGAGTGCTGTGCTGAGTCCTTGGAAATCAGTTCAGTTGGAACACTGCAGAACCTGGCTGCAGTGCAAAACTACTGTATTGACAAGAGCTCTCAACATTTGCATATCTAACTTACAGCCTAAAGAAAGAAAATAAGCAGCAAAATTACATGAGAATATACATGTATGACACTTGGAAATTTAGTTCTTTATCCTAAGTCACTGTACTAACTAAACTACAAAACTCTATGCCCTACACACATACAAACACAGAGCATCCACAAGAGGCCTCTTAATTTAAGGCAAGTTACTAGTCAGAAAGTATTTACTCATTTTGCAAATACTAACCAAAAAAATACTGTTCAAATCAAAAGCTGTACCACACAGAGCTAGCAAGTATTTTCTTATATAACTTCATGACTTCGTATTAAAGAATGGTGGGATGTTAATGACATCATGAAATTGGCAGTGATCTGTGTTGCTATCTCACTCCATATTGCACTGTATGTTCAAATTTATTTTTAAATGAGACAGAGATGGAGAGTCTGCTTTCTTTTCATGCAGCATTCATTTGGTAGCTGAGACATTCTGATTGAAATCCAAATGCAGGGCATTCTAAACTTGCTCCCATCACTGCCATGTAAAAATACCTGGACTAACTCCAAATGAGAGTCTAAGCAACAGTAGGATAATTTTAGTGGGACACCATCCTTGCCCAAAGGTATCACAGGCAATCAGAAAACACAGTAGTCTTCCTCCAACAGTGCCAATATTGATTTGCTTACTAGATTAATATTATTTTGCTTATTAAACTACACAAACCCGAACAATAGAATAAAATTTTAACAAAAGAACCTGATTCCGTGGCATCGTTTTTATATTCTCTTTTAGAACATCTAATTTTTCTGAGATAATAACTACATGATGTGATAGAATGGTCAAAGTGCCTGTCTTAAATATCTCTGAAAACTTAGCCCAAAGGCTGACTGATGAGATTAGTAAATTTGCATGGAAAAGACACCTTTCAGCTTAACAGAACAAAGGACTTGTAATAAAACTATGGGAACAGGTGCAGGGCACCCATTGCTTACTGGAATGGAGCAGGAGGATGGGCTGTGCTGCCAGCTTCTATACAAGGGATTATTCCCTGTGGGAGCACATGAGCTGCTGAACAGGATTTTAGTGAGGGCAAACAGAGACAGATCATCATCTTCACTCACTGTGCCAATTCTTCCTCACCCCTTCTCAAAGATCTGGATGATTTACAGAAGGTAGTGGCAAATCTACTTCAAATTTTTATGATAAAATGCTACTCTGGCCTGGGATCTGCTAAGTTTTCTGATTTTCCACATTTCCTAATTTCTGAACGGCTGAGAATCTTCTGCCAATATTACTAGGGTTTTTAAATATTACATGAGGCATACAAAGTCTTTCTGTCTCAACATTTGCACAGCTATGAGAGAATTTGTTTCTTCCTTCTTTCCCTCAAAAATATACCTAAACCCCCAGTAATCTTCTGAAATAAAGATTATTGAGTTTCTAGAAATTACTACTATGAATTCCTCTCCTTGGTTCCTCAGTTTACTACTTGGTTTTAGGAAACGCAGGTTACTGACAGGGAAATCTTAAGGTATTATTTAAGCAAATATACTTAAAAATCATGGTCCTGAGAGAAGCATCCCAGATTTCTACCATTACAAAAATGGCAACTAAAAAACTAAGCAAACTACAGTTAGAAAAACAAAACAAAAAAAGCCCCAGCACTAAGCCTACGGGTACAGAATCAACTTTCAGTAGACGATTTGAAGAAAAAGGAGTTATCTTGATCCAACCTCCTTAATACCCAGATGTTTGCAATCATCAAAAATATATCTTTAGCCGAAACAATTTCTCTGTTCCAAAGCATTCTGTTCCTAAGAGCATTTACATAACAATATGTGACATCTGAAATGCTTAAGGCCACCAACCATGGCAGCACAAATTACAGTCATTTTTCAACACCCTGTGCAAGGTGCAGCCCAGGCACACGCTCGCCCAGGTGCCACTGTGTGCAGCAGGACACGACACACATGCACCACAGCCAAAAAAGTGTGCAGCCTTCTGAAATCCATGCTGGGAGACATGGGAAGCTGAGCTCCTTACCCGCCGTAGGCTGGAATGGGAGGAGGGGGAGCTGCTGCACGAAACGTGTTGTACACTGTGCGACCTCGGCCTCGTAGGTGGGCACCTCTGTAAGCAGCAGCTGCAGTCGCAGCAGGGTAGGGAAATCCTGGCACTGCAGGGGGAAAAAAAGAGGAATTAATGTGCAAGATTAAGGTCCAGTGTTCTGAAACATGCAACATGTTTGTGCTTCTCCTAAGGCCGCTTAGGACTTGCTTAGTAACTGGATAAGGCAGTCATCAAATAGGTCAATAAGTCCTTTAACTCATCTTTTTACTCAAAAGCTTTGTATGCAAACTGGACATAGCAAACTGGGAATTTGGATGCAGTATCATAGGTGGCTCTCAGTTTCTTAAACACACTATTAAAAGGAATGTTGACTGGTTCAGCCAACGTTACTACCAGGAGACTCCTGAGGTCCAAGTTCAGGCTCAAATTTATAATGCCAGAGACATTTGCACCACATTATCGACTCTGTCTTCAAAAGTCAACCCTGTTTTGAGTGGGGGTGAGACATTAGACATCTAGGTGACCTCAAGTCATCTAAATTATCCAGTGATTTTGCCAGTTGAACAGAGCTTTGCTTTTGTTCAAGAGTTGATTATTAACTAGGTCTTAACAGTGCAACCACAGAAAGAAAGAGTTTTCTCTCTCTTTTTTGGAGGTTTCAGCTTGTTCACAAAAGTATCTTTTATTCCTTCAAAGGACAGAGTTGCATAGTTTAGAAATATCTTCTGAATCCAGATACTAGAGACCCAGTCAAAACAATTTAAGCATATAACAAAGAAATTAACTCATTTTTATGTTGTCATTGCAACCACGTGTAAACATAAATTACCACTCCAAGTAAGACATAAAATATTTTAATCAGAAATTGAACAGTAATACAGGATTACTTAAGGATTGTATTCTGTAAAATGTCTGTAAAATTTCTATTTTATAAAGTTCCTAACTGAAAATAGTAGAAAACAAAAACACAGAAAAAAAAAATTTCCATTTTGCTTTCTTTTTTTAACCAATGCTTCATTACTTCATTTCTCCTGTGTACATACATTGCTTGCCAATATTAGAACAAGTATTTCTTGAATGAATTCCTCAGTGAGACAGATAAAATCAAATTCAGCTCTGTTGGCACTCAGGTTACATCAGTTGTGCTTCACTATGTTGAAATTTTTTGCAGTACGTAAACAAAGAGATAAAAGAAATAGATATTGCTTAGCAAAGCCCTAATAAGAAGCAAGCAAATGGAAAAAATGACGTATAAGACACTGTGGTTTTCAAATCTGAAAAACTAATTGATTTCAGTCTTCATTTGTCTTTCATCCGTTTAGGCATTAAATTTTAAAAGAAGCCTTGAATTTGAAAAAGAAAATGAAAAATTCACAACTTGCAGGCCTTGCTGTCTGAACGTGTGAAGGCAAATACTGTAATTACAGTGACTTTCCACTACTGTCTTACTCCTTTGGCTGTGGGGCTTTACTAGGTCCTTCTCACTGACAAAAAGGATATACAGTAATTCTGCAAAGATTTACATGCCTGTGATACAACATAAAGCAACCTTACAGCAATAAAAATCAATTAGAACTGCCTTAAAAAGTGCAAAAAGCATATTTTTATTGTTTTTTTTTTCTGTAAAAAACTCAGTATACTTAATATACTTGATAACTTTGCAAGCAACTGCTTTTAAGAAGTCTTAAAGAAATGGGAATAGAAAGGGGTTTTTTTTTCCTAGAAAAAACATATATATCATATATGTGAAATTTGGATGGTGTAAGTACTTTTGCATACTCAGCAGCACTAAATATTGAACAGTATAAATATAGTAGTGCTCTGACCTACAGAAACCATATAACTTGTGTCCTTTTCCTTTCTGAGTAAAGAGTCTTGTGTAAAAATTAATACAATATGCATAGAAAAATGTAAAATACGGTTTTCAGTGGACTACAAACCTTCTAGCAGAAAGAGCTACAGGCTGCACTGTGGCTCCTTTGATAGGCTTGACTGTCTGCCCAAACTAGCAAATAAATAAAAGGTCCAATGGTCTATTAACATTTTATAGATGAACATTAGAAATACATGAGAAAAACATGAGGACTGGACAACATGGTGCCATTGTTCACTTCTGCCCCTTAGAGAATGTGTTTGTGAGTGTCACACATTGGAGAATTCCTGACTTGGTTTACATTAGGTGATGCACACAACTTATATTTAAATGGTCATTTATGACTATAATCATGTTTGCTACCTCTGCAAGAGACACTGAGGATATGCCTTTGTGAAAGCATGAGCTCCTGATGTGGTTTGTGAGCATTTTTAATTTTTTTTCAATTGTACCATTCAATCCAACTCTTTATTCTTCATGGTAGTCACAACTTGGAAAGAATTACAAGACCTCAGATCTTTGACATTGAATGTTTTCTACAAAGAAATGCCTCTGGAAAAGCAGAGTGTCCCACCAATGAATGAGTAAAAAAGAACATAAAATATATATAAATTTTTTATGAGAAAGAAGGCTTTCTCTTATAAAGGGGAAAAAAGGGCAAAAAACCAGATATAGCAGAAGCGTCGCTTAGCCCATAAGTGCTTACGAAATCCAAAATTTACCATGGAGGCTCAACATTCATTGGAGATGTTATGACAAGACAGTGATTTCTACTATTTTCAAAGGATTTGCAACCCAAAGACGTGTTAGAATGAAAAGCCTTAAGTAATGTAATTGTTTTGCTATGCTTGCCTTGCATTGTTTCCTTAATAAAGTCATGGTGCGTAAAATGGCTAAAGTAGAGCAAAGCACTAACAAAAGTAACTAGTGGAGGGCAGAGCAGTGACTTGTAGTTCTGTCAGGAAGAGGATTAGACTAAATCAGAGAAATACACCACTAAGAGTGGCACTGCAAGGCCTCATGATCAAATGGGGTCTAACTGCTGAATGTATGCATAAGAAAATTATATCCATCCCCAAATTTGATTTGGGTCCATCTGAAAACAAGACTATCTGAAAACAGAGTGGTAATGTTAAGGGCTAAGATTAGAGGTAAAATAATCAAGTTTAGTCACCCTAAATTTGAGTTCAGAAAAAAAACACATTATGATACTCAGCTGAGAAATCGGATGGTTAGGTATATGTAATAACCACAGAATTTATTTTGCTACCAACTTTTTAATATCCTCACGCCAAAATAATCACCAGAAGTGGCACCATTAGAACACAACTGAAGAATGGACTTCATAAAAATAACTTTATGAAAAGGGCTGTCCCATCAGGAAGCATTAAATGTTATTAACCAGTCCCAAAAGTAATGAATAAACTAGCCAGGAGGGGTAAAGATTTTAATGACTTAGAGTTTGTAGGTCAACCTTCCTTAGTGCCTCAGTGCTAAACTGCTGAAACTCAGTCAGTGGAAATGGTATTCTAATGTGGTTGAAAATGTGTTTGACTCTCAGCAGGGAAGCATGGGAGCCCACTTCTAAGCAAAAGTGGCTTAAATTCATCAGAGTAATCGGATGACTGGAACTCGCCTGATCTGTGACAGAGAAAAGGCAGATTTCTCAAAACTCACTGATGATATGAGGTGATAACATGAGGGGGGGGGAAAAAAGACTTTTCTAAGGACAATATATAATCAAATATCAAGCCATAGAAACAGTTTACATTTTTATCTAATAGCCCCTTCAGTTCTATAGCTGTTCATTCAGCTATTCAAATATGAATGAGGCTACAACAGCAACCACAAAAAATCAGATCCTACAGTCGAACCGCAATTTTATTTTTCAAATTAAAAAAAAATTACAATAAGCAATATGCTGTGGAAGTATTTGGCTTTAATATAATTATCCAAAAGCATATAAATCATCATCAACTCTAGCTTAAATGAAACGTTTTTAGGAACATTAGGTTGGTAAGATTTCTTCTTTAAACTTATTTGTTCTATTTTTATATTTAAGAAGATAACATTTTAAAATGTATTATTAAAATGATTATTTTTTAAAAAAAGTTTTCTCACACTTTGTAAGCATAGAAACACTGTCAGGATACCTCCTTCATCAAACTTCAGTTTAGATCTTAAATATGAAATCAGGTCAGCAAAGCAAATAAAAAGGCCTTTGGAACTAACAGGACTCATGTTGGTATATCAGTAAAATTAGGTAACTAATTATTTCATAGAAAAAATAAATATATGCATAAGGAAGAGAAACAATCTTTGTGTTCACAGATGAAATTTAATCAAATCTTAATTTGTCCCAGAAGATGTAAGATAAGCATTTGCTTTACTAATTTTTTATTGAATGAACATGTCAGGGAGATGCACTTTCTAGGCATCATATCTCACCGTAGGCCTGAGAAAACAAAAACTGAAGGAACAATGACAAATACTGAGTTCCCAAAAAAGAGGAATATAACCTGGAAAAAATACTTAAGGGTTATACAGTGTGTATTAAATTTTTAAAGCTTTGGGATAGATGAAAGAGTAGCAGATGCAAAAAACAACAGGGGGCAGATTTTGCATCAAAGCCATAAAAATATACAGCCATTTTAATGGGCAATTATTCTTCTCATTTGTGCTGTGGTTTGAATTTGTATTAGAGTGCCATATGCCCCAAGAAAGGTGTGCCATCAAAATGGATGAACAAATCTACCTCTCATCACTCCTAATCTCTCCTCTTTTGCACGAGCTAGCAGGTCATCTGCCATCAAGAGTTTGCAAATGTTTTATAGTCAAGAATTTTCATGTTTGAATATGTTTATAGCTAATTTACTGCAGCAGAGTTTAACTGCTAGAATGGCAGGGAGACACATTTACATTATTCCCATAGTTCAGGAGGATCCCTGTTGAGGAAACACAATAAATTAAAAACAAAGAGATATAATGGGTAGCATGCTGAGAAAGGCTAAGCAGAATAATCTATATAATATTATCTGAGATTTCAGAAAGAGAATCAGCAGTTTATCCCAATGTATGCTGTGTTTTTCCTCCACTGCAATAGCAATAAGCAAAATGTAAGCATTGTTACTACAGATTTTAACATAAAAGGCATTTAAATTACATATATATATATATATATACAGAAACTCTTAAAATTCTAGGCTAAAAAAAAAAAAAACTTTTAGAAAGTTCACACTGTTTAAAATTAGCAGGCTGAAAAATATATTTCTTCACCTGCTACTTTTGTGAGACATTTTTCCCTGGGATTTAGTTGTCAATTAACTGGATTCAAAGGAAATTTGCCATATATATCCAACACACTCATAACTGGTCACTTCTATTTCTTTCATAATCTATTTTTTTGAAACATATTTAGAATTATAGCACAATTATTCCTCACTATTGTAGAAAAATATATGCCAGTATTATATACTGTTGTTTAGGAATGAATAAATCTGTATTTTGGAGAAACTCTTACAGGGGACATTCATTTGAAATGCATTAAAAAGGAAAACAAAAATCTCTAATTAATGTACAAGTCTAATCACCATTCTCCACATGGAAGAGTAATTTTTCACTGTTCATTTGCTCAGTGTAATCTCAAAACTGACATAACAGAAAAGCAATGGCCTATAAATCTGCTCTCATTTGTTTCTTTAATATTCATATTCCATTGAACTACAGCTGCTTGTTGCTGCAGTCTATTACAACATGCAAAACTGTTGATAAAAATATTATGAAAGGCAAGATGTGTTTCTTCATGGCTCTGTGTGCCATTTATTTTGACAAAAATAACAACAAATGACTCGTGGATTGTCCCTTAGTTTGCTGCACGCTGGGCGATTAGTGATTAATTACCTCACTGCAAATTGACATGGCACAAGGACGCTGACACAACTCTGATTAATTGACTTTTTTTATGCAAGACAGTTACTTCCAAAACACTGCACACTGTAATTGAATCCCTTTACACAACACAACTGCATTACGTTTCTATGCAAATCCAAACTAGCATCAAATTTCACATAAATTTGGTAAAACTTTTTAAACTGAGTTATATGTAAGTATTTCTAGAGAAGAAAGATGCTGTTTTCAACTCAGACTCAGCCTCAGACATGCAAAAGATCAGATTTTTAGTTTTTTCCATATCAAATCACTAATAAAATGCACTTCAAAACATACTTTAAGTAGTTCAGTAAAAAAAAAAAAAATCAAGCTCCTATTTAATGTGCTTATTCTTATGTTAAATTATGGGAAGACACTTAACTATTCCAACAAAACTTTTCATTTGGCTGTCTTTAGCTTAAAGTTGTTTTCAGATATAATTAATCTATTATTTCAACAATGTCTTGCATGTACTGAGTTCACACTTTTGTTTGTAATTAAGTATATATATGAAATTATTTTTCTCTGTCTTCCTTTGTTTCTTTGTTTCCTTTTTCCTTCTCATGTACCAATAAACAACCCACTATTGATTTCTATGTATATCGATATCATGACATGCCATTAATTTATAACTTTCTGAGCAAAGTCTTAATGCCAAAGCCTGGAAACTGGCTTGTGTTTTTGTTCAAGCTTTTCCCACGTGAGGGTGGCTGAGCACTTGCAGAGTTGCTCAGAGAGGCTGCAGAGTGTTCATCCTTGGAGATATTCAGAAGGTATTTGGATGTGATCCTGGACACCCTGCTCAAGCACTGGGGAATGGACAACACGTCCTCCAAAGGTTCCTTTCTCCCTCAGTCCCTCGGGGACTCAGTTATTTAGTGATTCTGTGATTATCACAAATTCACATGTATCTCATCCTTCTTTCACTATGTATATGCAGCCACCTGAATCCCTCAGACATCAAGGGATTTCTAATAACAAGCAGAACAAAATGGAGGGTGTGGAGGGATACAAAGGAAGAGCTGAGTGAGAATCTTTTTGCAAAGCTATGTAATTACACCAACCTACAACTTTGAATAAAAAAATCCCTATAATTGGTGGTGAAATTACTTGTGATGTACTTAATATCAAAATTAGAGTACAGCATAACTGAAATTACAAAGAGTTGAGGTACAAAGAATAGAGGACTTTTCACAAAAGAAATTACTAAGAAAAAGCTCAGTAGGTTAAAACAAAGCACTTAGGCCAGAAAGGCAAAGAAATAGCAGAGATCAGAAAAGACACATTTAATCCTAAACTAAAGAACAATCTTTAAATATAGATGATCAAAGCGATCCATATTTTGTCTTCTGTTCCTGGTTGTTTGACATCTACAAGTTCCATGCAAATGGAACAAATATCCTTTGCCCTGCTAAATACAGTTTCTGAGCCAAAGTAAAAAGACCGTCGTTGTGGAAAGCTAAATGAAAAGTAGCACTGCTATAAAGAGATGACAAAATTTAGTAATTTGAACACTTATAAAAGTCAATTATGTAGTGGCAAGAAATACTGTTTAGATGACACAAGGATTTCTAACACTCAATAGAATTATTAAACTGTAAAAAGAGCCCTGTCAGAATGCTTTTTGTTTTGGGAACAATTTAGGCAGGAAGTAATAGAGGAAAAATTCAGCTGTTAACCTAATCCAAGTCATAATGGAAAAAATTATCAAAACAAAGAATTGCACCTGCAAAGTCACAAAAATGCTAATTCCTTAAAAGTACTTACTATCTCTGAAATTCAGGTTGAATTTTGCTGTATATAGCACAGTTCTAAGAGCCATGACTGAAAAACAACCATCACAAAATACAAGAAAGAATGATACTCAAGTACATCTTTATTTGGAACTAAATCTTAAAGCCAAAATCCACAAAATTAAGAGCTTGATATCTGACAGACAGAAAGAATTGAGAAGTATGGGCAGCTGTGTGTGCCCAGTAATAAAAACAAGCAACACAGCATCTAAAAAGCAGAGCTCTACACAAAAGGTCTGATGTACAATTACATCATAGATCATCATGCAAAATAATTCTAAATCTAATTGTCACTATTTAGCTGCATACTGAGAGGAGTAAGTCCAAGCAATCTTATTGTCCTAACTCATTGATTAATCACAAGAAATGCCAATGGCCAAGTGCCATATCCCTATCAACAGCAAAACACTAAGACTCCTAAATTACCCGACTGTCCTTGGCCACACACCATTTTTATTATTTGAACTAAAGGACAGAGAGCCTCCACAATTTACTACTGAAAATGCTATGCCCATCTTTCCCGTCATCTCCCACTACCCAGATGTAGGATTGTATATAAGTGAATAAAAATGTCAGTGACAATTCAGGATGTGTTTGTCTGTACAAAGCTCATAAGCCTGCTAGTTCAGACACACCACACCAGCACTAAACAGATTAACACAAGAACGTATAAACAGCAAGGTCCTTAAAAACAGATCCGTGGGAATGAAATGAAACCTATGTTTACACGTTTCAGATAACTAAAATAGATGTAACTGATGACTTAGTAGTCACCATTTAAAATACGGATAGAGAGAATGTAAAAAGAGTTCTCCTGAAAACAGTTACAGAAAGACAATATGTAGTGATAGAGAAGACCAAAAATGTGGTAACAAGAATTTCAGGCAGTGATAAAAAAAAATAAATCCCAAAGAGGTTCACTTTACAGTTAAAAAAGGTCAATACTTAAATCAAGAATATCTTTTTACTCAATTTTGTTAATTTTGCTGTGTCTTTATCTGACATGGAAGTCAGTGGAATTATCATGCATCCAGATTAATGTAACTCCATTCAAAGCAATGTCCAACACAGTGGGCCAAAACAGTATTTCAAAACCTCTCAAAGACATTCCAACAAAGATGACATTGATACTTTTCCCTGGAAGCGATACGTGATTTTTTTCATCTTTTATAATCCTGTACATAGGAGGGAAAATTATGGAAAGAGATTCCTTTCCTACTTACTATTGGCATCTTCTTTATTTAAACTTTCACTGTATTTACCATACAAACAGGAAGGGCATTTTGCACATACGTCTTGGTTACCACCAGGTGATTCTCCTCACTTCATAATTAACTAATTAATTAATTAATTCAGGAAACACATTAAAAGATAGTTTGACTCTTCTGTAGACTAGAAATTGTATGTGTGACTGCTCTACTCAAATGTATGGACATTTCCCTTTGGGCAGGATTTTCTCCACTCATTCATGGACCACAGTCCTACAAATGGTTAAGCTGGCTCAATCACAGACTCCTTTACACGGGTGCTCTACCTGTTTCCCATAAAGCAATAAAAAGCAGACAAAATCACCAATGTGAAAATACATCTACTAACATACATTTCATTAGTGATTAAGTGATCTGCCATTCCAATTTAGCTTAAGAGAAAACAGACCAATTAAAAATTTAGTTTGCAGAATCTTTTTACATTTAATTCAGAAAAACTGTAGCACTCGCAAATTATTTATACAATATGAACACTCATTTTTTAAACTGTTCCTGATCTATACTCTAATTCAAAATAGAAAGCTCACTAAAAAGTATCTCCCTTACCAATAACAGTAAAATTTCAACATATAAATTAAGAGAAAATACAACCATAAAATCAGAACAAATTAATCATTGATCTCATAACAATATTTGTCTGTTTGGATTGAATACGGTTAATTACATTTTACATACAAAACCCAGAGAAGGATATACCAAAGGCCAGGAGGACCTATACTGCAGTTGCTTGGAGTCTTGGGATAACACTATCAGAAAATTACCATCATTGGATTATTACTTTCAGGTAATTACATGCGTGCAACTGACTAAACCTGACAAAATCAAATGAAATAAACTTTCTAAACTGAATACTTCTGCTAAAGATTTGGCTCAGAAACGCACTGTGAATCAGCTTTTGAAAATTTCTATCTTCACTGTGTAATCTTCTTGGTATTGAAAATATCCCAGAACATCATAGAAATGTCAAAAGTTCTTACTTCAGTCCATTAGTAATGTCACAGAAAAATTAAACCTAGAATGTCTTCACTGAAACCAGAAACATGAAAATAGTTTCAAAAGTGCTTTTTAGGCAGTTTACTAACATTCCTAAGCCAAGTAACCTACTTCTAAGCAAGGATATTCAAGAGCCATGGATAGGCTTGACTAGATAGACAAGCTTGACTTAATTTTCAGTTCTGTAGCCCAATGAGTACCCAAATAGACTAGAGTCTAATACTGGATGTGGTATTTATACTTTGAAATGATGATTTTCCTCATTTATTCTATGCCTATCAACAAGGTCCTGAACTATCCTCCATCTACAAATTAAAACAAAAAGCAACAGGAAAAGAAAAAGATCTTTTTTTTTTAAACCAGTTACACATAAGAGGTTACATGCGGAGGTGTGAGCCATACGTATAGTTATACCTGTTGTACATAAGTGTTGATAAATTTTTAATAGAGAACATATGTGAAAAATAAAATTCTCATATTATACAATTAATATTTTAAGGTTGTGTGACACATTTTCTTTCTCTCCTGGCATATAACACATAGATTTGGATTAGTAGGATTATTAGGATACTTTAGGAATATTTCTAATGCTTGCTCTGAAGGAATGAAGCCTGTTTTCCTGATTTGCTTTAAAAAGAACTTTAGCATTAAAAACATTTCTTGTCAAAAATATTACAGGACCAAAGGTTTCCAGGGAATTTTCCAAAAGATCTGCCTTCCCACCTTTCAAAAACGTCTCATCTTAGCCTCGTTGTTTCCCGGTTGCTCATAAACCAAAATCCCAGGGTAACATAGTTTATTGTTTTAATATCTGTCTGACGCAAAGCAAAAGTATTCTCTGGTGAGTGCTTATCTGTCATATATACTTCTGTGAAAGGAATATCAAGACAAATAAGATGTTCTAGGGCATATCATGGGATTATGAGTTTGGCACCGAAACGATAAATACAAAAAGCATCTACACTGGTATTTTGAGGCTGCAAGCTTGAAGAGCATGGGGTTTTAAATATTTTAATTATAAAGGGTTTATGTTATTTTAATATGAATAGAAAACGAACACTCAAGTCCATAAATGGAACAAACAAGAGACGGAAAAAATATTCATAATTTAAACAGTTAAAACAATAAAATTCCATTCTCATGATACAATGGGCTGTGAACTTGCTTTGTATTAATTAAACTCAATGTAATGGCATTTTCTATATTGAAATGAATAACTAGTGATCTGGAAATTCATTTAGACCATTAGGTTAATTACAGAAACCAATGGAAGTTTTATCAGACAATTACAATTAAAGAACACGAACAATGTGGGACAGATTTATAAGCATTTGTACCACCTCAATCATTTTTGCTGAATTCCACTACCACTTCTTCCAAAATTATGATCAATATATCAATTAAAAGATGGGCCATCAACTTCATTTGCCCTTGAGTATGATAAATTAAACTGAATTAATATCGGATTTCTGCATTTTCATATTTTTCTTCTTTTAATTCTATCAGTTGATTGCAGTATGAAAGATTTATTTAGGAGCTGATGAGTATGCTTACTGAAGATGAAAAAACTCTAACATTTAGAAAATCTAAGCCAAAATTGAGTTCAGTTTAAAATGTACTCATTGAAGTCAAGGCAAAATTCTCTTTTATGAGCATGCTAAACATTTGGGAAATATAGAGGCATTCATCTGCACATCATCCTGAATAAAGGCATACAGTAGCAACTTAAAACATTTTATCATACCTGACAGCTACTCAGTCCAGTGAACTGTCCCTTTAATATATGCTCAAACAAATCCACTAGTAGCTACCTACCTGATAACTCAATTACCTTTATGCTTATTTGGAGCCAAAATAAAGCCTGAAAGTTTCCAAGATCAAAGTTCTGATATAGAGAGTAAAAAATATTTAGATTCCTTTGAACCTTCCCTTTAAATTTTAAATTCTATCTCTCTCACATTGCATTCCATGGGACCTGGGTAACGCACAGCTGTGGGTTTAAAGCTTCTGGGCTTTAGGCTGGGGATGCCTTTCTCCACCAGCAAGGGCTTAGTGAGCCCAGGAACGCTGCTTAGCTAGTCCAGAGCACAAAAAAGATTTCTATTGACAGATGCATCTCCTCTTCCATGCCCTGACAGAGAAAGGGAGGGAGGCTTTCAAGAGAACAGAGCCAGGCTTCTCACAAAGGCACACGCTGGGGAGGCAAGAGACAACAAGCATGACTCGCAAGAGAAGTTTCCACTGTTGGAACATTCAAGTGTTGGAACAGATGACCCGCATGGTTGTGCAATCTCCATCCTTAAAGGTTCTCTGGTGCGACCTGATCTTTTCGACCTGAATTGCTCTACAATTCTACAGCTTTGTGTCTTCCTTCTTTTTCATACTTCATCTCTCATGAACATGATTCACATTTTTTACATTATAGAAAAGTAGGGAAAATAGGCACAAAACAGTTTTTAAAAGTCATTGCATAAATTCAGATTTGTATATTTTTTTTGCCTTTTTGAACTGTACATACACAGCTCTGTTACTGTCCTTGGCAGAACAGTGATATAAACATTCAGAAAGAAAATATTTTTCTTCCTTTGAATCTTCCTTTTGTCCACCAGGGTCTTAATAGTCTCATGGATCCTATTTATGTGCGGCTTCAATTTGGAGCAGTTCCAAAATTATTCTCAATACATTTCTTATTTACCAGTAGATAAAAAATTTCTTCAAAATTTTAAAATTTCCTGTGGAAGCAAGTAGTCTAAAGAAGCGAGGGCAAAAAGGGACTGTCAGTTACGAGGTGCCAAATTGTTTCGTTTACTAAATTTCAATGAGTAATCACATGCCTCCAGGAAGCTTCCAATGAATGCTTACTCATTTGGTAATTTGGGATTTGGGGGATTCTAATAATTCCTTGCTGGATATAACTTCTTCAATACTTGTCTGCATTTTGCATTTAAGATAATGATGAAGGATTTAACTGAAATCTCTTGTATCAGTTCTCTCTTCAAGGTGCCAATACTATGGAAATCTACAGCAGTCAAGGTGAGACCATGAGTTTCCCGACTGTGGTTGCCGCAGTAAGTCAAAGGACCTGTCCCATCATGGGATGTGAACACATTGTCGTGCTGAAACTCTCTTCTACATAACAAATTATCTATTCCCAGAATAGATGTGGAAATGAAAAACTGATCCAGGTCCCATCTTCTTCTTCAGCATAAGAGAACAGATGAGGCATGAGAGACTATTGCCACTGATTTGTTCCACTGCTTGCAGAAGAAACAGCTCATTTCTTTCTGTATTATGCGAAGGGCCAGAAGTGATGGAAGGAAGCAGAGCCATGTTTCCATCTCTTGACATATTCAGAGGTGTAACTAATCACTATACTGGGAAATGTACAGTATGATACATAAGATATATCCTGGAGAAATAAAATATCATAGGAAAAAAGCAGCTCCAAGAGTTGCAGTCTGCTTTCTTGATAGGCAATGGGTAAATGTATTCAGAGTCATCAGAGACTGTTAGTGAACAGTACAATTAAAAAAGCCAAAAAGTTGAGTTAGAAATAAAGCCAGTCAAATTAAGAAAAATACATCTTACAACATGTGTCTCAGTCCTTATAACTCAGGAGCAAAAGATGAACAGTCTGGTTAAACAAGACTTTTAAAAATGGGAACTATCCTCTTCCAAATATTTGAAAATTCCTAAATGCCACTAGCATTTCATAAACTTCAAATACCTCAGGTGGCTTTAAAAAAATCTCAGCACACTGTTTGCCTTCTGTTAAAACAATTACAAATTAAAAACCTCTTAATTTTTACATTGTAAGCAGTTCTAAAATATCACACAGTTACAATATCAGCAATAACAGAATAAACAATTAACAAATTATTCAAAAATGAAGGCTGGAACATTGTTGTCTACCTGGAATGATAATAATACAAGTACTTATCTCCAAGACGCTAAAGTTGAACTTATCAGTTATAATTTCAGTATTACAAATATGCATAAAAAAATGGAGTATTGAAGATCTTTAAAGTAATAAAAGAAATGAGACAAAAGTCAACCTTCATTTCTATTCCAGTTTTAGTAGAATTTCCTATAGAAATGAAAGTATTTTGCATCTTTATTGAAAGTTTTGTAATAAGGAGAAATAAAAAACCTAATTACAATCATTAGTAATTGTAGTAATTTTGTCTTATTAAGAGTTGTGACCCTGTGGGGGAAAATGCATTTTGGCAAGATGAAATACTTTACATAATAAAAGAAAAATCCTGACTTGCATACACAGAGATTCAACAAAAGCATAATAATTTCTACTGCAAGGGCTACTAGCAATGTCTGTTATGAAACTATGTATTACACATTGCCCAGTGGGAGGCAGATAGGCAAAGTCTGTTTACTCATGTATTTGGCATAATCGAAAACAAACAGGTGTTTGTTGGGATATCATTATTCAAGGAGCACCACTGCAAAAAAAGATTTTTGAAAGGGATTGACTCATGAGACATAATGAAAACAGAGAAGTACAGAGCTCACAGAGCTTACAGTGACTCTCTCTAATAATAGTGGGACCATCATATGATGTAAACAACAACCCCAGAAATAAATTTCCTAGGGTGCAACTCAATGATGCAATAGAAGCAACAGGGTAAACTTAAAAGGTAAAGCTTTCTATAAAGTAATTTTCAGAAAATTAAAACAAACACTGCCTCCTCTCCTCCAAAATATGCTCCCTAACAGTGGGATGAGTGGAATGTTTGGATCATTTTCCAGGAAAGCAATTTCAGACAAAGACTGGTATTTTGGTTTAAAAGGAAGAGTGAAGTAAAAACATGCAAAAGGGAGCACTGATTTAAACAGTAAGTATTTAATCTCTGTGTTGCTATAAGGATTTACAAAACCATTACTTGAGAAAGGTGGCATAGCATAAAATATTTTTGGAAGCATCTGGAAGCAAAAGCAGATGTACTTGATAATTTAATTTCCAATTACAATTGATACATTTTGTTTGTTCACTATGTACTTGTACACTCTAGACTCCCGACTTGAAAGTGGATTCCACATGTATCCTGGAAAAGCAGCAGCTCTTGGGATGACAGTAAGAGCACTTGACATAAGAAAATTACAAGACTGTAGAGATGATCCCTATGGAACTCTTTTGTCCTCATTCATGGTTTTAATTGAAAAAAAAAAAAAAAAATTATCTTAGTAGTCTTGATAAGCTCTAAAAGAGTAGAACTGTATTCTAGACTGAATACTATCTTCATGAAGAGCATATCTGATAATGTAAAGTATGTTCTTTACAGAGCATTGCTATGAACACAGAGCCAATGAAATTACTGCTCCTGCATTCAGCTACAGGCTTCTTATCTGACCAGGTGCCAGAATGGGCATCTGTGGCACCAATACAATCTAAAATGCTCTTGGAAGAATCAGTTTGCTTCTGCTTCAGAATTTCAGAGGACACATCTCTATTCCAAAGTTTAGCACAGAAAAATGGCTGATGGCAGCATCTCTCATTTTCAGCTTGTCTTTGCTATTTTTATTAGGGCAGCTTTTTATAACTCAAAATACACTTGCACACAGGCTGTTCCTTTTTGTAAAAAAGGCTTCATATCTATTTGCTTCCTGACACAATCAAACAGCAACATGATAACAGACATTTTTGAGTGTTTTGAGCAGGATGGAAGAAGAAACACAACATCTACACAAAATGCAGAGCGTGCAACAGTACTGGATTCCAAAAAATGTCACTGTTATTGTAGAACTTTTGACAATTTTGGTACAGCATTGCAATATAGATTTTTTTTTTCTTTTAATAAAATATAGTTTCAGGATAAAATGCGACTAAACCCACTGAATTATCTGTTGACATTGCTTACACATGTTAATAAATACCACATTTATCTTAACAAGAACTGTTGGGAAAGTTTACATTTTTAGGGGGCTTAATTCGCATTAATGTGCTTTTGTCACAAAACAGAACAAAAAACGAGCCATAACACTAGCTTACTTGTGGATGTGTATACTAGTGAACTGGGGGCACTGTACACGGGAGATCCCTCCTGGTTTGCCTGGCACAGCAGCACCCTGCCTACAAGAAAGAGAGAGAGAGTGGTATCTGGTTTTGGAACACTTGAACTAAACCTCAATTTTTATCTCAAAACAGAAATAAAGTCACAACCAGAGCAGTGCAGTGAACCAGGGGCACTTTTTTCCCTTTGACTTCAAAGCAGAAAGAGCCCCAATAAACATGTACAATTTGACAGTGGCAAAAGCAAGACACAGACATGCCCCAAAACACCAACAACCTGTCATCCCGCGGGGAGCTGGTGCCCTCTTTGAGCTTCCCCAGCACCTCAGCCAGTGCTCTCTCTCCCTCTTGGCCCTGTCTTTCCAGATACTCTGCTGCCCATGGGAGCACACACCACACACTCACCCACCCACAATTGCTGCTGCCTCCACGGCTCCCTGAATTGGCTGGAATGAGGTTCCTCACCCAAAAACCGCAGGGAAATCAGACCACAGTGCTCCCACAGAGCTCAGGGCAGGAGTGATCTTGGTTACATCACTTACAATAACACTAGTGCAAGTGTTCACTAATATATATGAAGAGTTCAGTATTTTTTGCTCAGAGAAATGCATAAATATAAGCTAGTTTCCAGTAAATAAACTTGATTCAAGATTAAGAACAAACCCAAATAAAATAAAAATAAAATTTCAAAGAACAAAAAAATAGTAAAAGTAATAACCAAATCAATTTATGCCAACGTAAGTACTGTGATACTGTAACATTTTCACAATGCTCATTTTGAACAAATGACCCAAGTTTAGGCTTAAATCCTGTTTTGTTTAGGGGGGAAGTATTGTTTGGTTTTGGTGTGGGTTTTTTTGTTTTGTTTTGGTTTTTTTTAATAAAATGCCTTTCTTAACATTACATTTTTTGAGATTCAGCTGAACACAGGTTGAACATTGATTAGAGGTAGAAACAACTGTCTTTTCACAAAAGGAAAAAAACTTCAGTACTTCTGGAATAGAGTCTGTCAGGGAAAGCAGGATATGACACATCTGGTTTTGCAGATAGAAGCACATATATCTGTATCTAGACACACAGAATTATACATACACCTACCCCGACATATTTCAAGCTGTCAGGATTTGTGAATCACGTAAACCAAAACCATTAAACTTACATGGAGATTTGTGAAACTTCCAAAGTTGTGCATTGACATGCAGTGTAACTCCACAGAGTTCAGTCCAATATGTTTGGAAGGACAAAATTCATTCCAAATGGTAAGCACATTTTCTATTGAGTATTACAAGAGCAACTGTCAACTTACATTCAGTCACCAGACCAGACTTCTTTCAAAAATTATTTTTAAAGCATTTTCTGCCATTAACCAGTTCTTTGATTATTGCTTGCAGCTGTCAATTGAAGGAGAAATATGGGAAATACTGAAGAAAAGTAATTCTTATTATTTATGCAATTTAGCTAAGACTGTGACCATTGGAAATGCCATTAATTACTATGGCTCCAACCTTCTCAGACAATATCACAGCCCTGAACAACAGAATTTAGAAATGTTTGGGTTTTTTCCAGTCATATATGAGAGATATAACAAGCTAAGTTTTTTTTTTCTCCCCTTACTTTTAGGACAGCACATAGATAGATAGATATTGATATATTTAACTATCTCAGCCTTCTAAAAATCCACAAGTGGAAGTTGTCAAATGAAAATATACCCACTGAGAGCCTAATTACAAGCAGCGTTTTCAGGCTAGCAAATAAACAGGCCCTATCCACACTCTCATTTGAAAACACAAATGTGTGCATTGGAATATTGATATATGTAACATCACTGATGCTTCAAAACTTGAGCTATTGCAGAAGTCTAAAAAAAAAAAAAACCAAACAGTGAGCTCAAGATGCAGAGGCATTAATCCAGCTGAGAGAAACACATTAGGAAAATCAGTATCTTCATTAGGTTTTAAGAATAACATAACTATAATGGCTTCAAGTATGACTAGTGAACATATAAACAAAAAGGCTTTTAGAAATCCCAGATTACAGTTTGTTTACATTATTCACCATAAATCCTAGATGGCACTTTGCTTGCTCCATGCTGCATAGGTATTTTCCAATTCCTTGCAGCTAACATTCTTACATTTGTTCTGATTTCATCCCATAGAAATCTCATTTTCCCTACTCTACTCTTCTAATTTCTAATGAAAGTACTTCAAAACAGATGCTTTTTTCATCTGTGCTACTAGAGTGCGTTTAATTTCTTGCATAGAGCCTTCTAATTATGTTTTGACAATCTGCCTTCAAATTTGTACATAAAATTAATACAGATAACTAAAACATTATTATTAAATTTTGTTAGAAAAAATATTTAACTTTTTAATCTACTTTTGTAAGAAAAGTTTCTTTCTGCTGCATCTAATTTTGGTATTAAAAATATTTAAATTGTAATTAATACAACTGAGGGAAGATTGTATTATTTACAATAAGATCTTGGATAAATCTCAGAACACAGAAACCATCTATAAATTCCCTAATGAAAAAGAAAAATTATTTTTCCTCCAGAATACTAAATTGTAACATAATGGAATAAAGGTAAAAGCTTTTGAAGAAAGAAGATTCTAATATAAAGTTCTTAATATTTCTCTTCAAAGTATAATTTGATAACATCATAGAGCTCGTGAATTCAGAAAATTCCAGTCATCAAGAGTTCATCTTTAATTCTACAATGCTGTCCATTCTGAAGTGTTTCAGGCTGATTTTTAATCTTTAAAAATAATCTGACATTGCCCTACTACTGCAGAGATCCATCCCTCATCCCTGGCACATAGGCTGGAGGCACGGACAAAACCCTACTTTTCAAGATCAAAGACTATTCCCACTCATCCTTCTCTTCCTCCACTGTTTTTTCCTACATGATTAAGAATGTACTGTTTGATTAGGTCCTTTGTTGAAGCACTATAGTTATTTTGAGAAATAATTACTCTAAAAATAATCAGGGTTGTGAAAAAAAAATTACGTGAAGTCACTGATATTTTTAGAATGCTTAAAATGCAGCTCCCAGTGGTTTCAAGACATCTGACTAAATACATTTTCCTAATTTTTTTACACTTTCAAAAATAAGTTTTTCTGTACAGTTATTTACATAGTTTATATAAACTAATCTACAGAGCACAAGTGGAAATACTAAGGTACTGCTGATGCTGCCTAGGTCACTCTCTGCCTCATGGAAGACAATAAAAAATTAATTGTGTGTCTCAAATACTCAGATAGCCAAGAAATACCCAAGATCAACAACGGATGGACTCTCCAGTAAAGCATAAAGTATTTTAAACCACTTCAAGTAAAGATAGCTTTTAACTGGAACCACTGTGTAACCAGCACTACAGACAGCTTAGAAGTAAAACCCTGGAATTAGTTGGAGTCTCTCATGGCATCATTTGTGGTAGTATAAAGTGAAATAACATTTTCAGCAGAAAAAAAAAAAATCGTATCATTTGCTGAAAGCACACTGCTGATGTAAAATTTCCAGCATTGCAGGGTCTTGATCATGGGCACAGCTCTCTACTGTCATAGGAAGCAGATGGAACTCCTGGAAAAACTTTCCTATCATGATGGTTTAAAGTTCATACTCTGTTTCTGAGAACCTGAGCTTACAATGCATCACCAAAGCAAATATATGGCTTTGGTACCTTGGCTCATGAACCAAAAGTTTCCAATTTAGAATGCTACTAACTTATTCCCTAAGAATTTTGAGGATATTTAAAAAAAAAAAAAAAATATGGACAGAAGTTGCACTGCAAAGCTCAGTAACTTGCTCTGGAACAAAAGGAAGTGAGACTCAGGGGAAAAACGATTTCCTACTCTCACTCTGGAAATCCTACAGAACCACAGCTTCATATAAAGCTCCTTGAGCAACTTGAAAATGACAGTGCTGAGTTCTCTGTAGCATACAACTGCTGCCATCATAACGAGAGGGTAAGCACAGAAGCATTTTCAGTGGCAGGAATTATCAAGCCATATCCAAGCTGGTCTACACTGGTATTAGTGCACAGGTAGCTAAAATGAGCATTTGTAATATAGGAACCAAGTAGTTTACTACATACAAGGAGATTTAGTCATGATTACATTATTCTAATCCACAGTACTCTCAGCTTTCCAGGTAAAGCAGCTGCTTTTTATACATGTTTATTGTGTTGTGTTACCAAAAGAAGCTTCTTACTGGTTCTCACAAATAAGTACCATACTTTCTAAAAAAGCTGTAGGAGAAGGTGAATAAATCCAACATTATTTGTGTCCCATTTTGCCTATATTATTATAAACAGTTACTTTATAACCCTACTCTGAAAGTTACATCATTTATTCAATTCAGTGATTGTTATTTTGTTTTCTCTTCCTCCCAATACAGCTGGATGCTATGTAGCCCAAGCTTCTCCCTGGTCAGTTGTGATCATTCTGATCACTGTTTCCTTCTATACCTTTTGTAACAAGTACTATTCCTTTACATTTCAGTGTACAATGCATGAAGAAAGCTGTAAAGCTGCATCTCTCATGAACAAATCAGGAGATTTGCAAGTGTACCAGAGATCTTCATAAATAATCCATGTCTGTTCTTGATTTGCTGCTCTAAAAGTGTAATTTAATATTGGCCTTTTCAGACGGAAATAGCATTATCTTTGTTCTGGTCTGAACTATTGTTCTATGATGAATTATTTCAAAATGTGTCACAGAAATGGATCAGAAACACCTAATAAAAAGCTATTGCTGTACAATAATAGCTTATGTTAGCTTCTATTGTCCCTTCTTACTAGGGAATTTAAAGAGAGCCCCTATAGCCTCTGTCTTGAATACATAACAGTTGATAAGTGCTCTGTTAGCCTTTCATTATCAATAGTCAAACTACACAGCCTTAGTCTGCTTTTAAATATGCTGTTAATTCAAAAAAGAAGTGCTTTGTGAGGGCCTTCAGTTATTTGGGATCTCCATAAACTAAATGATACCCTTCAGATTTCAACAGAACCATTCATGATGGTTGTGTTGACACATTGAATTGTTTCATCCATTATTAACAAGGAATAAAGTAGTATCACCCAAACCCACACACCTCCTTTCTTCCAATATGATAAAAATACAACCAAAACCTATGCTTAATCCCAATAAGTTTTATATATTGTTTCACTTAAACAAGAGGGTAAAGTGAAGAATCTGAAGTAGTTGATGCCTAAAGGTGAGTTCCATAAGTCCAAACCTGTGTCTATAATGCTTTCTGACAGCAAAGCTGAAATAAATTCAATTCTTAAACAACCTGTGTGTACTTGCTAGTGTTAATGAGAGACTCTGCTCTATACACACACTTATGTAGTAAGTCCCTGACCCACACATAACCTCACACATAAAAACCGAGGAGAAAAAACACACACAAAATAGGTGGCGAAGGTATTTGTCTCTAAGAGATCATATCTGCTCTCTCTAATCAAAAATTTTATTTAAGATATTAATTTTCCTTCCATCACTTTTCTATGCATAGTGCATGTTTCTTTACCATCACTTCTCGGGGTGTCACTAACCACTCAATGAACTCAGGGAACAGCAATGTGTGTCACAACAAACATCATTTGTAATCCACCCTTCCAAATATTCTTTGCCAGCCGTATAACTTCCAAGGTGTTGGGAAACAGACCTCTCTCCCCCGTTATGAATGTGGAGTAGCCAGTGTGCTACATCCCAGCCACACACTAGGATTGGAAGGTGCTACTATCATTAAAGTAAAAATCAGACAAGCAACAAAGTTTGCAGCTCAGGTAAGAGATAATTCCCTTAATTGCCCTTGTTCCCACCTTTTCCTTCTGTATTATATATAACTCGTCCAACAGTAAAAAGAATCCCTCCTTCTCCAGGACTTGACATACCACAACAACTGATACAACTACTACTAGCACTATGTACTGTGGTTCTTTAAACTGGGAAAGAGCTCCTGGATAGAACAGGAGCTGGGAAGTGGCACTTGCATCTTTTAAGCCTTGCTCCCAGGCCAGCATCCTCTTCCTTCCTCACAAGAGAATGAGTTGCTTTAAAGATTCACTCATGGAAAGCTGAAAGGTATATCCACAACAGATCCATTCAAATTCTGAAAGACAGCTTTGGGAGGAATGTAATACAGGCAAATGTTGGCAATATATGGCTGCGTGATGGTACTGTTGGTATGTGGAAAAACAATGCAAGCTTAAAAACACACACTGTGTGACTGACTCGTTTGCATTTTCATTAGCATGCCAACCTTCCTGTATTGCAGGAAAAACTTATGGAATGTTTCTATTCACAAAGCAAAACACTTGCAATAAACTGCCCTTTTGAAATACGTATTAACAGTTATTTATGAGCCACAAACATTCCTTTCTCAGTAACCAAAATGAAACTATGGTATTTGGTACCTGCCACTGCTTGTACTAAAATAAGTAACATGTCCAGACAGTTCACCTTTGCTTGTTAGTGAAGTTTTATCATTAGCATCCAAGTATAAACCCTTACCCACATTTTGTCACCAGAAAAATCTAAAACTGGAAATGCATTTTGTAGTCATGTAAATAATTGGAGTAGTACTGTCAGGATTGCCCATAACTGTAACTTTCCTACAAAACTGGTTTACTACATATCCCTAAAACTTCAGGTACATACAAATTGATATTCTGTGAGATTCACTGTCATTATTTTACATCGGGACATGTATTCCACTGAAGTTGTTCAGGATCTTTGAAAAATCAAGTCTTTATTCCTAATCCCTCCAGGTGCTCCTAGCAGATGTAGTAGGTAGGCAGGTAAATGATGGTTACTCTTGGTTCATTTGTAACTTTGAGAAACAAACATGAGAGAAATCCTAAAGTATAAACTCTGAGCTATAATGCTGTTCTTGAAATATGATACTTGAGAATATTCAAAATACACTTATGTTCTGCTGATAACTGAAACAGGTCACATTCATACATCTGCCTGTTGAATAAAGATTGTAATAGGAATAAAATCACAGAATAAATTAAACTGGAGCCTTTCTGCCCAATCACAAACACTACAGTTTCACCATGACCCTGGAGGGATTACAAGTGGATGTGTTCATGCTTTATCCTCTCATATTGTGTCAAGACACTATTTTCTGTGTAAATTACCTATTTCAGTAAATCTATAAGACAGAGATGCAAATCTAATGCAATTAGATGCAGACATGCAAATCACTAATCCCTCAGTTCTATTTGCTTACACCATTGAATGCTGGTTTTAACTTATAAACAAAATTCTATTCTAAATGACAAGCTGAAAATATAAAAGAGCAAAAATTGAATCATCACACATAATCCTGGCTTTAGCTAGTCTATTTCTTTCCTAGCCCAGTCAGATTCCAGAATTACAGGAACATGAAATTACAAAAATGGTAATGTAATGTTTCCAAACTTTTCAAAACATTCACTTTTACAAGAAATTCTGGGTTTAGAGATTTCAAAAGAAAGTGTGAAAGCACCAGACCGACAGAGCTTGTAAAGAAATGACTCATCTCCGTTGTCTCCATAAATGACTAAATGAATGAAAATTCTGTATTTAGAAATTTACTCTCACTAAGTATTATGAAATACAATTACAATGCAAATATAGGAGGAACCGGCAAATATATGGGGATCATGTCATCCAATGCCCAAATGGGAAAAAAATGCATAAGATGGAACAGAAAACATTAGCTATATGTTTGGAATACAATAACAATAATGTTAAGCTGCTTTAGCATTAATTTACAGATGTAATCAAGGTTTTAACCCACAGCAGAGTTGTTTTCCATTCCACTTAATGGTATTAACTTTACATTTCATATATTACTTTATTATTTTGCATTTCAGAATAGTTTGTCTGCCTGACTGTCCATCCTAACGTGTGGATATTCCTAACTTTGTTATTCTTCTAATCAGAGGAATTTATTCCTCTGCATAACTGCTATAAACTCATCTAGCATGGCAAATATCCCACCCAGTTCTCAACAAACAAGTGTGTTAGTGATGATGACCTTGTAGATTGTCTTAAATTTTCCTCTGAGATTCTTAAGCCATTGCTTTTTATATAAATCCATGGCTGGTGCTTGGATTACAGTCCCAGTTTTATTCTGTCGGACACTCAGAATACAAATACCTTGACATCCAAGCAGTGCCCACCCAGACTCACCTGTGTTGTCAAGTAGTTGGTGAGACAGGAGTAGTAGCTATAGAACTGCAGAGTTTATATTCAACTTCTAAAACTACATCATACACAATCTCGAGAGGCTGTCACCTTATCTAATTTATTTTTGGTCTGTCACTACTTGGGAATCCATAGAACATGTTTTCACTAGGCACTAGAATGATACTTAAATAAGAGAAGTCCATGCATAATTTTTCCTTAAAAGATCCTCTTTTTGAGTATAAGCACAGTACACTCGACTTCCTTTTCAGCCCTTTAAAATTTGATCAATTATATCCATGATGAAAACATTTGAACATACAAGAAATTAGAAGCAATGCAATGACAAACAAAGGACAGTACAGCTCCTCTTGACCAGAATGCTTGCTTTTGTTTTATTAAAGTAGTATTTAAACATACAAGGCAAATCTCCTACTTTGTGGAATTAGGAGAAACATGGAAACACGGTCAGCAGATCAAGGTCTATGTCTCATCATGACAGTATCATCAAGCAAACAGGTCCAACCACCCACCACCAAACCCCTTTTTCCCCTCTTTTGAAAGAGCTCTAACTTTCAGCAAATAGAGTTTCTGTTTGTCCAGATTTTGGTTTTGCATAAATTTGTCATAATCTTGTATCAAATGATTCCTGTACCAGACTGGGGTCAAAAATTTCCAATTTACACTCAAGAAAAAGGAACTGCATTCTTAACCATTCTCTATCTTCTAGTATAAAGCTCTATTTACAGTTCAAGATTTACCTTTAAATAATCAAGTCTATGGAATTTCTTTTAGGGATCATATAGGAACAGTATCAAAGCCTAAGTTTATACTGTGTGATTCAATATACATCCAAAAGAAACACCTTTAAAACAGTAATACCAACAGTATTTGTGGTGTTCTCTTTCAAATGTGCAGACATTAATACAATGGTGAATATAGGTATTTTAATCTTGCTACAGATTTAAATGTATAACCAATTGACCAAATTAGTACTTTAAAAAAATAAGTAATTGGCATTATTCTTTGAATAATACTTGTTTAGTTTCCATGAGGATATACATGTTAATGAAAACCTAATTATAATGTTGCATAAGGCATAATTAATTCTAGATTTTTTTAAAATTTATTTTTTTTTAAGTAAATAGCTAGTACAGATACTGAATTCCATATCTCTGCTGGCTTAATTCATCTCTCATAAACCAGTGTTTCCACTGTAATGGCTTGTAACAGCTCCACAGAGTTTTAGAAATGCATTAGCTGTCATCAGTGGTGTTAATTTAACCAGGATGTCATCATTTGTATGACAGGACTTTAACGTTATGTTTTTTGAAAAAACAATTGAGGATTTGTTCTATGTTTTGAAAAGGAGAATCTATGTAACAGGTGGAATATTAAACAGTAACTATTTAACTGTAGTTAGAAAATTATTTAAGCTGCTTATCTAACCATATTAAAAAAATATTTATTTAGGAAATCTGCTTAGTCAACAGCAAAGTTCAATTCCAAGTACATACAGTCAAGTTGTAAAATGAATTAATCTATGCAGTGACAGACAGACCGTTTTCACTAAAATTATGCTTTAGAGATATGGTACAGGGAACTTTTACCCTGGAATTAGAATTGCTGTGCAAGCATGTAATTCAGCTTCACAAACTCCAAACATCTTCACTGAGAAGTGTTCCTTGGGTATTTTCTGAGCTTATACAAGACTCATTTAAATTCAAAGAGAAACACTAGAAAGATGAAATGAATCCCAGGTGCTCTCACACTCCAGAAATAGATGCTTTAAGACATGAACAAAGAGAATTAGCTCTAGCAAATGTACAGGAATCCTCTCTTCTCTGGGATTCCTGTTATTTAAGTGCATGTTTTGATATATATATTACTAAGGTATTTCTTTATGTCTTAACTTTAAATAAACTTGTGAAAGGAAGTTTGTTACAAAATCTGACTGTTGGTGGATACTGCTACTTTACAAATCCATACATACCGAAAAGCCCTGGGCATCTAAAACTCCTCTGCCTTCTGACAGTGGATGAAATAGCTGAAAAAGCACAAGCTCTTCCCCTCTTTCATTTAATTGATGGGGAATGTTTTTGCCTGTGACCTAGGAATAACCACTAAGTGCCCAAGAAACTTGATGCCTACAATAGTCCTCATTGGTTAAAACTATTTATTAAGTGAATACAACTACTCAGCTATGTAGTATGACTCTTGAAACTACCTCCTGAAAAACTTCTAGAACTTCATGAGTATTCAGGAAAAATAATAGTCCCTGAAGCAAAAAGAGAATGAGATCTATTGCCATGGAGTTGTGCTCCATGACTCGTTCTAAGGGTTCTTTATCACTAGTCTTTCATCCTTCTTTCCTTCACTGTCAATTTTTGAAATTTCTGAAATATTTTTTGTTTGTTATGATCAGACAAGAGTATGTTCACTGTGAATTCAACTGTTCTTTGGAAGAGTACTCACTAGATTTCCAGGTAATTTCTGTGGCATCTTTCCTGCCAAAAAGAAGCCTCTCCAACAGACATAACAAATACATTTTCTGCCATGAATGATATGTTTTTTAAAATAGCCTTACTATGTCTCAAGATACCTGCTTTAAAGGAATGATCTGTTGTGGCAACACAGGTGCAACAATATTCTATATTCAATAAGGAGAGTGCAAGAGATTGGTAAAAAATTCATCATTCCAAAAACTGAAAGTGAAAAACGAAAAGATCTGCAATAACTGAAAGGAACAACATGGAACTCGGCTTTCAGATTGCCCGAGGCTGAAAGAAAGGCTAGGTATTACAGATAAAATATACACTATATAAAAATAAGCAGGTAAAAATGATATTATAACAAGCCACAGAAAGAAAGTACCAGAGCACACCTAGCAAAGAAATCCTGCTGCAAATCTGTTTTTTCCCAGCCATAGCTGAGTGTATGGGGGAGGTGACCACACTCCAACTTAACACAGCAAAAGTATGGGAAGGGTTTATACAATGGGATGGATATACAAATAGATGAAAAATTTGTCCCAGTTTACATGAAGACTTTTTGAGGGAATCACACAGCGCTTCTTACAAATTTCCTCATTAGGACCTGTGAAAACACTTGACAAATAGGTCAGTGGAAAAGATAAGCTGAAATGGAAATCATCATTTCATTAAGCATTTCTTTCTCATAAGGAGGAAAACTACCTTAAATCACATGCTTTTATTTGCTAGAAGGAGACTGTGTGGACATTAGTAATTTTTTTTTAAAGAAATATTATCATCATATGAGGAAAAGTGGAATGCTGTGAAAAGCTGGAGATTATAAATGGAAAATTAATCTCCATCCTTTTGTTTTCTATGAAATATCATTTTAAGGCTTCCCAGAGGAGTGGTGGGAAGGGCAGGAGCCGGGCCTTGCTAAACCAATTGCAGAGCAGTCTTCAAAGGACATTTCATGAACACGTCACTGGAAATCCATACTAACACTACCATGGCTGAACAGCCATATTTCCAGAGGGTTCTAATTTGCTACAGCATGAGCATTTCACTGTGAGAAAAACAGCCTTAGAAGGGCTACCCGGGAAGAAAAATCTATAGCGTTTTGTAAATAAATAGCATTTTGCAGTCCCCAAGTATTACTTTACTTTCATAGTGTCTGTTGTGCATCTGCTACACATCCTGTAGTCTCCATTTTTAGCTGTCATATGTTTCCTCGATAAAGGTTTCCCTTCACAGAAGTGTACACTCAGAAAAAAAGCTGAGCTATAACAATCATGTCACTGGTCCTACTGTTTACCATTATCTTCAAGGTTTTAGGGTTGATTTACATTGCGTTCCTCCCTATTTGACTTTAATTGTCTGCTTCAAGTTGTCAGGACATAACTATATCTTAGATTTGCATTGCATTAGGGGATCTTTTCCTTTCTCTATTGATCTTGTCTTATGGAGTAATTTAACTCAATTCTAATTTTCCTTTGCATGCGGGGCGCTCTCCAGCCAAGGAAGTGAGTTATGTGTATTCAAGTGGTGCATCTTATGAATCTTGTTAAGCTTTACCGCCTTATAGCCCGCACTGATGGAATATTTAATCACAGAAATGAGTTGGCAGATATGATGTACAATACGGTTAAGCCTTGCGGCGTGTGTCTTCACCGGCAATTGAGATCCGGAGGAACTTGCCATCCATCAGTGCCATCCTGACAGCTTTGTATAACCTTCTGTTTTTCACTTATTTATGAAGATTAAAGGTACTTTAAATCAACAGTTTCTTTGCAAATGTATCATCTTTATTTCAGAAGCGGCCAAATTTTTCATCATTTATTAGGAGCTGAAGGAACTTCTTGCACTGACTGTTAAAAAGTTGGTACAATTTTATCGTGACAGTGTGGAGACAATAATTAAACCAAATCACTACAACTTCTGCTGTCTCAAAAAATCACTTTTCTAGTTTTATAATCATCAAAAGTACAAATGTTTCTGCTCTAAGAAAGGTGGGGGGAGAACTCAAAACTAAAGATACGTTTCAGTGTTCTACTCTAGTATAAAAGAACTGCAGCGCTCTTTTACTGCTTCATCTTCTAACAACTTTAGGAGATCTGCACAATTTGAACTGAATTGCTTAAAAGAAAGTTCAAATGTCTGAGAAGATATAATCCTACTGTCAGTGTAAAAAATTGCATTTGACATGCATTAAGAAAACCCCCAAATGCCAAACAAAAAAACTACCTTCATGGAGAAGTGAAGTATCTTGATAGAACCTCCTGCATAGGTGTGGTGGAGTGCATGTCATAATTCATAAAATTAAATTAATACTCTTCTAATGGTAATTAAAGATTCTCATTAAGAAGGGCAAACACCTCCCTAGTGTTGGCAATAAAAACGCACTTGGGACTTTAGGAGGTTATAGAAAAAAATCAATAACCTGCCATTTTATAATTAAAAGACAAAATAAATGTTAGGGAAAAGTCCAGTAAATTAGGAAAATTACCTTCAGGAGAGATTGAAAATATTGATTTTAATTTACAAACTATGTGAACTCTTCATGCCCTACTTCATGAGACAATTATAAGTCAGATTGTTAATTCTCCATACGTATTAGAAAATTGATTACTGTACTATGGGAATATTATTATTTGTCATTAACACAAAGTCATTTATATAAAATGACTAATAACTCTGACTTTGTAATTTATGCAGGTTCAGGGCTGGTTCACTAACTGCTCAAACGAGATCAATGTTAAACTCCTGTTTTCAGTGTAGGCATTCATCAAGGAAAGAAATACACTGAATATTGCAATTCCATGAATGTAAACTTAGTATTTTTTTTATACTGTACCATTTTTACCCTAATTGGAACATTTTTTATCTATCTCAGCAAAAGCACTGGACAATTTTTTTA
Organism: Serilophus lunatus; assembly: GCA_013399895.1. NCBI lineage: Eukaryota > Metazoa > Chordata > Aves > Passeriformes > Eurylaimidae > Serilophus > Serilophus lunatus. The sequence goes on from VXBA01003135.1 coordinate 323,764, forward strand.
AATAACAAGTATCCGTTTGTAACAGTGTCCTTCTCAACAATTTTTATCTCTTGAAGTTTTATCTTAGTCCCTCAGATTAAGAAGGAGTAAACCAAAAAGTTTGTCAGCTTTGTCTAGTGAAGACTCAAATGGAGATTCCCCAGCTTCTGTGGGCAACCTTCTCCCATGTTTAACTACCACCCATGAAAAATGCTCTCCTGATACCTGTTTATGGTCAGGATTCAAACACCTCTGAAATCAACTGGATTCTGGAGTACAAATAAGCTTATTTTCAATCCTGTTGCTAAAGCACACTTAGAAACTTGTGCTTACCACGACTGACTTCCAGCAGAAAATGACTGAATCTCTCTAACTCCAAGCAGTAACCAGGATCAGAATTTGGTCTCAGGGAAGACTCGAGGGATAATATAGATTTAAAATACAAAAAACATGAAACTGAAAAACTAAATATAAAATTTAAAGAAAAATGTTCCAAAAACCATTATGAACACAAATACTTTATACGGATCTACCTACATGTATGTACAGATAATATTTTTTTGCTGTTGTTGCTCACTGGGCTTAAATAATTCCTGGAGGAAAGTGACTGTATTGAAATATAAAATATAAATAAAATAAAATCTCACATAGGACTGGGATATTGCAGTACATCTCATGTTATCTTCTCTACTTTCCAATAAAACGTTATTCATCTATCTTCTATATAAAGTTTAGTATGCCCAGGTAACGTAAAATCCTGCATCACAAAACTGTAAATGACTAATAGATAACGTGAAATCACACACACACACACACAAACCAAATCTCACACCAACACATATTCTGTACTTTTGCACCTTTAAAGAACACAGGAATAAAATATGGTATGTACAACTATTGCACAATCCTTACCTGCATAGAACTCTGGACTATAAACTGCACCAACAACTGGATTTAATTTCCAGCCTGCAGCAAACATAAAAACACAACAAAGTTAATATTGTAAATAGTGAAAACAATAATAACAACAATAATTATTAGTAGTATTATTTTTAATTTGATTTTTGTATGGAAGTATACAGATAAAATGGCTTGAAGAAATGCCATTTTAATGAACATTTTATAGACACCTTTGATTACAGATCTTTAATATCAGATTCTGAATCATTGAAATTTTGATACTTTCAGTAAAAATAAGTAATGAAACAAGGCATTCTCCAGTCATGCAGTACTGGATTAAATGACCAAGTTAATTACCTCAGTTGAAATGCACAGTTGCCATGGGCTTACCCCTCATGCTATGGAATTAAGTCAGTGCTGGTCCAGGTATCCCTATATCCTGTAGTACCAGAGCAGATCAGCTCTCAGCCTTTGCTTTAGCCCTCTGGTTACAAGTCAGAGGGGCCAGGACAGTTCATTCACTGGACACAGACATTTCTGACAAGCATGTGTTAGTGTGGGTTGCAAGGTAACCAAACCATCAGAGCATTTTGACTCTACTCTGGGAAAAAGAAAAGCACAGCTACCGTGTGAAAATGTCTGTTGTGACATGAAAGAGATGGGATCTAATCAAATGCCAAGGACTTTGTCCATCTGCAATTGTACATCTGACTGTGCTGGAACAGGACCATCACAGACACACACCAGGACCAGCCTGCTCTCACAGCTGACAAACACTGCTCACAGCACTGGGAAGACAATGAGAATGCTGCAGTCACATCCTGCACAGCTCTGAAGGGCTACAATGTCACCCACTGCCTCTGCCTTAAATAATCCACGTCCTCCCTCCACCGGCTTAGAACTAAAGAACAGAACCAACAGATCTCCTGCACTGAGTGTTCTGGCCAAACTCCATGTAATTGCTGCGTTTCCAGGTAAGCCTGGAGTACTCAGTCTGGCTGCACAAGCAGGGACTGTGTGCAAAGCATGTGTGATATTAACGACAACCAGGCTGGAAAGACTGGAGAGGAAGGGGCAAAAGAAAACAGCAGGAGAAAACACTGGCAAACTTGTTAGTTTTCTCAGCTGTGGTAAAGTGCCAATTATTGTGTTTTGCTCAGCCACAGGTAGATCTACTCTTAGTTAACTGCAAAGTCCACAGAACATCCCCCCACTCACATTTACAGGTGTTGGAACAATTATTTTGAACTATTGGAACTGAAAAATTAGGGGTTTTCCTAAAGCACACACACAAATCAAAGTAGTGGGAAGCACCTTTTGTAAATGGAAATAAAGAAAAAACCTGAGCAAAAACATCTTATAAACTCCAGAACTATTGTACTTAGAACTTATAATGGCTGCTGGAATCAAAATACAATCAAGAGAGTGACAACAAGGCTTTTCAAAATCACACAAGCCAAGATTAAAAGAATTTAAATGCACACTAGGCTTATTTCTGCCTTGACCATATCTGCAAAACAAAAGCGTGGTGGAAAATCATAAAACTCCAAGACATTGTACAGCAGAAAAAGTGTAACAAAATAGCAGTAACAACACAAAAGAAAACTATTCCTGCCCTTTTCAAGGTATTGCTGTGTCTATCTGATGCACAGTCACTACTTACCAGGAATTAATTGTTCAGTAACAGAGAGGAAGGCTGGTTTTGAAAGGTAACTAACTCATGGCTAAGTTCCAAGTTAAGGAGCAGCATTGCAAGACATCTGCTCTGCAGAAATAACTGCAGTTACTTTACATACCTAAAAGACCTAAAAATTTAGACAAGCTGAAAAATGCCCAACCAAGATGGGCTAAAATGTCTTTCCTCATGAAATTTTTACCTGACCCTTCAATTTTACATACTACAGTGTTATATTCAGGAACATCGTGGTATAACATATCTCTTAGCCAAATTTTGTGTGATAGAAAATCATTCAAATTTTCAGAATTTCAGTAAAAACATAACTTTTTATAGCTTAGGGAATATTCAATATTTCAAATTCAGTACTTCCTCAGAAGACCACTGATCAACACTACCCAAAATGAAAGATTGGACAGAATTTCATATCTGTCAGTTTTTGCTGTCAAAGCAGCTGACAGACATCTCTCAGCTTCGAAGTTACACTAACAGTGCCATAATTTGTCTGAGAGGAAGAAAAAAGTCTTGGAAGACACAGATTGTTCTTCACAGCTGAAAGGCACTCTCATATTTCAGCTCCTTACCACTCTCCCAGTGACGGCTGTCTCATCTAACTTTTTGAAGCCTATACAGGAAATACTTCATTCATTGTGAAAATAACAGTAATTAAACTTAACTTTATCTTGTCAGCCAACAATGTGCTGGCCCATAGCTGTGTGGGTTAATCAAGTGTGATGGGAGTTGATGTATCCGAGCGAGCAGCTGCCAAGTAACCCCACTGCAGCAGCTGGAAGAGGCAAATTCTCGGCTGTGGGTGTAATTTTGTGCATTTTTCTTACTGTCACAATATTAATCTCCTCCTCAAGTTGAAACTATACCAGCTTAAAACTTAAGAGCTAGCCAAGGAAAGAAAAAACCTTCTGCCTGACCCAGTCTCCCACCCTGTAGAATCATCCACAGAAATGCAGGTTCAGCGGGAAGGGAAGGCACCAATTGTGGTGCAGAGTGTAACAGGCTGTGGCAGAAAATGGGGCACAGCAACACAGAGAGGATTATTTTTCCTTCATAGACCAGAAAGGCTGGGTGAAAAAGAATCCTCTGACACCATTTGCTTCCCTCCTGTTTGCTTACAAAGGTGGCAGGGGAGGGGAGTGGGAGGGAATTTAACTGTGTTAATAGTCACTAGCTGTGATTTTGAATCTAAATTTAGATCAACAGAAGACTCGAATTCAAGGCACTGCAAGTATAACCTCTAAAACATATTTATCCTTTTACCGAGATGTTTCATGTTACTTATTTATTGCTGCAGTTCTCTGAATTTACTTGCCCATAATTCTCTATGCCCTGCAACACTTGGGCGAGCATCCTGAATTGCAATATGGGCATCAGAAAAAATTGTGAACAGGACAGGTCGAAACACCTAAAACCGCCTCAAATATTCCTGCCAACAAGAACTCCTGACACTGAATTTCTTTACAAAGAAAAGCAGTTGCATCTTCAAAGCGTGAGGTGAACCATCAAAATCATCCTGTCTGATAACAAATGCACAAACAAAAGCTCTCCTAGCAACTAAGCACTTATTAAGTGCTCATTTGGGGCAGTCAGAAGTCACTGGAAAGCACGATTATTTCATAGACCATTTAGGACACAAAAACAAACAAGTTATTTGAATGAAGCTGTATATATTACAGAAAAAATCCAAGTCTTCGTGCCTCAAAATCTACTGACTTCTGCAATCCTATTAACATGAACCCTGTTATAAAACAATCAGCAGTATTCAGGAATCAAAGGCAAAACAGAATGTATCTTGTTTTTAAATTAAATATCAGTGCCTGATGTTTTCATACAATACAACATGTGCCCCAACTACTTTTTGAATACCTGCCAACAATATGTCAGTCACAACATATTCTTTGTAAAAGAAAGCGAGGCATTAAAAAATAAGTGGTTCTGAAGCGAGAGGCATGTGCAAACAAAATGTTTCTGGTTACCTGCATCAGAGGAATCTTGCAAATGTTAATGTGCTGGTAGAAAAACTAGCCTTATATTTTATTTAAAAGATGAGACCTTTACTTTAGACAACAATAATCTTTAATAAATAATCAGCTCTAGCACTGGTTAATTCCTGACATAATGATAAAGAACTAGAATCATACCATGCCAGGATGACTGATAATACAAGCACTGATGAAGCTAAATGAAGCACCTTGCACGTCTACACTTCAGTCCTTGTTTCCTATAATGCTTATGCAAGACGAATGTGATTGTCTTTGTGTGTTTACTTTAGGGGACCTCAGACATCACAAAATTTTTAAAAAATTGAAAATAATCAAAAGGTATGAATTTCAATCAGAGGTTTTCTTCGTCAAAATCCAGTAAAAGTGTGCAAAAGAACACTCTGCATACAACACCCTGCATGTATGGATACACAAATGTAACTGCTAATTTTTATATTTCATACTTTCAGTGAGATCTGGATCAGGAAAATGAAAACAAAACATGTTAAGTGCGAAACATTTAACAAAAGATTTTACTTGTCCTGATTTTGAATTTTGCCAAATGACAATTTACGGCCTACGTAATCCTGCAGTGCAGGGCACAGACATGAACTTTCTCTAAAATCAAATTTCACCTCACTTATTTTCAGGCATTCCCTTTCTTCAGCACTGGGTGTGCTGATGTGTAATGTCTTATTTTCTAATGAACAGTTTTGTAGCCTCGGGATAATACGAATACAAAATCATCGTTTATAGAAAAACTACTTTTATCATTGCAATACAGCAGAGTTCATAGTTTCATATGCATATGTATAATGCTCTGTATTGAAACAAAATCTTGTTATGTGATCCAGTCAAACCTTGTGTCTCTTTCGCTAAATTCACTAAGATGCTTTAAAAACCAGTAAAAATCAAGGAGATTTTCCCACCTGCACCATTTGCCAAGTTTCACATTTACATACAAAACGAGGAAAACAATTTCCGAGAAAGCATGAGGAATTTGATCTGGAGATCATTTTAACTAGCTCAATTATCACATGTCAAATGAAAAATATAATTTTATTTTATTTTATTTGCATCACGCTATGAAAAACTGATCAGCCTTTCATTAAAAAATAAAGCCCCTGTTTGCCCTGGATTTTAGTAAAATCTATTTAATGAGACATCCAATATAGAAAATATGATCCGTTATGTTTCAAAATGGAAAGAAATCCAACTCTGGAAACCTTTATGTGCAGATTTTATCCACTTTCTACTGAATGGGGAAAACTGCATTAAATTGAAAAGCAAATAATGACAACTACACAGCCTAGTAAAACTGAAAATGTAATTGAAATTAACTTCAGTTCATGAGTTATTGTTTGACATGGCTGAGTTAGGAATTTGTTTGAATTTTCTGAACTAGTAAATGCAAACTCAAGCAAAAGGAAACATTTAAAGAATTTATTGTTTCTAGACCCCTCAAATGTCTATGGATTATTTTTCTATCATTATGACATTATACCAACTTAGGTCAATATTAGAATTAATTTTATTATTAGATAGCTTGGAATTTTGATTTTTCCGTGGGGGCGGAGGGGTGGGTAGGGCTGGGGAAACCCTGGAAGCAGAACCCAGGAACACTTTGTCTTCTTCTTCTAACAAATTGTGAAAGGAAGACAGAAAATTATATTTGACTAGATGTGTGTCTTGGTACCAAAAGCTATCTTATGCCTGACAGAGACCTTTTTCTTGCTGATCTGCCTACCTCTATCACCCAAGCCAAACTGAATCCTTTATTGCAACATTAGCACTGCAGAAAGCCAGAAAAGAATAACGTTTTCCTATCAGGTCTGTTTACCTCTATAAAAGCCACTGCAGTTATAAAACACTTGGATTCCAGTCAAAGTGATACATGCTATGCTCACATGAATGTGAATCAGCTGACGTCTATACAGATGGAATTTATGCCCAGCCATATCATGTCTTGGGATACTGGGTAAAGCCTGAGCCCCAGGAAATGCAGGAGATGCAGATTGCGACACCTCACGAGTAAATGAGTCCACTTGTTGAGCAGAATGAGGTTTGACATGCACTGCATTCAAACAAAGCTCTGAGGTCTCATGCACTTACCATTCGTGTAAGGGTTGACCGTCTTTTTATTTGTCATTACACGTGCTGTTGCATTATTTACCTAAGCACATAGAACACTGGATTAGAAAGGGTTACAGAGGGGGCTGTGTTACTATTAAATGCATGCATTATTACTACTATTAGTCATGTAAAAATAAAATGCAATTTAATTTATAGAAGGCAACAGGTGCATAACAAAATCATACTATTTATAATTACATTTACTTTCATAACCATTTTAACTTACAAATCATTTCAATAAAGCAACATCATATCATTTAAACTTTAATAAAAAGACATTAAAAGCAAATTAAAAGGTACTGCATAATTTAAGACTTAAGAGCATGCTTGTATTCCATGATAACACTGATACAATAAATATTCAAAACAGAAAAAAAAAAGATTATATGTAGGAACATGCAGTGGAGTAGAAAGGAAAGAGACAAGGTACAAGGAAACAAAGAAAATGTCAAAAAAGGGACAAACGAATTTTAGCAGTGTGCAACATAACCCTTCAGAAGAGAAGTACCATTGGAAAAGCAACATCTAGCATTCAACACTTGGAACAAGAGCCTTTTTCATTGCAAGAATTAACAAAATCATTCAAGCTTTAAAATCACAGCTAACAAAAGGATAAAAAGAGGGTGCATTATTTAACACAATATGGAGTTAACAATCTGAGTAAGATGTGCACGAAGTCATATCCTCAATCCAATCAGTGCCTCCCAGGCTTGCTTAAAACGTACACTCAATTACAGGCGTACCAATATAGAAAAAAATGTAGCATCAAGAAAACTTAATACAACAAGTCAAAAAAATTCACGTGGTATATCAGCGCTAAATACGTGAAACGGCAGATGGACTTCTCCACTTACCATTCAGCACCATCGCCAGCATGGGTATGTATACAGTTACCATGGTTACTGAGAGTTTGGTGAGGGCCCTAAGCGCTACCGTCGAAGGGGGAAAATGAAAAGGCAAAATATGCAACATCTTACTCAAAAGACGACAGCATTTTCAATTGGTTTTTTTTTTTTTTATTCTAACAAATACGACTGAGGCAGTATTGAAGGGGATCCAGTGGTATGAAAACACATTGCTGCTGGGTTTTATAGATAGGAACGGCTCAGGCCATCCAGCCAAAGGAGCCTGATGGTTTCATTAAAATTAAATGTTAAAATTGGTCGGTCTCTAGTCTGGCTTTGTTTCTTTTTCTTGTACATCTTTTGGATGCTTCTTTTTCCCAATCTGAATTTTTTGAAAGCCACTGTGGATCCCGCATCAACCCTGCAGCAAAAAAAAAAAAAAAAAAAAAAAAAAAAAAAAAAAAAAAAAAAAAAAAAAAAAAAAAAAAAAAAAAAAAAAACCTTTTTTTTTTTTTTAAATCTAAATTTTTNAGAAAAAAACAACCTTTTGTTTGTTTTTGTTTTGTCTGTCACACTTTTTTTTTGTTGTTGTTCTCAATTTTTAGGTTTTTTGTTTGTTTGTTTGTTTTTTGTTGGCTGGTTTTTGTAATCTATTGCACCCATTGATTTACAAAACATCCAAAATAATAACTTGAAAATGTTAAAGCTTTCATTTTTTTTAATTCTCTCATCCACCTTTCAGCAGTAATGATGATAATAATAATAATAATAATTACAAAAGAAATAATAATAAAAAACCCAAGTAAGGCCAGATTCTCTCTCTTTATATATAAATATATATATAAACAATGGGAAGGGGAAAGGGGAGCACACAGAAGACACCAATGATGCATCTGAAACAACAAATGAGAGTGAAGCAGACATTTATAAAAAAGATGAAAAGGAAAATATTTTGAACATGCACCTCGATTTTACGGCCCTCTACCACGGTGCCGTGTAATTTCTCCCTCGCCCTGTCCGCATCAGCACTATTTTCGAAAGTTACGAAACCAAATCCCTGCATGCAGGAGGGAGAAGGGGGGAAAACAACATGCACATTATTATTTCAGTCAATGACCACTTGTTTGCTTATGTTCTCTCTCTTTAATTTAATATTTTCTCGTCCTTTGCTTCATTTCTGTAACATGCAAATTAGAAAAATTATAATTGTATTGAGATGTGCAATAAATAAGCGACAAATGTGAACAAATTTTTTCTGTCATCAGTTAGATAATACCCTCTGAGAAATTCAAAGAATGATACCAAAAATACCTTTCTACATGTCACTACAGAGGAAAATAAATCTAACAATAAGAAAATGAAATTAAAATAAATTACAGTGTCTTCACATAGAAAAAAATGAACTAATGAGAAAAGAAAATGAACCACATTTTAATGACATGCAGATATCTCAACGAAATAAAAAACATGTGCACAAAATTCAACACTGAATGTCAATATACTCTAAACATTGCCTACTTAATCATGCTGTTGTGATCATAAGAAACATTGTTCCCATGCAACACTAGGGTAACTTAAACTTTCGTCAAACTATACAGCCTTTACTTATTTTTTTATAAAAGAAAAAAAAGAAAAGAAAAACCACCAACAAAACAAAAGTACTTTTAGAACAAAGTATAAACTTTCTTGTATTAACAGATCAAAGAAAATCACATGATGTGAATAGAAAAAGAAATTCTGATAAAGGAAGAAAAATGCAAACGTTTTAAATAAGTTTAACTGCTTCATTTACTAGTTCTGCACATTACTTTTCACATATAGAACATGCAACTGGTTAAAACCCCAGAATCCCACCTTAGTGGGACAGCAGAACACCTGACAAATCTGAAATTCTGCTTATGACAAAAGATCTCCTTTACATTGGGCTAAAATAACATTTCCAATCCTATTAAAATTCCTTTCGCGTGCTAAATTAAACACTGTTTAAAATGGTAAATATTTGGGGAAAAAATAAAGACGAACATTTTAGAAACATACACCAACCCTTTGAAGTAATTCTTGCATTAGCACTACAATGCCTTTGCATGTCTCCCCCACAGATATCCAACGAATATACTTCTACATCCTCGATGTTTCACAACCAGAACTCCCCATCTCTTGTCCCATCACTAAGTTTTGTGATCAGTGTTCCCTCATTTACTGCCTTATGTACTACCTTATACAATAGTGACTGATTTAAAAAAAAAAAAAAAAAAAGAAAAAAAGAAGGGATGACAGTTATCCATTAATTTACACATTTTATGCAAAGAGGAGATCAAACTAAGGCAAAACTGACATCAAGTGAGAAAAACAATGAGCATGAACTAGAAAACACATCGACAATCAGCCAAGTTGTAGAACTATCAGGCTCATTATCTGGGCTATTTGGGTTATTTTACCTACTCAAAAACTAATTTATTATGCTCATTTATAACACAAAAAGTGACATTTACGTCACTTACGCAGTTTCTGTTTCATTCTCTTCAAAGTTGTTTAAACACTTTGTTGCTCTTTTTTTCTCTCCTTACAAACCCAGCCTGAAGCCTGAGCAGAGAAGTGCCCTGTCAGCATCTCCACTTCCAGTTGAAGCCATTCTCAGAACACCTGATTCCATATATTTTCTCCACACTACCCTCCTCAATTTTAGCACAAGGCCATGACCTCGCTTGTCACAAGACACTGAGGATGTAACTCTTATGCCCAAAGCACCAGGAGTGTTCAGACAGTAAATTCCCCTCCTCAGCAGTAATCCCCACGGTTTAGATGTCTGCACAGGCTTTTCTTGTACCTAAACCCATCCTCAACTTTAAACTTTTATTTCTTCTATAACTGCATCCTTATATATTAAAGCTCTGTATAAAAAAAAGCTCATCTTATAAGATGTTAAGAAAATTTCACAGCAAAAAACATCACCAGATTCATGGATCCAAGGAGGCTATGCAATAGTACAAATTCCCCCAGTTCTGTTTGTTCTTGCCTCTTCTCTTGGCTGAACAATTGTCCCAATTGCAAATATTTGGTGTGAGCTGTTTAGTCAAAATTTTCCATCATCCTCTTTAGCTCAAAGCACTATCATGTAATTTTTGTTCAAACAACTAAAGGGAAAGATAAAAACGTAATTACACTAAAAATGAGAAAAACATACAAAGTGGAGCCACAAGCCAAGATAAGACAGGAACTTCAAAGATTCTGAAAATAATACTCATTGTAATTTTTAATTCCTTGTGTTGTATTTATTCTCATAAACAATACTGTTTAAATTAAGCTCCTATTATTTATACAAATCTCTAACTTTACCTAGCTGACAGAGAAGCTCAAGAGCAGAACATAGATTCACTCATCACACATTCAAATACCTTTATCATCAATTTTATATGCAGTTGAGTTAACAACTGCTTTAGAGTAGTGCAGCATGTATTTCATTAACTGGTAATGTAAATAGATGCATTTTATTCTTCAAATCTGTCAAGGGATTTAATAATAGCCAAGTTAGTATGTGAGAAAGTTCTGATTTAATTTGGGAGGTGCTTTGGAGTTCTTATTTGAAGAAATAGATGTTAATATATTCCAGAGATATACTAATACACAAAAACAGATTTCTGAAAGTATGTATGTAGCTGTCTACAGTATTAATATGTAACTGACAGAAAAACGGTTAAAAAACTCAAAAATCATCAGTGTTGCCATAACATTTCAGCAAAGTTATCTTTATTATCACGTACCCATATAGACAGAGTTGGTAGTATGAAAATTGCATTATTTTAGGGTTTTCTTTTATGGAAGGATTTCTGCAAAATCTTTTTATACTTTATGGCAGTGTTCTAATGTTATGTTTTTTTGAATATGCAATTCCATTTTTCTTAGCTATTATGGCATGAGAATGAGTTTACTTCTGTTGTTTTTGCAAGAATCTTTTAAAGCATTCACTATTAGAATAAAAAGAAAGAAAATCAAACAGAAACAAAAACATATTCTAGCAATTCTTATGCCAAACTGCAGCTAGAAACAAATTTGAATTCTGATCCTGCAAACTTTGTTACCTGTACTCAGTTTGAAACCACTTAGTAGTCCTTTCAGTTTCAGTGGGATTTTATGATAACATAGATAGGAACTGCCAGGAATGGGACTTTAATCTGGTGCATCTTAATTCCTACAGAATGGACACGAAATGATCAGATTAAAATAAATAAATAATAATAAAAAAATAATAAAAAAGATGTCCCTCTTATTCCTAATATTTTTAACTTTCCATTTAATTGAGAGAATTTAAGGGCATTTCTGCAAATCAAAATCCTGTGTAGTTATACCCAAAATACCTCTAACCAAGATGAGAAGCAGCAGACGTGAGCCATGAGGTGCATCACAGAACTGCTTTAGGCATCTTCAGCAGCTCACTTGGAGACAGCTGGGATGCACCACTGCAGCGCCGAAAGTGCAGGAATATTTAATAATAGATCTTGACATTACAAGCCCACCTAGGAAAATGTCTTCCTTCTGAAATCCTTAGCACAAGACACCAAGATGTTTCCACCACTTCAAGATCGCCATTAAAAAATCCAAATTCAGAAATCGCCTTCTCATCCCAACCCCCAAATACTGTAAAAAAGCCTTACACGTATGCAGGCCAATGCAGATGTGGTGGTAGAAATCTGTATCTGCATAATATTTAATGGCTAAACAAAAGTGTAAACTGCCACCCCATGAAACGTGGTGCTCAGCTCCACCTTCAACACAACCCTGCAAAGGTGACCAGTGTGTAATGGCTTTGGACATTTATATTACTATCCAGTAGGAGAAGGTTCTGGACAATCAATGACTTCTGCAAATACTATTGAACAGCCATAATACAACAATAATAAATTTTTGCCAGAGTAAGAGATTCTAAGCCACCAAAGTCCATCCAGTTTAGTTGTTTACTGAAAAAGTGGTAAATGTTCCAACTGGGTTTGAGCTATCAAGGGGACTAATTGTCTGTATAATAAACCACAAAAATTTAGCTCTTGTATTCAGGTTAAAAAAAAAGTGAAGGCTTTAAGTTCAGAGAAAATATATTAGAAAAATTAAAATATATCTGATTTAAGAGAAATTTATTATATATATGGTTGTTAAAAAATGATAGATTACAGTATGTCTAGAACAGGAATAAAATTCCATAGCTAATAGCAAATGTTATATGACTTACAGGAAGACAAACACTAGTGAATAAACTTCCCAGTGTGTCTGACATGGCAAGAAAAGGAAAAAAATATATGCATATGACACACACATAAACCCTTATAATGCAATTATATCACAGGTGAACATATTGCGCTGCAGTTCTGCACCAAGTAATGATGCCAATGCACTCACAGCCATTCTGTCTTGCTTTAGTTCTTAAATATTGAATAAATTTAAGTATGCATTTAAGGCAAAGTAATTTTCAGAAAAAAAAATGCAATATAATAAGAATTTTTTTAAAATAAATGTTAAAATAGATTGTTTTCAAAGGGTTGGTGTACTAAGGCTTTAACTAAGGAGGAAAGCATCTGCACTTAGATAATCTGGAACAATCACATATTTTCTCAGCTAATTACTAAAGAGGATACTTATTAGGTACCATTAGCATCTTTCATTTAACTAAAAGAAAAAAAAAACTAACCTGCCTACAAATATCTTTAAGTATGGACTCATAAAATAAATGACATAATTACCCTTAAAGAATAAGGACAGCAGAAAACATTCCCATAAAACAGATGACAGTTTGGAGTAGCTAAATTACCCCCTTTAAAAGATATGAGTCCAATGATTTTCATACTGCTTAGAAAACTGACTGACAGCTCAGATGATGTTTTCACTAACAGAAAATTTCAGACACTATTTTTTCACAGCAGTGCAGTTGTTTCCTTTTACTCATATAAGTCTTTTAAACAAATTAAAAAAGTTCCACAGGTGAATTAAACTGCTTACCTTTGAGCCTCGCTCATTAAAAATAATTTCAACATCTAAGATTTTACCAAATTGCTGCAAAGAAATAGAAAAGTTACATCAAAATGAGACAACGTTATTTCTACCATATACAGTATAAATGTTGTTTCAGGAAATGGTGTAACACACAAAAAAAGTTAAAGAATATAAAATCAAAGATAGTTAAACACCAAAAAAAGACACAGTTAGAGGAGCCAGATCAATATTACATCTACATTACACTTGTTATGTCAGTCTACATATGAACTTTAAGTTCAGTGAAACAACCTGACAAAGAGAAAATATCACTAACTGTGATCAAAGTGAAGTAAAAGTCACAAAATTCTTTTTTTTTAATTTATTCTGCCTTTGCACACAGTAAGTTACTTCCATGGGATCCATGCAGAGTTTTGTTTATGGCTTTAAGGAATGAGGAATTCTTTTCACCTTTGCTGAAAAGAAGTTCCTGTCTTACTTGAGTATAATTTCAAAAATTAAAATGGATACTTACTTTTGTTTGTTTTTTAACTTGTTCAAAATGGCAATTTTATTATAGTATTGGTTACAAATGTTACTCTTATTGACCTTACAATAGCACTCAATTCTCAAGGCAGTGTTCTGTGCATGACTTGTGTGTAGCCACACAAATACTGACCACAGTTGCTATTTGAAGGAAAAATGCCCTATGGACTTGTGCTAGGAAGAGAATAAATGTTGGATTTGGGCTGTGTTTAGTAGGAAGACTTTCTGTTATGTGACATCTTTTGAAGTAACATTGTACAGTATCAGTGGGTCATTTCTGTTATATTTCATTAACATGCAGTTTGGCTCAGTGGTAGCACTGATAAGAGACCTAATATATTAAAAAAAATGCAGAAATTCAATGCAGGCAAACGAAGAATAATCCAACGAGAGTCTTAGCAACTGCAGAAGTGAGCCTATACTCCAGTCTTTTAAGATATAATAAACAGCTACGGGCCAGAAATGACAGTATTCCTTTTCCAGCTTATGAGAGTTTCAACCTGGTTATGAAAAATCAGCCATTACTTTTACCCCTTGGCTTATTTTATGTTCTCGCATTAACCATTTAATTAATATTTTAACTGTAACTTCAGCCTAGAAGCAGACGTTCACTCAATGTTTAAAGAATCCTTCTCTGTTGCACTTCTGTCCATGTAGAAAGATAATCTGCTGTGTGTGTAACATGGTCAAATAATTTCATTTTTCATATCACATATCACATATTTCAACTCACATTTGCAGAAATTTCATTTTTCTATCAATTCAGAAGAAAGTTTACTGTTACCAAGTCATTCTGAAGGTCAGCTGGAAAACTCCAGCCATTCTCCAATATTAGTCTTCTGAGACCTAAGACTTGGAAATATTGAAAGGAAATGTAGCTTTTATTCGCCTATAAATTACTGCAATATGTAAAAAAAATCCTTTCATTTGACGTACTTTCAAATAAAATCTATTTAAAGTGGTTTGTTTAGCTAAAATAAATTTGCATATTTTTCTCTACAGGGAGAGCCTTCTGCTATTTTGTTGATGAGCTGTAAGAGAACTTATAGCAAGTCAGATACAGCATAACAGTCACTCACTTCCCAATACTATACCAGGATTCTTTTTCCAGTGACTATTTCCTTCAGAGAAATAAATACTGAGAAACACAATGTCTTAACTCCCATACAAACACATTAGAATACTTTATATTCTGAACTGAATATGAAAGATGAAGAGAAGTACAGGGCCATGAAGTACTTGATGCTGCACTGAATAACCAAGTGCAAGGCAGAAGAGAATTCAGTCTTAGTGAGTCAGATTTAAGAAAGCAAGAGCAACATAAATATTTAAGAGTATTAACTTGGAAAAGTTGGGGCCTAATTGATGATCAAATACTATTTAATGACATTTTCAAATATACTTAAAAGAGTTTTTGAAACAGGGAGAATACACCCAGTGTAACTTCTCATGGTTATAAGCCTAGCGCTGATGGCACATTTGAGATGTGCGAATTTGGAATGTGCTTGAAGGTAACTAATGGCCTGGGGGAAAGCAATAATTGAGAGAAAAATACCAGCAAAAATTTCAAAAGTCTACAAACCTAAAAAACCTGTGGGGATGGGTGAGGATTCCTACTAATGAACTTTGAGCTTAAGCTCAGTCCATATCTTCCTTCTACAGATTTGGGTCCCTTACTCATCACTCTACATCATGCTCTCCAAAATCAATACAGGCAGGCATATAAATCTAGATGTGTACAGCAGCAATATATGTGCATGTAATATTTTTAGCCAACATAGCTGGATTTTTTGTGACTGTAATACAGAACACTCAACTCTATCACATACAGTAGAAGCAGTAGAATTTCTTCTCCCAGTTGTAACTGGATGTTTGGTTATAAATAGATGAAAAGAGAATCTTGACTAAAAATTACTAAACAGTCTAAATCAGAGATACAGCTCCCATAGCTGCCTATAACATAAAATAGCTATGGCAATGCAAATATAAAAAACTTAAATAAATTATGAGCACTTACACCAAACATTTGTCTAAGATCTGGATCCCGGAATCTGAATGGTATATTTGAGACGTGAAGCCGTTTTGGCTGTGATTTGTTTTCTGTGTTTTCAGAAGATTGTGTCTGTTGCTGGCCATCAGTCTGTGCTGCATCATCTGTCTGCTAAAAGGGTAAATAAAATAAAGAACACTGTAAGAATTGCTGTAATTTTTAATACAAGGTGGTAGGCTTAAATTCTAAAAAGAAAATATATATACTAGAAACGCAGTTAAATCTGCTCAAAAGTACTGAAGAATGTCAGAAGTTTAAATATATAAAAATCAATTTCATTTTTCTATCTGTCTCATCAGCATATATTAGAAATATATATTTGTAATAAACTGGAGAATAACAAGCAGATTATTATTTGTAGGCTTTTTTAGCTATCTTTAAATAATGAATAAATATGTCTTCCTATATTATAAGGCTATTGAAACCCCCTTTACCTCATTTGTGTTTGTCAATGAAAGAAACTGAATCTCTGTGTCCAAATACAGCCTACTTGCAAGCCAGACAATTTCAAATCAGATTAGTACTTTCATTCAGAGGCCACTGGGACTTCTACACACGAGGCAGGTAACACATCACATCCTAGTTGCCATTTCATAAGCAGTGCTGATGGGCACTAGGGGGTCATTTTGTCTAGATAAATGGTGAGCATTATGGAAAAGGCCTTGAGTTGCGAGAGGGAACAGAAGTTTAATCATTGATGAAGGTTGCCTGACAGCAAAGTGAGGCCCAGAAACAAAGTTTTACACATTTTCTTTCTCACCAAAATGAGGTTATGTCATGGTACTTCTTACAGGGACACTGTTTCTTGGTTTTAAAATACTATTTTATAATAAGAACATTGCTGTGAAAATGCAATTTATTGCAAATTATGAATCCCCAGAGAGATTAGGGAAAAACAATGTCCTTCATCCAAAAAGTAAAACTAACCAGTGCTGGTCTATCAGCATCATCTGTGCCTAATGAATTACTGCATGCATAACACACGTTCAGTAGAAAAAGATTTTGTAGAAGTATGTAAAACAAGCACAGTCACATTCATTTGTAGTGGTAGAGGGGATTTGGAAGAAGAGAAAGGAAAGAGAGGAGTTGAATGAAATCACAAGGATGATCTTACAACTGTTACTTTATTTTCTCTATCCTTCCTCTTCCTTTTGACCCCATTCTTTTTTTCAGTATTCATTTTTCTTGTGTTCGAATGTTACAGTTTAGTTTGTCTTTCTTTTTTCATTAAAAAAGAAGAAATCGCCCATTTCCTGCTATTATGAAATTTCTTTTAAGAGACAACAGTTTAAGCAGCATTAAAAATGGTTAAATAAAGTAAACCTTACCACATAGTTTTAGTACCAACATGCCTGTTGAAGAGGAAGCAAAAGAACTCAAACAGAATACATCATTTACATCAAAAATAACTAGATACAAAATGTATTCTATCAAGTCAAATTCAATGTCATCTTCCCTAGAAAAACAATTGTTCTTAAATTAATAGTACTACCACCTATGTAGACTATACTTCTGTGCTAAGAACATTTTACAACTAAAGGTTCTTATTTCTGCAGCAGAATCAGTCCATCAGCACATCCACATTACATGGGATATGATGAAACTCATATAAACTTTTGGCCGCACTGAAGATGAATCTTCAAGTGATCCAAACAAAAAACTGGGATCAGCTGAAGTGTAAACCTAAAACTGAGCCACTGCCACCACATCTCTTCATCTACTACTCCCTGAATTCATAGGCAGGGTCCCACAAACTAAATAATTCATCTTGACAAGTTTTTAGTGATTTAAATATTAAACATAGTATATAGCTGTTAAGAGATGAAAACGATCCTTGCTGATCTATCGCTATCTAAAATCAACTCAAAAAAATCAACATTTAGACTTGGAGGCAACTTTTCCATCCATAGACACAGCAGAGATTACTTTCTACCTTCAGGCCTTAAAAGGAGAGAAATATGAATAAAAATTGGTGTATGAGAGCAAGTGGGGGATGAGAGACTGGAAACTCTTGAAATAGAATACTCTGGGAGAATTTAAGGTCAATTAGATTAATCTGAAGAGAATTAAGGGATTTTGAAGGTGCTGTTTAGCTCCAGGAACAAAGGGTGCCCCGGGAAGAAATTATATAATCAGCATCCTGTATAAATGCAAATTGGGAAAAGTAATTTCTGTTCACTGTATTAATATGAATAATGAGAAATGAGTGGGAGGGCCAAACCATGCACTCTTAACACACCAAAACACTGGGAGCAACTTCCCTAACAAGCAGCTGAACAGATATATTGTCAACAAAATCCAGTGAGGTTTCTGAAGACGATGTTAAAATGAATGAGCTACAGATTATGGGTAAAGTGGGTAAATTCAGGTACTGTTATTTCCTGCGGCTTTTTTTAAACCATTTTCATTTTATCATTTTTATTCTAAGAAGCCTCAAATTCAGACTTTCAGCAAAGGTACTGAAAAACAGAAATTTCAGAAAGTCACTATCATCAGCATCTCATACCTGCAACATGACTTTCAAGAACCCTGTGGCAGAATTAACAGAACGAAACCACTTAAAACATACCAAAAGGTTTGGCAATGTAACAGCCCCTTTACAAAGCATATCATCACTCAGAAATCTACTGATGTGCCTAGGAGATCTGGAGAAGGATAACTGCAAATTGAAGATGGAATGTGAAGATTATACAAAAATTTCCAAGTGACACCAAGGAGGTAAAACACACATAGGACAGAGGACAGGCTGAATTTTGAAAAATCCCAGACAGGCAAGTTTTTAAGCAACATAGACTCAAAGAACTTGGATGCAATTTACCTTTCACACACAAAATACATTTCAAGAGAGTATTTTCACTGCTAGAGGACCTGAAGACCGATGTTTGATATTTTTTAAAAAATTAATTGAAGTCAGTATCTGGCATTAGCCTTGCTACATCCCTGCAGTCTTGAATGCAATCAAACTGCTTTCTGGTTCCTATTCCATTACATTTTTGCAACTATAAAATATTAAAGAACCCTAATATGTGATAGTTTTAAAACTTATAATGAAAGATATAAATACCAAATGCAGAATTAGAAGACCGAATTCTTACTCACAGAGCAATAGATTTACTTCAGTGAGCTACTGAAGGCTTACATTTAAGAAGGAATTAAAACTGAAACCCTCCCTACAGGTAAGCAGACAAAGGAAGGTATCTCACAGAAAAAATTTTTTTTTTTGCATAAAATAATTTCAATATAAATATATGATATACTTTTAAACTAAATCTATCATCAGGAGAGTTAATATCTATTGTTTTCTAAAATTCTTTACCAACATACTTTTTGTTTGTTTGTTTCTTTAACAGAGTTCTATAAACAAAAAACTTCTATTGTTTAAAAGATTTCACTCAAGTTCATAAAGACCTCACAATGAAGTAAAATTCTCGAAGTAGTTTTTCTGGTTCTGCTTTCTAGCTTATTTCTGAGAATTAAAAAAGAAAAATAAAGAAAAGAATAAAACTATTAAATAAAATGGTTTTCTGGATAAAATAACTTTCCAAATAGAAAATTTTCAAACAACATAATCTCTCCTCCCTTTTCCTTTCCTCTTTTTCAATGCCTTACTAACCCAAATTTACAGTACATTTCACTCAAAAATACATTCTAGAACCCTCATGCAAACCCATTTCCCAGGTTAATCCTGACGACACATGAGCCACCTCTCCCACCTTTAGCACTTGTGGCAAAGGCACCACATGCAATAGAATAATGATCAGTGAACCTGAAATCAGAGAGGGCCTTGTGCACAACGTTTGGGCAGAAAAAAAACCATTCTATTCTCCTTCTCAACTAATACAAATTTTCTCTATCCCTTTCCATCCATCACTGCAGACAGTCGGCCCTGGAATGTTTCTTACACTGGAATTGTATGTGTTCCACTCCCTCCATTCTTTTTCACTGACTAATCTCTCTCATTTTCTACAAAACAATGGTAGTGTAGACAAAATCTTTCACCCTCAAACCCTGTTTTCAAGGTAATGAAAGGCTGTCACAGGAGAGCTGTTTGCACACCACTACAAAAAGTAGATTGCTATCCTCAATCTCAGCTTCTAAAGAGTGAAGGAAACACAAACAGTAGGAATGCCTAAAAAGAACTAAACCTTTTCTCTCTTCCTGGACAAACTGAAAATATGTTGTTTTAGAAGAACATGAAAAAGCTTTACCAAGTCCTGATCATTCTTTCATAATCTGTAAGCAAATAAAAATCTGTTGCACATTTAAACCCACACCAAGTCTACAGGAAGAACAGCCCAATTCTAGCAGGAGTAATCTGTAAAATATTTACACTGTGAAAAGAAAGAGGCAGGAAAAAAAATAGACAACTTTTTTAAATATGATCAATGGAAAACTTAGGTACTGAGTGTTTTGTACATACCAGCATAGGTTAAAGCTCTTTAGAATTTTAAATTTAGAAACAAAGAAAGCACTCATTAAATTTAAAAAACTGCTCAAAACAACATCTGTGTTTTTGTACTGCACCAATCAAGTTATTTTTCAGAGAGAAAGAGCTTGTGAATGTCTTCTAGGCATTATTTGATTAAGTTGACAATATTTTGTGAGCAATGGTTGAGTACCCACTGTGCTGTACTTTTGACCAAATTGATTTGTGTAATGAACACTTGCTCTGTCTCTTCTCTAGCCTGAATAGGGCTCTTGATTTAACCAGTGGTGCTGGAAGCCAAGTGAATTTACAGCCCCCACAGTCATTCTCTCTCAATCTGGAGAGAATAGCAGCAGCAGTACATGAGCAAGCATAATTCAATACATTGTGCTATAAGCGCAGAAAATAATATCAGAGCTCTGCAATATACCTGTTTGATTTGATTTGTAAACCCGATAAAAAAAGCAATCGAGAAAAGTTCAGCAGAAAAAAAAATATATATACAACCTGAGAAAAAATATAACCATACTGAATGTGTACAAACTGAAAAAATCATGCATAGTAAATCAACTTCATACTTTCCTCAGATAATATTGCACATTTTCCATTTAAAAAGGATCTAGATTCTGGATACCTTTCCATTAAAAAGTGAGCAAAGAGAATAATTTAAAACTGAGTTTGGGACTTTCTGAAAATACTGTTACCCAGATATACCACTAACAGAGTACTGACAAAGCCATGGGCATGTAGCTCTCCTGTTTTCTTAAGTAGATCAAGTGATTAATTAATCATACTGGTTTTGATAAATTTATACTATGAAAAGTCCCAGCTCTGCACTGTGCTTCCCAGAAACATAACAACAAAGAGGAAAAGGAGTTATCTCCATAGATACATTTGTTTGTGCTTAAATGTTTTCAGAAAGGTGCATACACAAAAAAAAATTTCTATCATTGTGCTACTTTACAACTGTGATAAGTATTACCAGAAGTATCAGCGACTTTTCTTGTCAACTGCACCTCTGTTATGCTTTTCTCATGTGTGAGATCAATAGTAAAGTCTCATTGCTTTTAGGAGAGATTAATTTTTCAAATTCTAAAGTTAAAAATATTCCAAGTACCTCATACTGCATGGCATGCAGCTTGTGCTACATCCATTTATCCCAGGAAAGAATCCTTTTCTGGAAAGAATGTGAACTTTATCTTTTTCTGATCTAGTGTGCAAAGTGCCCATACACATGAGACTTGCTGTTATGCAGAAAGAAAGAAATGTAATAGTATAATCATGACTGCATTTGATAAGTTGGAATTAGATGGTCTTTAAGATCCCTTCCAATCCTAACCATTCTATGATTATATTACTAAAATTCCAGTGTAACTAAGTATGTTGTACTCATAAATGCCTGGTTTCAGAGACACTGAGACTTAAACTCTGAAGGACACATTTCTGATCCCTTTGTTTTAAATGATGTAATTCTCTTTTATTTCAGCTGAGTCAGAACCTTACCCTGATGTTATACCCTCCTGACAAAGTAATTTCACCATTACCATTGCCTCCCTAGATTACAAAAGGTATAACGAACCTGGTTTCACATCCTTTACAAAAACATTTTACTGGCCAAAGCACCAAATGAAAACAAACCAAAGCAATTCCTGTGTGGCCATACCCTATGACAGCTCCAAAAAGAACCAGGCAGAGGAGCCAAGTCCCTGTTCCATGAGGCCACATTGTCCCATCTCCAAAGCACTGAGCTCTCACACTGGCCACTGGCCAGTCTATTAGTGCCTAGGAGCTGTTCTCCCTTCCATTTCACCACTGGCAGAAGTGCAGTAGATGTCCAATTGTGCCTTTTTATTCTTACTATTAAAACACATCTTTCAAAGTTGATGTGAAATGTGAGACACACACCTTTGGCTTGCAAACTACAGAGGCGGGGTGTCAGAACACCTTTTGTAAGTGAAACGAGACAACCACCTCCCTGCTGGAATATTTTATGTTGAGGTCCTTGATCAGTCAGACGAATACAATTTACTACCAGGAAGACAATGTAAGGAAGACAATGACTCTGACTGGGATATTTTTTTATATATATAATACTGTCACACACAAGCATACCTCCAATAGAATCTCTTAATCCAATTTACTGATAAATGAAAAAGAACCTGAATAATTTTGTGCTTTGCTTCAGCAGTTTCTAACATTTCACTATTGTACATGCTTTGGGGCTTCAGTATACTAAGTATTGTTTCAATAGACTTTCAGGCAGTAGTGATTTTTTTTCTCTCATTTCTGGATGGATGCATTCTGGATGCTAATACCACAGGCTACAAGAAAGCACTGCTATTATTGTGATAGCTTATGCATAGAAAGTTAGCAGCCTAAATAAAAGATCATTAATTGTGAGGACAGATAGGAGCAATAAAATAGGTTTCTTAAGATTCTGGTACTGCAGGACAGCCAGAGTTATTAATAACTTGGCTACATTAATTATTTCCCCGATCTATCTTCTCTAACAATATGGAATAAAGCCCTTATGTAGTCCTTTACATGGCTATTGCTGGCTCATCATTTTTCTTCTAAAATAGTCAGCAGGATCTCAGGGTATAGCATATCAATCATGTCTGGAGGGGATCACCAAAACCCATGCATGTTTTGAATTCTGAATGTGTCTCAAAGGTTGGGCAAAATTTGCTGGTACCAGGAGTATGATTTTTAAAAGAATATTCATAATAGGTTTTAATAGAATTCTGTGTAACTAAGCAGTTCCCAAGTTCAGTTGAGGACATCCAATTGACATCAGCATATCAGTAACTTGAAATGTGAGTAAGAAAAGGTTGCATTATTTATTGTTTGCATTGATTGAATAAATTCAATAAATATTTTTGACCATGTAATGATTCCATCCATGAATATCACAATAACAATAATTAACAAAACCTCTCTGTAATCAGCTGCGTCC
Organism: Serilophus lunatus; assembly: GCA_013399895.1. NCBI lineage: Eukaryota > Metazoa > Chordata > Aves > Passeriformes > Eurylaimidae > Serilophus > Serilophus lunatus. The sequence goes on from VXBA01003135.1 coordinate 347,229, forward strand.
TGGCTCTATTATCCAGGAAGAGGATGCATACACACTATGCATGTTTTTAGAAGTTTACACTACATACAATAAAACCAAATTTATAGTGATATTTTAATAAGATAATTTGAAAAAAAATTTCTTGGATTTATCTCTTAAAATAATAAATAGACACATTAGGAAATATTTTACTGGTCAAAGAACAAAAGTATTAATTTAATCCAAATCAAAAATCTTAAGTAGTGATGCATAAACACAAAGAAATATTCATTTGATTTTGTTATTCCTCTTTCATCTGTTAGTCAGAAGTCTGTTATTTCTTGTGTTGCTCCTTAAAAGGACTTTAGCAGGAATAAAGTGTTCAAAAATAACTTTGTCTCAATGCTTCAAAGCTTAATGTAAAATCCAGACAGACAACAAATGAAAATATATCAAAAAATACCATGACAATAAATCTAGAAATCTTGATTAGAGTTGATTAAAGTGCTTTTTAGCATTTGAATGGGAAAAGTAGTTTCACATTGCACAAGCTTGTTTGATACCCATCAAAGCATTACAAGAAGCTATCAGCATCTTCTGCACTAAAAAATGCCTTGTTCATGTCATTTTCCTCCACAAATTACTCAGCACATTTACATCATAAATTCATGTCTGTTACTTCTCTCACAATGGAGCTTGTTTGCCCCTGTGTGCCTGAAAGGACACGTAATGGTAGTTATTGCCTAAAGCCTGCAACACACCTGACACAAAACCCTGCCTTTCATGCCACCTCAGGGCTCAGATTTCTTCCACCCACCACTCCAGCACCTGCACAGATGGGTGTTGGTTCGGATCCACTGATCCAGCTGCAAACTGAGTTTGTGAGCTGATAAAATTCACCACTGAAGAAAAGGACATAAATATGCTGATGATGTTGGATAAGAGAAGGAGGACAGGCCTATTCCTTTCCATGGCAGCATAACCTCAGGTCACCTTAAACTCAGTTTGGAAACTGCCACTTATCCCAATCCCAGAGAAAGGCTTCAAGGACTGTGGAATTACACAGATAAATTATATGAAAGAAGACTTGAGAATACCAATAGGGAATGGTCATAATATGTTAAAAATGTCTGAAAATACAGATCTGTCATCTAAAAACATGAAGTAGTAGGTAACAAAGTCTAAAGGAAGAGAGGGAAAACAGATGAAGAAACACTGAAAGGCTTTGTAAAGCTTATAGGTAAATATGCCTAACTGTTATGATAGTTCTTAAAACACTTTAAGTTACACTTTGAAAGGCAATTACATACTGGCAAGAAATCAGGACACAGTGCTCTTGAGAACAAGACTTTCTGACTGATGTAAAATTTGGCATACTTGAAATCTACTGATTCTCCCTAAGTTCTCCTATCCAACTCAGCTATTACTTTAATTTATGAAGAAATTATCCACACAAGAACATAACTCAATAAACAGGAAGGTACTGTACTTTTACCCAGTCGTTCATTCATGCACAAGCATCACTGCCATAAAATAGAATAAGATTCTTTCTTTAAATGTTCTAATTAGCTTAAAGATTCTTTCAAGTGTTGTCCTTCATAAGTCAACATGATAAAAGGCTGCAATGCTGCAATAAAGACTATTAACTTTTGTTCTGGAAACAGCCTTTTTTCTGAACAAAAATAACTTTCAACACCTGCAACTATTTTGTACAGTGGTGTGACATTTAACAATATTTGTTCAAATGAAAATTCTTTAATGAAATACTACGTTGCACAGCTTCAAAGGACATTATCCTGTTTGAAAAACAAAACAAAACAAAAGTGTCTTTAGATTGAACATTTACAGGTCTGACTACGAAGAGTTGTTTACCCTCAGCTTGAATCAACTGCACACTAGTTTCTGGAATTCCCCCCTGAACTAAATTTATGTCACGCATGTAAAGTCCCTTTTTGTAAGAGTTGTGTTGACAAAACCAACCGCTGAGTGAACTTGTGAGAGCAGAGTTTCATGCTGAGAAAGAATGGCTGATTGCTATAGCTCGAGCTCATGAAAAGAAAGAAAATGTGACAGCGTGATAAAAGGCTTTTCACTGTTTGACCCCTCACCTATTACTGGATCCCTGCTGTGACTTTCCATGTGCTCACTTGCATATCTTTGCCCAAGGAGTCAATTCTTGAACCCTCCGAAACACAGAAGAATTTGAGGGTTCTTCACTCCACAAAAAGACACTTTCTAAATCACATTGTTCTTGATACCGAGGTTCACCGCAACTTAGCATGCAGCAGTTCAGCTCCTTGCAGGAGAGTAATTTCTCAAACTTATTTTACTGCCATTCATAAAAAAATAGCTGGTTTATTTTTCTTATTCATTTTGTTTGTTGTTCTCATATATTAGCATGTTGTAACCCAGTGCGAGCAGCATTTCAAAAGAGATGCGACATTCTGAATGGAAAAGCAGGTCGTTTTCTGCTCCTCTCCAATGGCTGTCCTTTCTACAGAACACATTATGCAAGATACTGTCTATGGAATGTGTCTGAAGTTTCCCAACAGCACAATCAATGCCAGAGAAGTCCATGTCACAGAATGCTACAGTCACTCTTTCATCTTTCTCTTCAAACTTACCCAGCATCTTTCCTTGACTTATTTGAAAGACTATTTTAAAGTTTTAGAAAACATCTGTTTGTCGTTCCCTTCTCTCACTTAAAGAAACGCATAATCTTAATGTTCAAAGAAATTGTGAAGGGTTTAAATCAGCATTTCAAATCTAGCTGTGAATGTTGATGCCATGGTGAATTCTGCTTGATCATCTGAATGCAGGTTGTTACAGAGCTTCACAATACAGCTTCCACTGCAGAATTGCTTTGATTACTGATGCTCAAGTTCAAGGAAACATCTCTTGAAGTGGAAAGAGGACTCAGATCTCCCTAAAATCAATTTCCCTTTCCTGGAAAAGATCTCAGGAAAGAGGTCAAAGAAAACATTTTCAAATAGCAACCCTTGAATCAGGAGAGTTGGCGCTGTGAGTTTAAAGCTATTTCCAATCTTTCCTTCTTCCTCACAATAAGCTTGCCAACAGACCTCTCCCCTTGCTCATCCTCAAGCACTGCAAGCAGAAATTTCTCAGCCAAGATACATCTATTTTCATCTAACATCTGTACAGAGAAGCCATTAGCTGTAATAGTCACCAGCAGTTTTGCTGTCTGTAGTTCCCTTCAGTACAGGATGTTACAGCCACGCTCCCTCAGCCACTATTACAGTTTCATCTCCTCTTGAATTCTCAGAAATGGGACTCCTTCTAGCAATGCTGTTTACAGATGAAAGAAAACTGAGTGGAGTGACTGATAACCAGGAGGGTTGTGTTGCCATGCAGAGGGACCATGACAGGCTGCAGAAACAGGCAAGAGCAACCTCATGAAGCTCAGCAAAGAGAGGTGAAAATTCCTGCACTTGGAGAGGAACAGAGGAGGGACTAGCTGTAGAGCAGGGCTGCAGGAAAAGATATGGGAGTCATGGAAGACAAATGGAACAGGAGTCAGAAATAAGCAAGGATTGGAGCATCTGGCAAACAAGTGTAGAAAGTGACCTGGGACTAGAAAAGTAAAGGTATAAACACCTGGTGGGAGGGAGTAGAGGTGAAGGGCCACTCATCAGTGGTGCCCAGTGACAGGACAAAAGTCAATGAGCAAAAGCTGAAGTACAGGACATTCCATTCAGAAGCTTGGAAAAACTTTTCCAGGGAGTGAACTCACATTAGAACAAATTTCCCAGAGAGCTTGTGAAGTTCCATCCTTGGAAGTGTCCAACACCCAAATGGATTCTGTTCTGAACAACCTGCTCTAATTGATCCTGATTGATCAGCAGATCAAGATGAGGTCCAGTGACAATAATCAGCCTTGTATGGCAGGTATAGAATGACAGGGCAGGAGCAAGGGCAGGCCAGGGTCCTGTTCAGCAGGATTATGTAAGTAAATGCATTTTATTCTTACATAACAGACTGAGTCTCCTTTTCTGACTCACAGGTGCTCATGCTAATCAATATGTTTATGTTTTTAATTTAACAGTACTTCAATAAGTGGATTTTTTTAATTTTGAATCCTGTCATCAACAATACATTTTCTACAGACGGGACTGATGTCTTCCAGTTCAATTATTATTTTGGATTATTCTTCATTTGTACCTGTCCAGCCTTACAGTGCTGATAATGCTGCTCAAATTTACCTGACTTGGTTCAAAAATCTGCAGGTGCATATGAAGAAAAATATAAGTAGTGTCTTTGAAAAAAACTAATTTAATAACTGAACAAAATACTTGGAATTGATACAATTGATGCTCTAATAATGTAATACCATAATGATAAGATTGAGAGTTACTTTTCAAACAGGACTTTAGTCAAGACAAGTGAGAAAAAAATCCATTTAGTTGCTACTTATATGAAAAAACCCATGCAACAAAAAAATTGAATCAGCAATGGCTCTGTGTTGTTCATTGCAATGATCGGGACCAGTCTTGCATTCTCTGCACACACTATTTCTTTGAAAATACAAGCACGAAAATGGTTATACTGATCCAGTATCTGACATCAATTACTTCAAAACATGCAAGAAACCCTCTGGAAAGGCCATTATTCAGCAAAGCTCCCCCTCAAAAAAAAAATTTCACTCCATTTCCCAAAGTGGGAATGTGATAGAATTTCACAGAATCACAGAATGGTTTGGGTGGAAATGACCTTACAGCTCATCTCATTCCATCCCCTGCCATGGGCAGGGACACCTTCCACTATCCCAGGTTACTCCAATCCCTGTCCAACCTGGCCTTGGAACACTTCCAGCAATGGGGCAGCCACAGCTTCTCTGAGCAACTTGTGCCAGGGCCTGCCCAACCTCATTTTCCTGAAATATGCAAGGATTACCTCTTAAAATATTCTGTATATCCTTTTCTAAGTACAGGTGGAGTTATTATTACTCAGTTAATTCCTCTTTGGTTTTATGCTACATATATTTATGCATATATAAATACTAGGCCTTTCATTCCTTCCTCCACAATCTTCACCAAACATATGTTATTTCATAAAGCACTTAACTGTCTTGGAACAAAGCTTCTGAAACACTTTTTGCCTACATCTATGGGGGGGGGGGGGG